>VMOF01000388.1:27538660-27859648 GCA_011764245.1 Trialeurodes vaporariorum | reverse complement strand
AGTTGCTTTGGATATAGGTAAGTCAATGCTCTTGGGGAGAGTTTCTAAAATGACCAACATGTATGAATATAAATCCGTAAATGTAGTTAGAGATTACACTGCCGAAAGCTCTGCGACAATGCGTAATAGTTGCCCCGCTTGAGCTGTCCTTTAACTGTAAAATTGTATATAAACTTCAACATGAATTAATATGAGTCTACACCATAGGGACACTCTACTTGAGGTCATCGAATGATCCCGAATGAATCAATGCCTGCGCTATATAAGGGCATCCTATCCCTAATCCAATACTATTATCTGAGCCATGCATACACTGTATTAAAAATCATTCATAGCAGAGATCAAGTTAAAATGGAAGTAGGTCCTTTTAGTTTTTAGGAACGATTCAAATGTGTTTGTCCTATATGGAGTCTAAGATATTTGCAGTAAAACCCCCAGAAAATGAGATGGGTATGGGATAGACAGGGTACGTGACTTATTAAAAAAGACCCATTCAAAATTTCGGAAAGTTGAAAAATACAGTATATTCGCGTGACGAACAATGAAGAACGCTTTATTCGTGTTTTACGAATGATTTTGTCCTCCTTAACCCTTTAAGGACCAGGTTAGTTCAAGAGAACACCACTCCCCCGTTTCTACAGGGAAGGTAGTTCCCTGTTCGTCCCTGTGTCGTGTTAACTGTTCGTACTCGGTGGCGTTGGAATTGCCTATACGACGAACTGAAGGCGCCCGAAGACATATCATCTTGTAAGAGTTTTCATCTACATTTGCGTTTATTCGGTATGAAGACTGAATCAATAATGTGAAAAAGACTAGAGGAGAAAAACGAGTATGCTCGGGCTTGGTACATAAGGGGTTAAAAACTATAGCCACAATTTGACACTTTTAGGCGTTCAAACTCGTTTGGTTGTCTAATTAATATAATATGAATTTTTGAAAATGAGTCTGACTTTTGGGGTATGGATACATTTTTTTCATGGCCACCCTGTACAATATTCGACGCGGAGATGACGAGAACTTGGAAAACGGAGATGGAGGACGCGCGTCTTGCGAGAGCCGATTCCAGCGTGACCAGTTCTAGATACAATTTTTTTTAGAATTCTTGTATCTAAAAAGGATAATCGAAGAACATCGTCGCTGTAGGTTTGGCAACGCTGGCCAGTTCGCGGTTATTTTGGACGCCAACCGGAGAGGTTGGTGGTTGTATTTTTAGATATCGTGTGCCGCAGTGCCGCTGGAACTCCGCTGCGCCCCCGATTGGCTGCGACACAACGCGCCGCAAGAAAAAACCTCCCGATTTAAACGAAAGGTCCTCATAGATTTACTGTTTGACAATGGAGATGAAGTTGGTTTGAAATAATTAATGTTGATTGCAAAACGAAAACAAAAAACAAAAATGAAATCTATAGCAGCTGCGTAGATAGGTTCAACGAGTCACGTTAGTTTTCAAGAATTTTGGTCACTGTGCTGTGTCCTGCATTGCATTGTGAGGACGGAGTTACAATGAATTATAGTCGACGAATTAAATCATGTCAGTCGACTCCTTAGATTTTGGTTCAGATAGGCAACCTGAAATATTCACAACAGTGAATTTAAACAATACTGGTGGGCTACCTCAGCCGAAACCTAAAGAGTCACCTGACAATATTTAATTCGCCTACTGTTCGAATGCATTGGCTCCTATGGGATTCCAAGAAAATTCATCATCAATCACCGAATTTGCCCCCTTTAATTCTTTATGTTCCCATAGCTCATGCATATTCGTTTACTTTAATATGTTTCACGCGGTTTCAATTCGTCGTATTGTGGATATCCTGATATTCCATTGATGGCATTGACACACTTCGTTCAGCGCCTTTAATTGATGATTTAGGCAAAAACAAGTACAGCACAGTAGGAATATTTATCTATTCGCCTCATTTGAGTGAGTCCGCAGTTAGTTGACTGATTAAACTTGGAAAAGGCCTTACTTACCTTGCACGAGCTGCACGAGCGCACCAGCAGATACAAAAGATACCTGGGGGCTGATTCTGCTCTTTTGGATGAGACGAGACGAGATAGCGGGAATCGACCAATTCCATTGGTTTAAACGGCGCGGCGTCACGTGACAGATTTCGAGTTATTTGAGGGACGGGAAGGAAGTCACTCGGTCTGAAATAAACGACTCGAACGACTTCAAAATTGTCACGTGACGCCGGTTAAACCAATAGGATTAATCGATTCCCGCTATCTCGTCTCGTCTCGTCCAAAAGAGCAGAATCAGCCCCCAGGTATCTTTTGTATCTGCTGGTGCGCTCGTGCTGCTAGTGCAAAGTAAGTAAGGCGTTTACCAAGTTTAATTAGTCAACTAACTGCGGACTCGCTCAAATGAAGCGAATAAATAAATATTCCTACTGTGCTGTACTTGTTTTTGCTTAGATTATCAATTGAAGGCGCTGAACAAAGTGTGTCAATGCCATCAATGGAATATCAGGATATCCACAATTAGAGTCCCTTGATGGAAATATTGTATAGAGAGTACCGACACGAGCTCAACGAGTTGTGATTGGTCGTTGGTTTTAGGATCTCACGGAGTCGAGCAGGAGTCGACGACATCGAAGGCTCCACACGAAAGGAGTCGATTCGTAGAGGAACGTATGGGAACGGACCGTAATGCCGGCAAATCCGCCAGTCCACCACTGGTCCACTGTCGAACTTAACCTTCGAATTCGTTCACGTGGTCGACAAAATCGACTCCTGTCAAAATGCATAAAGCGTCGCGTCGTGTCGGTACTCCCTATACAATATTTCCATCAAGGGACTCTATCCACAATACGACGAATTGAAACCGCGTGAAACAGATTAAAGTAAACGGCCCGGATATGCAATAAGCAACGCATCTAATACAAGTGCGTTGAATTGAATGGGAACGTGTGCGTTGAGTATTGCGCACCCTCGCCAGGTATTTCTGTCCCCGCAACGACACTACAGTCCAAGATTTATGTATTCATTTATTTATTTTTTTCAGCAATAATAAAAGCAATAAATTACCGGATAAGTTATTACTTTTCCGACGTTTGAAGTGCTTAAAATTGCGTTTTAAGAGGGTTAAATTTTCAAAACTTTCAAAATTTCCCTGAGGAAGTCTGTGCCCCCTAGCTAAAGGCCGAAAATCAATGAAAAAAATTACTCAAAAACCATCGTTTTCGACCTTTTGAGTTTAATTTAAAATTTTCCAGTGGCACCCCCCCCCCCCCCCCCCCCCCCCCCCGATCGACGGGTCTCTCCCAAATGTTTGTGATATTTTGAAGATATAACTTTTGACGGTAGAGACGCCAACTTTAGAGGTGATATCGCCAAAGGTTGGGGAGAGTTATACGCTAATCAGAGTTTTTCCCCAACTACTGGCCATATTACTTCAAAGTTGGAGGCACTGCTCTAAAAAGTAGTTGATTAGAGGAGAAGTGTTACGTTGGCGGCAGTGAAGCTGATCTGCTTTTTTCCGTGTGTAGTTATATACATTCTTTTTTTTTGCCAAAGTTTTTAAAGTTTGAAATAAACTTTGATCTGTATAATGCAATTTGAAGTTATTTATATAACAATGCGGGCCCATGCATTTTGGGCATCGGCTTCGGGGCACTATTCTCCTCTGCCTGTGTCGACGTACTGCCAACCCTCATTGACGGATCTGCCAGAGGTAATCTAAAAGTCATATTACTTGCAAAACAGAAATGCAGTTTGCAATGACGACAAGTCATTGTGAACAAATTTGCATAATACGTTCCCATAGTACGGATTTTGATTAGTTCTGATCTGAGAGATCATTGTCATTAAAGGGGGGGGGCTTCAATGATAAAGCGAGAATATTATTTTCTTTAAGAAAACGAAACAGTGGAAATAAGTATATTAAATATTTCGAATGACCATGATAGGTATCGATACTGTGACAAATCTCTCCAATTCATTAAGCCATAATGACAATTTTTGATTTTCAAGTTGCTTACTGACTTTATTTTGAAAAAAAATGAGAGCTTGCTTTCTATTCTATTGACGGTCACTTTTATTCATTTTTTACGTTATTCGTGGACTTTTTTGATGAACATAATTTAATATCGTTGGTCGTTTTTGGTTCAGACATTTAGAGGATCTTGAACATTTTCTTATACTTATACTTTTTTGTGGACATTTTCAGTTTGGTCATTTTCCCCTTGTCCCGTAAAAAAATTGCCCTTTTCCGAGTTGGTGAAACTGCAGCGAAGTGCTGAGCTCCAAAGCCTCCTAGCACGCTATAGAGATTTAAGGTTCTATTATCAGCTCAACGAAAATGTGCCAACGCGCCAAAATCTCGGTGCATCTGTTGCGGCTGTTGCAAGTGAGCGTGCCTTTGGCAAGCATCTCTCCACACCTTGATTCCTATGTAACTACCTATGCTTAATGGATATTCTGTGCTTTGGATCTAGTCTTTACCCTCGTCAGCCCCTCCCGCCGTACGTATCCCTTTAAGCTCATTGGCAGTTCTCCCAGACGAGAGACGACCCCAGCCCCTTTATCTATTGCAACGTGCGTCTGTTTGTTCATTTCCCAGGCATCGTTGAAATATTGCCAAGTTTAAGGGGGAAAAAACCAACAGTGGTTTCATAAAGCCAATTTTTGCATGAAATCGCGTGATTTTTTTCTCCCGGCAACATGGCAACGATGCTTGTTGTCAGATTGCCGTTTGTCTCGACCGTTACGGTTTTGTTTCGTCGATTTAATTCACGCTCAGTAAACGCACATCACATGTTTCATTTTTTCATTTTTGACAATGCGGCAACCTCGCATCTGAGGAGGATCCAAATGGCAGTGCGCGCGAGCATTTGACTCTGTCTAGGAGGGAAATAACCGTGAAATGACTGTGTTCTGCTATCTTGTGTATGAGGTAGTGTAAGTGCGCGCGCGCGCGCGCGCGCGTGTGTGTGTGTGTGTGTGTGTGTGTGTGTGTGTTCGTGTGATGAATGCTTGTGTGTCGACTGATGTGACGAGAGAAGCGACTGTGGAGCTTTTAAAAGCTTTGCGATCTTAACTTGAACTGTTGACAGCAAAGTTCATCAGGGCATCTCAAAACTCGGCTTATTCTGTGCATTGAGAGAGTGAGATGGTATCGACTATCATCAGGGGCGGGTGGGCAGCTCGAAAGCTAACCAATACAGTCTTCAACCCCTTAAATCCAGTCCAGCGGTACCGATTATTATTTGCAGGTTCCATTAAACCCTCGGAGGATCGATTCTTTTTCGAATGTTTTCATATTTATTTTTATGGACGAGAGGTCGATATTCAAGGGGTCACAAAACTGTGGGAGGGAAAAAAGGGAGGATCTCAAAGATCGTTTCTAAGCTTAAAAAATGCCTATGCTTACAAATACTGTTGCCATTTTTCGGTTATCGGATGTTTTCCCAATTGACATAATGTAAAATTTGGTCATTTATATGAACATTTGGCAACAATGCTAAACAAGAAAGAATGTTGAAGGTTGCGAGAAAAACCGATAAAATTTGCGTCCTTCTTCGGTAACTCGGCAAATTCTCAAAAAACGATGTATCAAAACGTTTATAAATTCAAGATGTTTAGCTTACGTGTGGTCTTAAGCCCTTCAAACACCGGATATTTTTTTAATCGTATTGTCCACAGTCCGCATCGGTATACTGAACACAGAACACGGTGCGAAACTTTAAATAGTTTTTCGATTTTTCTCATTTAAGTGATAAAGCAGCTTTCTGACTATCGCGCTCTTGTACAGTCGAAGATTGCGATGTCGCGAAAGATGCAGATTTTATGCTGCTGATATCTTGAGTTCCCATGGCTACCGCTCCGCTGTTTGATGTAAACTACTTCTGGGTTTCTCTCACTTAACTAAGCACCCGAAGAGTCAAAATCCGAGTGTTCGCGGTATGATTATACTTGATTAACGTCAAATATATTAAAGAGAGTCAATGTAGAGTAATTTTGAATGAAATTTTCATCAATGCTAGAGCTTTATGATGTGTTGAAATATGAACCAGATATACAATCTGCCCCACCGCAGATCGTTATTTATTCCAATCGGTTGCTCTGATTGTCGCAATCTGTCATCATGGCTGTAATGGTCCAAACTGTTTAACCCTTTATGGGCCAAGCCTAAGTATACTCGTTTTTTACCTCTGGTCTATTTCACATTGTTTCAGTCTTCATTCCGGATAAACGAAATCATCGATGAAATGACTTACGAGATAAAATTTCCTCGGGCGCCTTCAATGTATTGTATATGCAATTCCAACTCCCTCGAGTACGAACAGTTAACTACCTTGCCTATATAAACGGAAGAGTGGCTTTCTTTTGAACAAACCTGGCCCTTAGAGGGTCAACATATTGACTCGTCGCAGGTGGTACAACGACGTAGTAAAAAATTGCCAAAAAATGGTTAGAGCCCAACTTCCGAATTTTTCACGACGGCTCTACCTACTTTCTCTCGTTAAAGACCTTCTTCGGGAGGAAGCGAGAATGTAAAAGTCATAATCAAATTTAGTGAATGATTTCCGTCTCCTGTTCGAATTACTTGGATGGAACACTTATTAAGGGTTAAGGCACCCGGGTTGGAGCACTTTGGTGCCCTCTCCTCCTAGCTGAAACATTTTGACAAATAACGTTGCCAGGAGTCCGTTTTTAGCCATCTGTCTTTGCGCTGTTATTCTATCAGATTCATTCTTATTTGCCTTTCGACATTCTTTCCTCGGCACTTGTACTATCACAGGACAACCATAGATCAGCCATCAAAAGTCATATGAGTATAGTTACATTGGCGGATCTAGGAATCTATCTTTCTCTCTCTTCTCCCAGTAGAGCGCGTGCGTTAAAGAAGGCCAGATCAGGGGCAGTCACGTAATTTCCGCCCCGTTTTGCCCAGCTTCTATCCTTTTTTAACACATATGCATTCAAATGGAGAGAGAGAGGGAGAGAGAGAGGGGGGGGCAATTTCCTTGATCCACCAGTGAGTAGCTACAAATCTAAAATTACTCCTCAACTTATCAAACGCATGTCTCGCGCCCGCGCGCCATTCCTTTAAGACTCGCATAGGCGGACCGTATTAGGGGCTAGGGGAGGCTATAGCCACCCCACTTAAAAATCGGGAAAAAGTCATCACTTGAGACTTGAGAAGCAAAAAAAAAAAAAAAGAAAGTCATCACTTTTTAGCCCCCCCCGCACTTCTTTTGGTCACGGTCCGCCTATGAAGACTCGAAAAGCGAGAGCTCAGCTATCCCCAACTATAAACTGTCTTTTAGCAGTTTATTCCGTATTGATTAGAACTTTTATTAACTCCAAAGAAGCAACTTGAATAAAACTGAAGCACCTTAGCTGAAGTCGAAGTAGATTTAAAACAAATTTATGTTGAAAATTGAGATGAATTTGAAATAAAAGGGAGCATAAAAGTCTCCATTTGCCATCACCTGGTAAATTTTGCCGCTAATTATATTATAATTGGCCTATTTACTTAGAAAGACGGCCCTCGCCAAATGGCACAACGCGCTACTTTAATTAAAATGCGAAAATAACTTTAATAATCTCAGACTAGTACGTGTATATATTTTGCAAAACTGGCTATACACTTAAGATTAGGCCTCTGCTTTGTGCATTTGATCGGAATTTTCGATGCTTCAATCGCGTACAATCAAAACGAAAAGTTGCGGAAATTCCGAAGTTTCGATCGATTGATAGCTCGAAATTTCAAAAAAAATTCGATCGATTGGCTGGTTTTGAATTTAGTATCGTATTTTTGATAATAGAATCAACATTTGAGAAGGTTACCGAATTTTTCATCGATTGCAGCTTCAGCGAATTTCGATCGATTAAAGGTTCACAATTGTCGGAATTTCGATCGATTGTATATGACTTCGAAATTTCGAACTTTTCGCGAAATTTCGTTTGGAACGATCGTGATTTCGGTCAATCGTTGTATAGATCGATCGCATACAGTTCTCGCTTACTCCCTTGCAGATATTCTTTTTTCAGAGTTACTATTTTCCCTCCACCACCCACCCTTCTGAATTCGTTTATGATGTGATTCCACAATTTGTCAATATACGGATTTAATGATTCGAAGGACACCCAAAATTTAATGCCAAATCCGACATTCCTGATTCCTCCCATTTTTTTAATTGTTTGAAATTCTCAGTCAAGTTTGACAACATCGGGAGCGACCTCAGCTCAGTCTCGAGAAGCCCGTTAATTTTATTGGGCTCGAACATATAAACGATACGAAATTAATCTTCATTTCCATATGCGAATGCGTACACCCGGATTACGCTACAAGCGCCGTATTTAACGATTCTGATCGCATTTCTATACTTTCGATGAACGTGTATGCGTCTCATTCCTACGCATCAATGAACTCATTTCTTTTCAATCAAAGTGTCACGACATTTCTCTCTCTCTCTCTCCCCCTTCTCTCTCTATCCCCCACTCCCCCATCTCTCTCTCTCTCTCTCTCTCTCTCTCTCTCTCTCTCTCTCTCTCTCTCTCTCTCTCTCTCTTGGTTGAGTGACCTTAGTCAGCAATTTAATGAGATCTTTTTTTGAAAAGGAAAATATAAGTAAAGTAAGGTAGTAGGTGTACACTAAAAAACCTCTTCGGTTTTTACTAAAAAATCGAGAGTAGAATTATTAATGTAGAGTTTGGCTGAGGCATCCTAGTATTCCCAATTAAATTAACCAGATTTCTAGTTCCACTGAATGGAATTCTATTGATGTAAATTTTTTAAACTAGGGCGCAGCTTATTACATTTGCCTAAATGTTGTAAACTATGAGGAGGAAATCCAAACTAGCGCAATATTCTTTTATAAGTTTTATAGAAAGTTATTTTGGAAATTTTATGAAAGAAAAACGAATAAACTCTTTATCTTTTTATATTTGTACGTCCTGACTTGATGAACGATATTCTTAAGTTATCCACTAATATGTCGAGCTCAGTGGCATATCCATATATTTTTCGAGAGGGGGGGATTCAGGGTCTGAGGGTGGTCCAACATTTGTCAAACTTATCTAAAGAAAACGCGAAACATGACCCTATTTATTTGAGAGAAAATGTCGATGTTGGGGGTGGGGGGGGGAGGCAGACCCCCTAGGATCCCCCGGTCACGCGACTGATACAGCTGATTGACATCATATTCATGTCTCCCACTTGCATCAATGTGTTATCAACCTATGACGCAATGTTGCCAGATTTGAGGTTAAAAGCCGTATATTTTATACATCGAGTTTTATGGACAGTCGCGGAGCGTGCGATCTGGTAACGTTGTATTTAGTCTATTCAAAGTCACGAAAAAGGTCGAAATATTTGGGGTGCACGGTGCACTCTCTAATCCCAATGAACGATATTTCACAAGGGTTTAAATACACGAAAGGCAACGTTGTTGGATTGCACGCGTCGGCGTCGCGCCGCCACTACTTATAGAAAATATACGGCCTTCAGCCGTAATCTGGCAACGCTGTCACGACCCAAGTATTGGTTTTTGGAGCAACCCATACTCTCCTTGCCCTGCATATACTCGGAAGGTACACCATCAAACTTCGGTACCTCTTGCTATTTATTCAATGCATACTCGATCGGATGATTGTTCTCAACCTTTATTTTGGTGTACAGCCACGCTACGAGCTGTATTGAAAGGATGTGACCAAAAAGGATCAAATGAGAGCCTGAGATCAGTTTCAACAGTGGCGTCGCGTGCAATTTGGCAACAATGTATTCTATCCATTTAAACTCATGTAAAAGATCGAATTCAGGGGGTGCACAGTGCACAAGGAAAATTCGATATATTTAATGAGTTTAAATGGAGCATTTGCATTCTTGCCAGATGGCACGCGACGCTACTGAGTTTCAAACACGTTCTTATGGGAAAAAATTAGCTTCGATTTGGTGTCTAATAACTTTGACTCCATTGGTATATTTTAAAGTGACGACAAGAGCCTGCAGGGCAACCTTAATATTTTCAATATTTTGTCAACTCTTCTTTTTTTTATTTGATCAGTTTAATATTTTGCACACTTCCTTGATCTTTCGCATCTACTGAGTTTTCAATGTCTCAATATTTCAATGCAATGTTAATCAAAGGAGTAATTATTAACAAACTTCATTATTTATTTATCTTGTAATTTTCACTCATTTTTCGCAAGTTATAGCAGAATTAAACATTTTCCTTTACATAATTTTTGTCTGCTGTCCCTTCATCCATTATATCAAACACGTTAAAATTATTACTTTTATTTGTTACACCTACCATGCCTTAATAATTGTACACCATTTGGATGAAAAAAAAGTCCTCCCCGGGGGGGGGGGTTCCTAGACTTTCCATTGAGGTTCAACAATTTTGCCCCCCCCACCCCCTTGGAAATTTTTCTGCGGGCGCCCATGCTTCGATTTAGAACCAAAGACTGAGTCTCATCGCTGACGTTCTTTTAGATAGTCAAAACTTTCAGAGATTTCAATCCCAAGTAGATAGCGCCACTCGAGCCGTATACACGTCATGGGGTCATCATTGGTTGAGCAATAAATGCGTGGCTATTCTCGGAAATTTTTGTTTAGTTGTAAGTATACTGTTTAATGAGTACAAAGGAGATAGGCACCCCGCTTCTCAAGTAGTCATTAAACAGATGTCCGAAAATAATTTAGATTTCCGGGAATATACCAATTCAAATAGGTCAGTTGTACTGCAATTAAAAACGGTTTGAAACAGACTTGATCTTTTTTACATTTTTGTTTTGTTTTCATTCCTTTGGCGCGTCACATATAAATGAAGTCTCAGTTGAAAACCCACACATAAGGCCCGAATAAGGGTTTCTAACCTTTTTCAGCCAAACAAACCGCTGTATAAAACACTGCTTCACTCACACATCTTCACACCTACGTAAAAAAGTGTTTTTCCTCGATATGTGAATTTCACATTTTGACCAACTCCCAAGTCGAAATTCGAAAAAACGTGTTTTTCGATGTACCCTAATGTGAAAGCTGCAGAGAGCGATAGTAAAAAACGAATGATGAGAGGAAGTGAGTGAGAGAAACTCAAGTAAGATAATAGGCAGAATATGATCTCAAAAAGATTATTTGGATATAAAAACACCGAAAGAGAATATGAAAATTGTTACAAAAAGCTCAACAGGAGGGTTATTATAACAACCCTGTGGGCATAAATAGGATACTAACGCAACTAAGAGTTTATTTTCCGGAATCACGATACCAAGAGAACGGGAGAGTGGAATAAAGACAATTGTATTACTTTGTTTACTTTTCAGAGAAGAACATGAAGAAGTCCGAAACTGAACTCACTACACTGCATGAGATAATTCCTTCTTTTAATCCAAGGTGTACGACGTACGTATTTCGTTTGTATTAAAGAAACTGCACAATGAAATATTGACTTAGGAGAAATTCCTTTGACCCAAGGAAAATGTCTGCTGATACAAGTAAAAGATTCCTTATTGTGACACTGATTCTCCTTCATGCAACAGAACTTTACTTCGGACAAGAAAAACTGTCATAAGTAAACGTGTTTCCTTATTTTTAAAGAAGTGATTTCTCTCAGTGTAAACGCAAAATCTGATCCTGGTTTTACTGTCGTCATTTCCACCCCAAGGTTGCGTAAGTGTTCACATAGTGACGTAATGATCATATTGGTCAAGTAAGTAAAGTGGTGATCAATATGGATAATAACTGAAGACAATATATTTTTCTCACTCGAGTCAAGTCAAGGAGTCTTAAGGAAAGGCGAGTTTCTAAAATCATGTATGTTCTGCAACTACCACCAAATGTTCAGGTGGGAGCAACTTTGAGGATTCAATTTGATTGTCTGAAGAGGCGGCCTGATGCAGGACGCATTGGTATTTACGAGTATAATTTCAATAATCAGATAAATCTAAAGTAAACTCGGGGCTATTGAAAATTAGAATACGTTTTTTAAGGAGTAGAGGGGTCTGAAACCTAAAGAAAGTTATCAAAGGAAGGGGGTCTAGACCTTCTTTCCTGGCTACGTCACAGTATACTAAGTAACAACAAACTACTAAAATAAGAAATAACGCGGGCTAATTCGGCATCAAAGTCCAGAGATAGAATTTTCTGCCCATTTACCCCAAAAAAGTGAATCTTCGAAGTTTTTTTAGAGCATTCCACTTGCAAGTAATTACAAAGAAGGGCGCGGGGTGGGGAGGCTGATTTGGCAATATTAAAATTGTTCAAGATCTGAGGTCATGATGCAATTTGGCGCTGAAGTCGGACTGAGCAGTACGATTGGACTCGACTTGCAAGTGCAGCCAGAATCTGACAGGCACTATTGCCAACTTTACAAGAAATATAATAAACATTTAATCTAGTTCTTATCAGATATTTACCGAGCTGATGCACTATCTGGCAACATTCCAGCATAGCAACCGCAGAAAAATGTATAGGAGCTGGTAGAAAGGGAGAAAGACGGGTGGCGGGGGGGGGGGGGGGGGGGGGGGTCGCCGGTCGGTCTGCTACTCCGAAATTGCACGTAAAGTAAATCACGGTTAAGATCAAGTTACGGTGTAACGCCGGTCATCTCTCTTCATTAATGAGTACTGGTACTACTGCACTCGGAGGTAATTCACGAGGATTACGTCCCTGGAGACCCACAAACCTAGACTACTCTTTGTCAAGCGACACAGTTTCATTTAAAGGAAAGCCAAAGGTTATAGTCACTATAAAATGAAACAAAATGATTGAGCAGATGAGTGAGATATGGTCCTGGGAAAACCTTTGGAAAACGTGTCTGTGATATCTGAAAGTTACACAATCTTAATCACTAATCAGTAGTAACCTGCACTGGCGGCTCGTGGAGATGAGGCGACGAAAATGAGAGGTGCACAGGTTTTTTTTTTTAAACGCTTTTCACCTAAACTTTTTTGAAAATTCCATGTTTCATCAACTCTTTTTTGACTATTGATACAAAGAAAGATGGAATAATAACTATTTTAACCTTTATACGTTAATTTTTGATTTTTTTTTCTTTATCCTCCACGAAAAAATGTGAAGCGATGGCTCCGTGTCGCCTCACTTGCCTCACCTGGCGAGCCGCCACTAGGAACTAGTGCAATGCTGTAAGAACGTCATTAAAACTATGAAAAAAACAATCGGTTGCTTCACAATCTGACTCTCTTAGAGTCAATTTTTTACACACATTTGAGGAGCTAGTTGGAAAAACGACCTTATCCGGCTAAGGTCGTTTTTCCAGAGAACGACTTTTCTGAGGCTCAATAATATCTCCACAAAATTTCATGACCGTACGTCAAAAATTGAGTGAGATATGGGAGTTTATATGAGAAGAGGTTGCCACTTCTGCTGGCGACTATAATGACCATAATGGAGAAAATTGAAGATGGTGAAGAGGACTCGGGCAACAGTGAAAGCGAGAGTGAATACGAGTACGAATAATTTTATATTCTTTATTTTCTAAGAAATTCGCCTCTTTTTTGCAGATTTTTGGTTTTTTTTTTTTTTTTTTTTTTTTTTTTTTTTTTTTTTTACATCTATCATGTAGTACATATGTTCCATACAGAAAGTCGTTCTCTGGAAAAACGGCCTTAGTACTCAGCGTTTGATTAGGACTTGTCTCTGTGCAACAGGTCGTTCTATGAAAGAACGACCTTAGTAGACCTTTCGTATTTCTCCATTTTCTTCTTTCCTATACAGCCAAAGCATATTTAAATTGTACCAACTTCAACCTGAGGGTATGGATCAACTTTTTTAATCCAACCCAAGCCTGATTCTTCATCTATGTTAGATAGGCACTAAAATAAAAACTTTAACAGCCGTTTTCTCAGAACGCGAATTTGCTACTAAGGCCGTTTTTCCAGCTACCTCCTCATTTTTTTCAGAGAGTGCATGGTCGTCAGTCAAAACGAGCGAGTTTATATCCGTCGATCAATATTTGAATAAAAATTTCAATACTCAGTCAATTCCGAAGTAAAATATTACTGTGCGTAAAATGTTTATAGTACTGAGCGGTATTAAGAGATATGCGCGATGGGAATCGATCGTATTGCTACGACTGAACCAATTTGAATTGGTTTTGAAGAGCCCAAATCTAGCGGGTGAATCAATCAACCCAACCAACGGCCCGAGTCATTGGATTAGATGACCTCATAAGATAACTTATAATACTCCAGAGTAGTGGTAATCTTTAAGAAGACCCGATCAAAATTTGGATGGATTCGGTGTTGCCAGGTCTGCGGATGCTTCATATCCAATAAATCTTTGTGATGTGACATTTTATCGGGATGACTGATCAATAATATAAGATACCTTACTCCACGATCTCATGTTCAGTTGAATTTATTATCACAGTGCGATGACCATTTTAGACACATCTGTCTACCACCATCCTTACTACAAAAGACCCAATCGTGGTGAAGCATCATTCATGTATTTCTTATTTGAATCAATGCAAAAAGCATACAGATTTCAACACAGATTTTGGCGGCAATTGCGATCGTTGAACTATAGATCGTTGATTTATAGATTATAATTGAATCAATATCAATCGGCTGTCAACGATTTCCGCTTCAAAACGACCAAACTTTCGACCAGAATGCGCCGGTTTGAATTTATAGTTTCTGAAAGAGGTTTTCGTAAAAAAAATTATTGAAATAAGAGTACAGCAAAGGGGCAGTTAAGAGGATATGTGGGGGGGGGAGAGCAATCACCTCCCTCAATCCTCCTCTCAAAGAAATATATATATATATATATTTCCCTGAAACAGCAATAAATGGCAGTGGCGAAGCATGCAATAATACCTGGTAACAGAGCATTTTGCTCATATGAGCCCATGCAAAGGGTCGAATCCGAAAGAAATCGCCGAGTCCCTAATAGTTCGATATTTTTTATGGGTTTCAATAGACCAATTGCAATGTTATCACATTGCACGCTTCGCCATAGTTAAATGGTACTCAGGCGCAGCAGATTTTCTAAAAACAATTAATGGTGGCTGGTGCCGTTTGGCAACAACGGGTCTTCTCTACATTTAAACGTATGTAAAGTAATCGATCTTCGTGAGATTCATTGAATCTCCAAGAAGTCGATACTTTTGCATAAGTTTAAAATGCGAAAACATGGTAGGACAAATTGCACGAGCCCAGTGGCGGCTCGTGCAATCAGGCAACCGTGCACTTTTGCCATATAAACGTATGCAAAAAGATCGATACTAGGTGAGGCGCTACGCCTCACCAAATAATCGATTATTTTACACAGTTTTAAATGGAGGAAATCCATTGTTGCCACATTGCACGAGCCGCCGCTGCACGAGCCGCAACTGAAAATAAAATTATTTTTGGAAGGTTGTGGATTGAGGATTGTGGATACTGGATAGGGCTCGTCTACTCCCAGTACTGGACCCTTGCTACGCACTTGTAATGTAAGCAAGGGTTGGGCGATATTTAGGAGAGATGGAGATATTAATCAGCATAAAAAGATAATAGTTTTCTGAAATGACTGCAGCCCCATTTAAAAAGAATAAGAAAGAGGACTTAAGTAAGAATAAGAATAAGAGAAAGAGTGGAGGGTACTTCAATACTTCATACCTCCTACCCAAAGGAGAGAGGGTAAGCTGTCCATCTCGGAAATATATGTGTAATCTTTGCTACCTTAGTTTGAAATTTGAGCGAATTTTAACCCTTTAACTACCATTTTACGAAGACAAATCAAATCTCATACGCTCAAATTAAGTGGGTAGATAAATATTCCTACACTGCGGTGCTGATTTTGCATACACACTGGATTGAAGGCGCTGTAATAATCATTATTTTTTAATTAACAGTTTGGAGTCGTAACTGCTGTGAATAAAAAACTGAAATTTCGTAAGGCAGATCTATAGTCGTAAAAACGAGTTTACTCGGGCGTGGTACTGAAAGGGTTAAGTGATGGTACTCAGGGGCCACATAACGTTTGAACCTCACAATTTTCCTCATAGATGTATGGTGCGTACTTACGATGGGTTATTACCAGTTCAAACCCCTCATAAGCGGCGCAGTCATCTACCGTTGATCGCCGATGACCGTTGATCAGAAGTGTCGAAAAGTCCAAACATTATTTGGCTCCTGGTCTTTCTTTTATGCCTTTAACAGACAGATTTTATGCAAATAGTAAGTACAAAGCATCCTCCAAAGAGTAATTTGTCCTTCCTTTTCTGTCTATCGAGTTTTTCTCTCTCTTTTTCCCACCCTTTATTGTTTTACGAGGGAATCCTAAGCTCCATATAAACTATTAGAAGGGGAAGATTCGATATTTTTGGAAAGTTTCGTTTCGGTTGATCAGTGTCTAATCGTTGATCAGGCGATTGACTCAAAATATCTTTCATGTTTATACAAATTCGTATGTCAGGAAATTTAGATTGTGATGCATGAATGATGGAACAACATTAGCTTTCCAACCTGAATCCATTACGAGGCGTAAACATCTTCAACTTTCATCCACGAAGGGCTTTGAACTGGAACGGAGATTCCAGTCGTCCATACATCCAAGGCAACAACAACAACAACACCATCAACAACTTCGATTAAGTGGACACAAAGCAAACACCAAGCCCGTAAACATTCGAAAAATGAATATCGATAGACATAAATCGAAGTCTAAATCGATAACCGCACGAAAACGGTATCACCACACAACACTATACGACACCACACTACATAACACTACACAACACAAGGGATAGTCGATCGCCTCACACACGCAATCGGTCACGTGACTCCAGGCACCCCGTTCTGACTGCTCCGTATAAAAAACGGCGGGCAAGTTGCTACGTCTATGTCTATCTCTATGTCTATGTAAATAAAATCGAATTGGAATATTGATAAGTGACGTTACCGATATCGCGATGAATGGAGTCGAAGGAGGCGACGGAAGACTCCTCTCTACCCAACTGCGGTCTCGGCTCAGATGAAAGAAAGTTGAGTCCTGCCCAACTTTCATGCTTGCCTGTGAGCTGTAGACAGTGTGTGAGTGTGTGTGTGTGTGCTCTGCATGTGATGTGTACTGTGTTTATACGATTCGATACGTGTCGTTAGTAAGTGCCCATACACAATACTCATAGATATACCCACACACATGCAAGATGCATGCATGCATAGCGTGTTTATGTTTATGTATTGAAAGACGCGGATCTTGCATCAGTGTTACTCATCATTCCGGCGTTGTCGAGTTTCCTCATTATAGTTAGAGTCCCTTTATACTATGAGACTTGCGCCGTGCCATGTTCTTCTTCTTCAAAAATGAAGAAGAAGAAACGATTCAAGGAGCGCTCAAGAGGCAAATCTGCAAATGGCGGCTGACGCTGTTGCTGCACTTTCAAATAGGTTACTAGCTAGGTTAGTATAGAAGAAAGAAACTTACGGAAATTCTGAAAAAAATGTCAAAGAAAGTGCCTCGATCGATTGAGTTTACTTACCTGCAACAAAATGAAAGAAAGAAATCGTCAAATTATTTATATGAAAGGAGCAAGAAAAAAATGATAATATATGCTTACATTACATCCAACTATTGAGTAAGAAAAGAAATTAGAATATAACATAGAATAGAACAGATTTATTTGTATATGAAACCAAAAACAGCTCAGATAGACAGATTTTGATGATACAGAATATAAAAGAGAACACTATACATTCGGGAAAATGACTTGCAATTTTTACGGTTAAGTATGGAGGCTTGGTCGAGAAAAGCCTCTACTTATTGTTAGATCGTATACTTGATAAACCCTGGCAATTAAGAATGAATGAAGCAGAAGGACATAGAACCGTAGCCAGAAATCAGTCCTCTCACTTGATTCTTTCAAACACACGCTTTAGAACGGGACAGGGTTGAGGCAGAAGTAACGTGATCGTGATAGCATCTATCCTCAGCCTCTTGGAGGAAGAAACAAAGGAAAAAACAAAGGAGTTCAGCAAATTGCGGAAGATTCATTAAGTAGCATAATAGAGTAAACTACTAGGCACAATAATAAACTTCTACAAGGATTTCATTTTGACAAATAGCTTGTCTACGCTACGTTCTCTATGATTTTTGCGGTTCATGCAATCAATATATTGAATGCTTCAACAAAATTCATGCGTCGGTCCTTATGCGGGAGAAATGGGTAACGGTGAAATGCGCGGCTTGATCGAATTTAAACGCCTAATAATATACATGATGTATATCTACGTGCCAGTGCAGACCAATCGAAGCCGTTTTGAGAGAAAAAAAAAATGTCCGTAAAACAAAAGGTACGCTCTTTGGATGTATAAGTCTCTATTCAATCATCTCTCAATGCTGATTTTTCAGGAAAAGCACACTCGTTGTTTTATGGGCCTTTTTTCCAAAAATGGCCTCAATTGATATACTCATTACTCTTATCTGAATTTTATTTGAAGTACGCAGCGTCGTCGAGGGATTGAATACTTTGTAAAATAGCGCCTATTAAGAAGCCGTAGGCATAGTGCGTATGGCATACGCAGGGTGTGAAAAAACAGTATACTTTTATTTTTAGGGCATGTTCCAGTGGGAAAAATAATAATTTTTTTCATCCGATATGTGGGTCTGAAAATGCCCCCCTTTTGAGCCAGACCCCCCCCCCCAACATCTTGAAAAATGTAAGGTTTTTTGAAATGGCGTCCACAAGTATAAACTAAATGTCATGATATGGTGTCACACGGTATTATTTTGGTGAGGAATTCATGAGTGACTTCTAAAAATTCAGAAATAACTTCATGTAAAATTGTACCTTTAACGACGCAAATTATAAGTTACAAATAGAACAATTAAAAAATTATCACTGAAGTTCAATGAGAAAAACTCTTATAGAAACGCATATGGTCTCCAACATTTTTTTGATACGACGAGTTTGAAGCGAAATATTTGCTGCGAAATGTAGAAAAATCGGCGTATTTACTTCTGTGGGCGACAGTAAGTATGCAACCTGCCACTCCAGACTCCACTGCTTCTTCGGGCTGCCTGAGCAAAGATTACTTATAAAATACAGATACGGAGTAAACCCGAATTTTGTTAAGTTGACTCCGGCCGTGATACAACCGAGCATACAGAGGGGATCATAAAGATTATAGAGAAAATATTACATTTTCCTTGTTTGTCTGTTTCAAAATTTTTCCGCGTTCCACGTTTCACTGTTTACTGTTCCATGTTTGTTTTAGTTCCGCAAACAAGCACAGGAAAAGTGGGGAAAGTAATCTTTTCGAACCAGAATTCTGTAATCTTTGTGATCTCCTCTGTATGCCCAGTTGTATCATGGCTGGCGTTTTATCCATTTTTCACTTAACACGGGCGAGATAGCTTGTGCCATATCTGTATGTATAAGTAATCTTTGCGCCCGCAACATTAAAATCGCCTTCAATTAATGGTGTAGGCAAAACAAACACCACAAAGCAGGAATATTTAACTACTCACTCAATCTAAGCGAGCGAGCGTTTGATTTGTCTTGGCAATTTATTTGTTCAAGGTTCATAAAGAGTCAACAAAGAAGAACGGAATGCGAGATTGATCGGTATATAGCATTGTAGAGCTTAAGATAGAGTAATAAAGGAAATGCATAAGGATATGGTGGATAGATGCAAGGTAGCAAGGTGACGGAACTTTGAACCGGCTTGCGTAACGAAGTATGAGCTGTCACTGGTCAATTTATGAAGTCGATATATGCAGGGATTGCAGGGACTCCATTTGATGGATGCGATTTTTCGGTTCAGGATCGCTGATTGGGTGAACTAGGGTCTCTTTAGATAAGTAGAATCCTGGGCGCCGCCGCGCCGCACAGTAGATCTAGTGAATTGGAGGGGTCGGAGATGGAATAAATGACTAAAAATGTAAATTTGAATGTTTTTACAATCAAAAAACAAACTGTACAGGGTCGTGCTTGTAGGAAATTTTACGATAAAATCAATGAAATCACTTTTCACCTTCTTACGTTGCGTATAAACAAAGATAAACGCATTTAAAGTTCCGAAGCTATGTCCGGCCGCTCTCATTGACTTGCTCCAATGTGCGTCACCATTTGATGCAATTTTGCACATTTATTTACACGCTGAGAGCTGATAGTTCAAGGCAAAGATTACAAATCCGTAGAATTCTTAACCCCTTATAGACCAAGCCCGAGTTTACTTGTTTTTCTCCTCGAGTCTATTTCATATTGTTTTTGTCTTCCTTCCGGATAAACGCAAGTAAAGAGGAAAACACTACATTAGATAAGGTCTCGTCGGGCGCCTTCAATCGGTCGTATAGGCAATTCCAACTCCCTCGAGTACGAACAGTTAACTACCTATCCTATATAAACGGGGAAGTGGTGTTCTCTTGAACTAACCTGGTTCTTAAAGGGTTAACGGTGTAATCTTTCATTGCTTTTGCTGATGGACCCCTATATACGCTTTTACAAATTATTTCAGGCATTATATCATGATTAAAATTATCAGCTTCATAAAAAATTACCTCTTTTATTCGTAAAACACCGAGTGACCTTTTCTCGGTGAGAATGCTTTCACAAATCTGCAAATCACATCCAATAGTGGCGCGGGGTGCCCATCCGTACAACCTAAAACTCATTGCCTAATCAGAGCTTGCCATCCGATCCTTTTGTTTTATAACTCTCTACAAATAGGGACTGTAGGGTACCAGTTCTGTTGAACCAACTCGCATGTATCTATAACCTGTACGCTCTCGAAAGAAAGTATACCTCGCACAATACTGCAAACAGGCTAATGCATCTACCTGTATAAATCTACCTTGTTCCAGAGGAATAAGAATTTATTCATCAAAAAATGTCAAGTCAAGATTTTCAGTTAGTTCATAATAAAGTAAACTAATGAGAGGGAGAAGGATTAAAATTTGCCATTTAGAATTTCGCACGTTGCCATACTGCTCTTTTTTCTCCGGGGGGTCTATGAACAACAGTGGCTGTTTACTCTTTCGTGTTAGACTGAAGACACGCGGGGCGGGACACGATGATAAACAATAGCAATATAGCTTCCATAGAGGCGGGACGAGAACAAGGAAAGTTTTTTTAGATCAAAATCATAAGCTAAACAACGGTGTTTCATGTTTGCGCTGCAACTCTTATAATTAGAAGTTTTCGCTTCGCGTAATTGGACCTACTCCAAACATCTGCGCAAAAAGCGGAGAGGATTGAATTTAAAAGCCAAGATAACGTCACTTTCAAGCCGCACCATTTCCCTCTCACCTTACAGAATTTTATCTCTTCTTCGGGCAAACATTATTTTTTGCATTTTGTCGAGTTTTGCGGAATATTTTCAGGTTAATGTTTGGGTCTGCCTAAGAGGAAACTGAAAGTTCTAGAGGAGTTACTCGGTAAAAAAAAATAAAATAAAATAAAATAAAAAAAAAAAAAAAAAAACAACTGGGAAACAACGGTATGTAATACGACACCTAGTATATGGTATGTGAAAAATCTCTCAGGCGCTTGAGCATGTTTTCTTTGCGTTACTTATCAATTTTTTCGGTCCATTTTGGGTATACATACAGAAAGAGGAGTATTGTAACGGTGATGTTTGATAATTTACCGACATTGACATATTTTGAATGATGAATATCATCAGGGGTGCAATATATTCCAAATAATCGGAAGTTTCACGCGACCAGGGACTTTTTCAATCTAATCTTACCTCAGGGCCGTGCCGAGGGGAGGGGGGGGAGTGGATGTGGATATCAAAGGTTGGCACACTCCAGGATCGGAAAATAAAAAATAAAAATAAAAAAAGAATCGAATTCATACATTAGAAGAACGGCGATTTTCGGAGGGCGGCAAATTTGCAATCTTGCCCTTCCCTCTCTGAAACCGTCGGCACGGCATTCGGCATGGGCCGCTAACCTAACCTATAACCTTACCTTACCAATCTAACCAAACCTATAACCTAAATGATCCTATCCTTACCCAATAACCAAACCTGCGTTTCATTATTTATTTATATATTTATTTATTTATTTATTTATTTATTTATTTATTTATTTATTTATTTATTTATTTATTTATTTATTTATTTTTTTCAGACGCGATTTTAATTACTTGAGCGTAAATCAATTTTGTTTTGCATGTATCCAGAAGAGTGATATTGACGCATTGTCGAGTAAAGGAGACAAGAACGTAGGCAGAAGGAGGCAGGGATAGGCGCCCCCCTCCCTCAGTCCATGAAAAACGCTCAAACAAGAGGGGGAAAGGTGGAAAACTGTCTGAAAGCTGGGTCAAAAAACGGTCAAAAATTGAACTCCTCCTCCTGATGCCCCGCCCCCCCTCCAAGAATGTTTTTTTACACATGTTCTTGAACAAGGGTGTTATGTGAATAAAAGTAGAAATCAGAGACATTAGTGTCATACTGTTGTTGGTTCAAGGACGATTTACGCACAAGTTCTGTCTGCATAAAATCTTTAATTTGGTGACGCGGGTTAGCTTCCCTGAAAATCTACAAACATTTCCATGATTTGGTGTTACTTCTACCTGTTGCTTGGCTCGATCTCTCTCAGTCAGTTTTCACCAGTGGCGAAGCGTGCGATTTGGCAACGGCCCTTTTCCCCCATTTAAACGTATTAGAAAGGTCGAAATGCCTGGTCATCGCCGATGACTGGAGCGTTCGACTTTTTTGGTGAATTTAAATGGAGAAAACTCATTGTTGCCAAATTTCACGCTTCGCCACTGGTTTTCACCAATTACCAAAATAGCTCTACAGCACTGCATTTGTGAATATAAAAATTTAAATACAGACGTTGAAAAGCAAGAATCAAGATCAAACCCGTTTTCACTGGAAAGTCATAATGATAAACAAAACGTATCTGAGGTCAAAGAATATTTAAAAACCACAATTATATCTGTGCCTTCTTGTGCACACATTAATTTTCTCAAATTTTGAAACAAGAGCCTAATGATACAGTGACTAAAAAATCATGCACATCATGCACAATAATTTTTTTATTTTACTTGATTTTGATCAATTTTTGATGATTATTTTACAATAAATGTCATGACTAAGTGACGCCTGAAGGGTTGTATGTGTTTTAGAAGAAATATTGTGATACATCTCGTAACTTTTTTTAAGAGAGTGTCCCAACAACTTCGTGGTCGCCCCGGTTTTGATTCTAAAAAGATTCGAAGTATATTTATACTAAGGTATATTTTGACGAGCCTATTCAGACGAATTTCTCTGAAAGACCCAAACTAAAAATTCTTCGCTAAAACCGGACCTACTTTTAGTGCCATTTTCTTTGTTTTTTGTTTGTTTGAGCCATTATTTTAAAAGGGGACATTTTCAAAAAAAAAAAGTATATTCTAACTGAAAAAAAAATTATTCCCTCCATTGAGTTATATCTTCAATTTTATGAAACTAAGTTGTTTCACTCAATTTTTCATTTTTTTCGCTAGTTTTTCAGCTTTTTTTGGTGCAGTGTTTGCTCTAGTGATTTTAGAGTCAAGTTGACATTACTGTTTTGTACTAATTATTGCATCATCCAAACTTCAAACACATAGTAGGAGTGAGGTTAGATCATTAATAACATCTTCCTTTAACAGCTAAGAAAATAGGTAAGTTTTAAACTATATTTTAATAATTATTCTAACTTGCTTCTAAATGTAACGTCCGTAACAGGAAAGTAACAAAAATCAGTGTATTTTCCTTTTGAGTAGGTATTTTAAAATTTAAATTTTTTGGTGAAAGAAACATTCATGATGTTTATGTCATGCCAGGTGGATCACTTTTTTCACAATTATCTTAGGGACCATTTTATTACACATTACATTTTGTAACGTCCGTAACGTTACGGACGTTACATTCATTACCTTGTACCTAATTTTATCAGTTACGGACGTTATAACCATTGTTTTACTTATTATTCCATAAATGAAATGCAACTGTGCGCCTTCAAGAGGCAAAGGTTAGGTTAGGTTAGGTTTATTACATTTATTATCACATTTTTTGTCAATAATTTTGCATTTTTACTTGCATCTCAAACAAAACATTTAGTTTGACAGGTATTTATTTTGATTTCAGATTATTATGACTGGTAGGTACTTCTGGAAGAGAAATTTTATCATCTGGGATGCTCCTCAGAAGTGTAATTTAAGTAAAAATTCAATTGCCACTTCAAGGTTCTCAAATTGTGTTATTATTTTATGTTTATTTTTATACAGGGTTTATTGGGGCCGTTACTTTACGAGGGTGGATTTTAAAGTAAGTTTACCTATTTTTTTTTTCTCAGAAAATATCAATGCTAGAAAAAAAAAACAAAACCAATGTTGAAACGTACGTACTTTCAGCTTTCTAACGAGCTTTAGTTTTTCAAATTTTTGCCAATGCGTTGCGGAGATATCGTGGATTTTCCCCATCCGTCTTTCCCTCAAATGTGCCCACCTTTTCACGCGCTACAGAAGACTGCGAGTTTCGGCAGGCGGTGCGCTTATCTCCGGATCAGACATCTCAATAATATCTGAGTGCATGTTGTTTACTGAATAGACTACTCTACTACTGAGAAAATGATCCAATCTGTTTCGATCTTCAAACTTTCGGTCAGTAAGGAAAGAGCAACCATCATGAATTGAAGCTGGATTAACAGCTTGCGTCAACACCTGGTTCAGGAGTATGTGGAAAGAGTTTTACGATTTTTTTTTTTTTTTTTTAATGAAAAATTCAAGAATCTAGCGGGTAACTATGTCAAAAAATGAGGTGAGATGCCTCACAACAATGTTATGACTTGTTTCAATAAAATAATAGCTCTATTTTACTTTTTCAAAGTCTAAAATTCATGTTTTCTGTGAGGCTAAAAAGGTGGGCACGTTTGAAGGAGAGATGGGTGTGGAAAATCCACGATATCTCCGCAACGCGTAAGCCAAATTTGAAAAACTGGAGCTCATTAAAAAGCTGAGAGTACGTACGTTCCAACGCTGGGTTTGTTTTTTTTTCTAACATTAATAGTTTCTGAGAAAAAAAATAGGTAAACTTACTTTAAAATCCACCCTCGTAATTTTAAGTTTTTGATTTTGTTCAAAATAATTTAGTTTATTGTTCCTAATAAAGTTTATTTTTTCTTCCTTATGCTGCATGTTGGTTATTTCCAACCTTTCTTGTCACTACATAATTTATTTTTGTAATTTAGATGAAAATCTGAGTATAAGATGGAGGGCGGTAATTTTTTTAATTTTTAATAAACTAATTTCAGATTTAGACTTAAATTGAAAAAAAAAAAAAGTTTTTGGCATATTTTTACATATCTATTGAAGATAAAATAAAATCCTGGTCATTTAATAGGAATAAGCAGCTCTGAGTAAAGATAAAATGGGTAAAAACATATCTATTGTCCAATCATTGTTACCTAGTAACGTCCGTAACAGATGCCGTGTAACGTCCGTAACACCAAAAAAGAGCAATAACTCAAAAAAATCATAGGAAAATTTTTTTAGACAAAAATGATTCTTAAAAATAGATGGTATGAAGAATGACTCAGTTCAAATAGAATTGGAAAAAAGCTAGAATTGCTTTTAAAAAGAGCAACCGAAATTAGGTCCATGGAAACTGGGTGTCTTTTTTGTAACGTCCGTAACACTTCATTTTTTAACGTAACTGAAAAATGAACCAATATTTTGCTACGAAAATTGACAGAGAAGTAGTAACCATCTAGTTTTATAACTTCCCCTAAACAGTTCACCATAATTTTACACAGATTGTGTTATATACCAATTAGAAGAGTGAAAATGTAACGTCCGTAACAAAAATAATGGCTCGTTTGTTTTTTGTGTGCGAAATATCGACGTAACCGTAATAATTACCAAGTTGTCATAAGCGGACGGTCTATTTGAGAACAATCTAATCACGGCTCGTGCAGTTTGGCAACAATGCTGTTGGTCATTCAAACCTGTGCAAAAGTATCGGTTTCTGAGAGGTTCACAGAGCCTGCTAAAGATCGATTATTTTCCATATATTTAAATGAAGATAAATCCGTTGTCAAATTGCAAGAGCCGCCTTTGGAATGATCCATAATGTATTCACAGCCTAGCCTTTGTTGCATTGGCGGCTCGTGCACTTTGGCAACAATGTTTTGCCTACATTTGAATCTGTGTAAAACAATCGATTGTTGATGAAGCAGCGCTTCACTATCGAATCGAGTGTTTAACATAAAATCAAATAGAAAAAAACAGTGTTGCCACAATGTATGACCCGCCACTGCTTTCTTGAGTTTACACGTAGATCGACACAAATCGGAAGGAGCGACGTCAACATGAAATCTGCTTCGTGTACCGTGATCCTGGTCTTTTATTGGTGCGCCTCGTAGCAGCTTCCGATGCTTCCCGCCGAACACGAGAGTAGGTGAGAAATCAGGCTCGCCGAGAGATAGGGGTATTAATAGCCGCTGAACGGGAAGACAGAAGAAGTAACTTACCAAGGGACGAAGGGTGCATGAAGGGGGGGGGGGGGTAAGACGGGGGCCACAATGAAAGAGAGGACGCGGCAGAGGCAACCGTATCGCCGCCTCGCGTCGGTGTTGTGTCTCATCGCGGAGGCGCGTGCTGTACCCTATTTGCCGCGATGTGCTCCAGGACGAGGGGACAACCCCTCCCCCTCACCCACATTCATTCACCACTCTCTCCATCGGGGATCGCTCAACCAAGAGCCCGCCCACGCGAGGCACGGTCTCATGCATTATTGCCAAATAGTCTAGCTGTTTACATTGTTGCATCGTACGGTTTAATACGATTTTGGGACTATATAGAATTTTTTACACGCGTGCAAAACGCATTGCACCAGTTGCGAACAAAGTCAAAACGTATCTACAAAGTATCACGTAAAGTAGAGGGCCATAATGACAGGAGGATAGACAACCTCTTATTGTCAGTAGCAGCGCGTGCTATTTGGCAACCACGTTTTTTGCCATTTGAACCTATGCAAAAGAGTCGATTTCTCTGGGATTCAGTGAATCTATTGAAGATAGATTATTTTACATGGGTTTAAGTGGAGAGAATGCTACATATAATGTCACTATTGTCACATTGCATGAGTCGCCACTGTAAACTCTGATTGGCCAACGAGTTTTAGGCTGTATGCCACGGGCGCCATTGGATGCGATATGCAAATTTGTTCACATTCTCATTAGAGATCCCACCACTGTGTAATGCGGGTTAAAAAGGAAACTGTCGGTAAATGTCTATAATGCCAAAAAGATTTATCAAAATTCACTGACAAAAAAATTGTGAGAAAAATTTCCTGTCACAATAAACGGAATTCCGTTAAGGAAAGTGCTAGACAGAATTCTCGTTAGAGTATCCCGAATACCGTTTGATGTAACAGGAATTTCGGAATTTATAAGTTCCGGCTAATCCTTCTGGCAACATTTGCTTTAATCCTATACCTAAGTGGCAACTCTCGACCTGGGGCCTCCTCATTAATCTGGGAACATAAATCTCCTCCGAAGGCCTCCCGCTTCATGCGGGAAGCTTTGCTTTATTCTCCATGTAACGGGTAATTTTTGTTTAAAAAAAAATCGATATTCCTAAGCATCGATACAAAGCGTACATTATGGACACAGGAGAACAGTTTTGATCGACCGGGTAGTTTTTAGTTTGTATTCATGAGGCGTATTGATTGCAATAAATAATTGCAAATTTTAAAGTTAAAGTTTCTTTTTGAATATGCTGGATTTGAATGATGAGGCAGTAGCAATGGTCTGAAATGTTGTGCTGTTTATAGCGAAAATAAAAGTACTTTGATGAGCTGAGAACTAAGATGCCTTCAGTTTTTTCCCCAGTGCCCCGCTTTCGGAGATGCATGCGTGTGTGTGAAGTTGCAAAAAATCATGAGTGTTCATAGTGTCGTGGCATGGCGCCACAACGCAAGATTTCCATTTGAAACAACGTATTTGGGCCATAGTCGGATTTCCAGAACTATGAAACCTAGTCGAAGACCAAGGGTAAGTTTTCAGCTCACCGAGTACTTTCGTTTGCTTTACATTAAAAAAACTCAACAATTCTGACCCTTGAAACTGCCTTATTATAGTGAACAGCTTTTGCATACAAATAAATACATGAATTTAGTATCAGTATATCAGCTTAAACCTGACATAATTGATCGGCTATTAAATTTAGATGCATTCAATAAACAAAAGTTGATAAAACCTTCAGCTTTTAAATTTAGACGCTTTTAATAAACACTGTTTGATAAAACCAGACAAAGATGTTGTAAATAAAAGAAACCCTACAAATTACAAAAAGAGTTACCGATTAGTCATCAAACAAAATTTTCTAATTAGCTCGATCAAGCCACAACAATCATCTTGTACGGAGAAGCAGAGGATTTAAATGATAATTATTGATTGATTAATAATTGATTACAATGTATGGAAGAGATTGGGAGGAAACATTAAAATACGAACATGACATTTTGTGAAATGACAATAGTGAATGATTCCTAAATTCAATAATTTATGATATAGGTATTAAAGATGGGCCCTCGCAACAACGGACTTGATGCACGACCTAATCGTATTGATGCCGCGGCCGCGGGCGGCGCGTCGGCGATTGTGCGCGTGAGGCTTTACGTAAGGTTATGGTACGGGAGGTCAAGCGTAGGTCTGAGATGCAAGACCACGATTCTCATCTTCAAAGGACACCGGCTTTTTTCTGACAATGGCGCTCTTGCAAGGTTTTCCAGTAGATAAAGGGATTGTCAGATCGTACGTAAAATTTTAAGAGAAAAACGACGAGGCTAATAAAAAAAAGTTTAAATTTCACGGAGACATACTAAGCACAATATTCAGATGGCTTACCCGCCTATAGCTATATACGTAAGTTGCATGCACAAAGTAGGTTTATACAACCCAAACAAAAGTTTATGACTTCCACATTAGGCTTTTGCAAAGGTCTAACATTTTGTGTTGTTACATGAAGAAAATGAAAGTAGGTACTAGATGAGCTGAGAGAGGGGGAAAAAAAAAAAAAAAAAAAAAAAACTTTGGTTCTCTCCCAAGTGGCCTGAGGGCCGATCATTTACTTCATCGTTAAACCGATCGATAAGACTGTCAATGAGTGATTCTATTGGTCGAATATTGTAAAAATTGGCTGTTGCTATGGTAACCATCGTTATAGTGTCCGTTTTTTAAAGGTTACTCATGAATAGCCTTTATAAAACGAGACTCTTAACCATGGTTACCATAGTAACAGCCAAGTTTTACAATTTTCGACCAATAGCATCACTCGTAGACAGTTTTATCGATCGGTTTAACGATGAAGTAAATGATCGGCCCTCAAGTTTTGAAGATACGCTTGTATAAAAGTTGCAAACAATCCTATGTGTTAAGTGTTGTGATGTCACGACGCAATATTTCCATTTAAAACAATATATGTATTTCAGGCCAAAGTCGGTTCTCCTGACCTATGAAACCAGCGGGCCGATCCTTGAAATTCACGACTTTTGGGTAGACTGGATAAGAATGGAAAACGGTGATTGGTGGAGACGAGTCACGTGGTTGCCCAGTCTAATCAAAATACGGAATGGATTAGATAATTTATCGGGCAGTCTTGGAGTACCCGATAACTTATCTAATCCATTCCATATTTTGATTAGACTGGGCAACCACGTGACTCGTCTCCACCAATCACCGTTTTCCATTCTTATCCAGTCTACCCAAAAGTCGTGAATTTCAAGGATCGGCCCGCTGGTCAGAAACTGTAGGCATCCTTCTTTTTAGCTCACCGATCACTTTCATATGCTTACTAAAAATACATTAATTCAACCCTTGTAACTGCCATTGTACAATGGACAATAATACTGTTACATTCAGTTTTTAAACAGTATAATTTGAATGGTATGATGCTGGTAAGGTCAGTAGCGTAGCGTGCGATTTGGCAAAGGTTCCTCATTTAAACCCATTAAAAATATCGATTTATTCGGTGTTAGCGAACACCCTCAAATTCGACCTTTTACATGGGTTTAAATATTCAAAATACCACGTTGCCAAACTGCATGCTACGCCTCTGAACAAGGTATATATCAACAAAAAGTTCTGTCAAAGATTTTGTACCGAGTTCAGTAGATAAAAAGTACTTCTAAAACGCAAATACGTACAAAGTACATAATGACGTGACGGTATGGGAGAGAGAAAGGGATCCGCCGATCCGCTATGGTAACACTATTTTGAGGCTGCCCTCCTGGACTGCTTGGAGTTCCTTCACAGGTTACTGCCAGGCAAAAGCGGGCCCACAAAGTTTTTCGGGGGTGGGGCATGCTTACGCGAAATATGAGATTTGAAGCGTCGCAAGAGGTAAATTTGAGCTATTTTTTTGATAAAAGAGACAACATTTGAGATTTCTGGGGGTGAGGGGGGGCTCATGACCTTATGTTTCCCGGATCTGCCACAGCGCCACGCTTCCAGGAGTGAGCCGAAAATATGAAAGTTTGCTACTTTTAAGATGAAGACGTGACGCCGGATGTAGAGATGCGTGCTCACCAGTAACCAACTTTCAGTGGTGGCTCGCTTTGGTGGTAGATGAAGAGTGTCACAAATAATTATTTCTCACCCCCAAGATATTTTTCTGCAAAATATTTTCTAAATTATTTTAGAAAACACGAAAATATTTCAGAATAAACGAATTAGGACAGTTTTATTGTTTGAGACTCAAATATTTGTTTGGTTTTTCTTCTTATTTTGATCGAGTAAAGTTACTTGGTGCTTTAACGCATATTGTTACTGCGGGCATAATAACAATCGGGGCACCAACTCCTCTTGAAAGAGCACATTGCATTTAAACGTTTTCGATTTCCGCTTGATAAAAGGAGAGGAGTTAATTTTACGTTGTCTAAAAAAGCGGAGGTTGTCTGTATAGAGGTAATTATAAGCATCAAAAGCTGATGCAAGTGAAGCTGTACCAACATGTACTGATTGTGAGTGCAGACGACACCCTAGGAGTGCAAAAGAGGTGGTTTTTGTTTCTGCAACGTGGGTTTCCTTTTTGTTGCAACGGTGGAAAACAATAGGCGCCGGCCGCCCCGCCACCGCACCAGCACTGTCGCTTTAGTGATGAGAGACGCGTGCACTTCTCCTGTAGGCGGTAAACATATAATTTTTCACGTGGGAATCACAGAATATAAACTAACAAAAGCGCAAACTTCGCTAAACTGAACTCAGATTGTAATGATATTCACGGCTGCAGTTTCAAAATCTCTGGGGTCACATCTTTCAGCGACGCGAGTCTCCTATCTGTCGTTTTCCAAGAATAAACTTATTTTGTTTGACTGGAGAGTTGAATTTTTTATTTTGGAAAAGGTTTTTACAATATATAATCGAAATAAAGTCCTCAGAAAAACGAGAAAAACTTCATAGGTGCATGCAAACTAATTTGGAAATAAATGAAAAGAACAAAAACATTCAGAAGAAGATTTAAAGGTTTTGGAACGATTTGGGGAAAAGCTTTTAAAGCTGAGAGGGCGCCAAGCTTATGACCTTTCTCACCGTTTCTCTTTCTTTTTTTTTGATCAACCAGCATTTTTCTTCCATACTCTGTTCCACTGGCGCAACCAGGATATCTTCCATCTCTCTCATTTCCCATTTGAATGTATGAGTAGGAAAAGGACAGAAGGAGGGGGTTTTACTCCCTTGTCCATCCTTGTCTAACATACGTTTCTTAATGGAGAAAAGAGAGATATGAAGAATCTCTCGGTGCGCTACTGCTCTGTTCTAATCAACGAGCTATAACTTTAGAGTGGAAAATCAAGGAGCGTTCCGCTAGTTCACAGTTGTCACCTAGGGCTAGGGCTCCGTCATCTTGCCGTAAAAATCAATTTTGAGGTTAAATTTTGTAGGTCGTTTCCGTCGTTTCGTGAACAAACTCGGGCATCGCCGGAAACGACCTACAAAATTTAACCTCAAACCTTGGAATCTGCCATCCAAATTCCGCTTTTTCCCGGGATTCCTTCTACCCTGTGTGGCACAAGGTGGACCAATCCGCTGCCACTCTATAAAGTTATAGCTCGTTGGTTCTAATGGCACAAATTGTTAAAAATCTCAAATACGCAAAAAGAGAAAGAAAGAAAGAAAGAGAAAAAAAAAAAAACAGCTTCATACATGAACTATAGTTTTATATACATTAAAATTCTTTTGAAAGTTAGTAAACCCCAGTGGCGTAGCGTTTAATTTAGCAACTAACGTTGCAGTTTGTCCATATAAACCTATGAAAAAGATCGAAGTGTAGGCTTTTCGGTGAGCATCTTCGCACTTGACCTTTTACATGGGTTTAAATGGACTAAATACAATGTTGTAATGCACGCTACGCTACTGGTATACACTATACCCCCCTCCTCTCACCCTCTCCAAAAATATGAGAAAATAACCATCACTATGCCCCTCCAGCGATTTCTGAAAGACGTCATTGCGCTCATTTTACGACTTCTCAATTGATTTTCTAAATTGGTCATTGTATCTATCGGATTTCGGAGAGTTTACTAAGTTAGCCGATAGTGATGACATAGGAGTAGGAGCTGCCAATAAAATAGTTGTGGAGCAATTCAATCGATATAGTTTAAGTTTTAATTAAAGGAAACAGCTCGTAATGTGCACAATCAAGCATTATTTTGCTACGACTCCAGCTCGATCTGCCATCTGGACTACGATGCACAGTGGAACGAAGTATGGAATTTTTGGGACACCTGACCTATAGTCATGAATAAAAATCTTGATTATGACCATAGAATATCAAAATGACGAAGCACCGATTCTAATAAATCATTAATATCATATCAATTATTTAGATTCCATCTATAGTTTTGGCTAGGCAATGTCTATACGTAGTAAAAACGTTTCTGAGGCGAAAAACAAAAATTGTACTGTCCCGAAATATCCGCGTCTGTTCATTGTGCGACGATGTTATTGCGCCGCGAATCTCGCAAAAAAGAGGAAAATTGAACCAACATTTTATATGGATTTCAATAGGATATTTGACGATGTTGCTCAGAATATGGCAACGCTGCGAGCCGTGGGGACAAGTCAATCAGCCTTGTGCAAGTATAAAGAGCAATGAAGAATCCCGCGCTGTGCAGTGTGCATATCTCAAGGAGGGAAAACTATGCGGAAAGATGAGTTCCAATTTTTCATTACTCAGCGAACATCCACAATTATGCGGTGCGGATGGAATTTTATGAGGGATGCTAGATACTACAGTGCAACGATGCGATATTTACGACACCACGAGGAATATTTATGTATTTATATCAAATGGGTAGCTTGGCTGGCAGTTAGTTACTGAAAACATCAAACGTTTACAATAAAAGCTAGTGCACCGATTATATCCCGTATAAATGCCCGGATTTATTTTTTAATTTTTTTATTTTTGGATGCGTTGGTCTCTAAAAGGTCCAGAATATAGGAAAAATAATAAAAAAATCCCCTCAAGCATGTGAGTGATAGAAAATCGATGAGTCGAAAACGATCCGTTCCAAGAATATCCTCAACTTTTGTTTCAAATCCCCTATTTATCCCTATTTCGTTTTTGGATCATTTTCGAATCGTTAGGCTTAAATGGGATAGACTGTAAGTGCATACAAAGTTTTGTATAGTGATGGAAAATATTTGGAAAATTTCACAAAACGCGGCAAGGTATAAAGTAAATATAAAATTACGGAGTTGAAAAAGTAAAAAATAGTCAATCCATGACAATCCATATCATTCTTAAGTCAGAACGGTTTGACAGTTTGGCAAACAATCGATTGTCGTTCTCAAATAAAATGGCGGCGATGTGCCCATAAAAAACCGTGAGTGATACAAAGGTCAAAACACGAGACTTTGTTCGAAATAGTTGTGATTGTGATTGATTATAAATAAACTTGTGATCTTTCAAGAAATAAAATGAAGTGGAAAGTAATGGTGCAGTAAACTTTCAGTTAAACGATTACTTTCTAGCATGAATTTGCATGATTGACGATTTGGACCTAATTTCCAATGGGTTACTTTACTAGAGCATAATCGAGATAGACCAGTTATTTGTACACAATCTGGATCTTTACATAATCACTTGGTACAATAATATACCGGGCCTCTGATGGCAGTGATAGGCGTGGAATTCGGCTACGCAGCACTTTCTTCATCTAAACCCATTCAAAATATACAGGGTGTCACAAAATTCATAGTAACTATTTTTACCACGTATTTTTGGGGTCAAAATAAGACTTTTTTTCCCTATAAACATGGGTTCGACATTGTAGTCTTTTCGAGTTACAGTGTTGCAAAGTCTCCGAAAAACAAATTGAAAAATTGTCATAACTCCCTCGTGAATTGTTCTGAATGCTCGTAAATAGGTTCTCTGGTGTAATTTTAGACGCTCTTGCCGATTTTGGCCATGAAAATGCTGTTTGCAAAAATTTGAGGGGAGTTTCGAGGGTTTTTCTTGATTTTTCTCACTTTTTTAGGCCAAATTATGTGAAAACATGCTTTCAGTTTCATTAAACCCAAAAACGATTAGCAATATTCAAAAGTTCGTAAAAAAATATGCATTTTTGGTCCTTAGAAGTTTTTCCATTACGCAAACCATTTCCGAGAAAATCGTCCCTGAAGTTGGAGAAGTAGACCGATAAACGCCTTTCCTTTGGTTTTGTCAATTCTTGGCAGTCCTCTGCAACTTCCGGGAAGATTTTCTCGGAATTGGTTTGCGTAATGGAAAAACTTCTAAGGATCACAAATGCATATTTTTTTTTACGAACTTTTGAATATTGCTAATCGTTTTTGGGTTTAATGAAACCGAAAGCATGTTTTCACATAATTTGGCCAAAGAAAGTGAGAAAAATCAAGAAAAACCCTCGAAACCTCCCTCAAATTTCTGCATACTGCATTTTCATGGCCAAAATCGGCAAGAGCGTCTAAAATTACACCAAAGCACCTATTTACGAGCATTCAGAACAATTCACGAGGGAGTTATGACAATTTTTCAATTTGTTTTTCGGAAACTTTGCAACACTGTAACTCGAAAAGACTACAATGTCGAACCCATGTTTATAGGGAAAAAAAGTCTTATTTTGACCCCAAAAATACGTGGTAAAAATAGTTACTATGAATTTTGGGACACCCTGTATAATAAATCGATCTGTTGGTGAGTGCTCGTTGACCACCTTCGAATTCGACCTTTTTCAAGTGTCTAAATGGACAAAATCGTCGTTGCTAGATTGCTTCCTACGACACCGCGGGCTGGTATATAGTTGCCAACCTGAAGCGGCTCAGTCATTAACTTTATGACCGATCGATGCTATTGGTTGAATAATGAGTTGAATCACTGTTGCCACGGCCTCTCCCGTTAAGTAACCCATTACTTAAGGGCTGCCGATGAGTATCCTTTAACTGATTGTGAGTGCAATTCGAAACTTTCCATAATCACTATATATACTAAATTTTGGTGGTTCTTACGATAGAGCTAACATCACAGAATAATACAATCAGAACGGAAACTAACTCCCATAAGAGCCAATGGAAGCAAGTTTGGAATTTAACGGCACCAACAGGCAACGTTGTGGTCCTATATCCCAACATGGCGGACGAGTGTGATTTGTGTTGAAACTCATTTATTTCTGTAAATTCTGGAAAGAAATCTTAAGTTTCCGGCCTCACTTTCATTCTTGTGGCATTTCAGAATGAAAATTTCGCGAATCACGTCCTATATTTTTTGTTTGCGCGCGAATCCAGATGTAAACATCCTATATCCCAACATGGCGGACGCGTAATGAATTTGCTTCAAAATCCGACAGAGTTTCCGTTCTGATTGTATTATTCTGTGCTAACATTTCATTCATCTGTGACAGAATTGTGCAACAGCTACGTTACAAGTGGCAGCGATGCTCCATCGTTTCTCAGAACTCGGACCACAATTTTAATCTTGGCGCCGGTATTTAATTTTCATCACGGAGTCAGCTTGCAGCTACGGAGGAGGCTCCGTTCGCGGATACTGCTACTATAGATATAGAGTTGCACTATAGTGCACAATATTTTTCATTTTGACTCAAATGACGCCCGCCTCAAATCCATTAGTATCTCTTAAGGATTGCTGAGATACCATATTCGAAAGCACCAAAGTTTTTTATAAACTCAAGATCGATAGTTTTTGTACAGAATAACTCTATAATTAGAGAGTTTCTAGTATTGGACAATTTGAAGTAAGATTATGATTTTAATTGCTCGTAAACTGGTAACGTAGTGTTGTCTCATGCCTTATAATATGCGGTGAGTGGCCCTCGATCAAGGGCGTATATCCAGAAGAAATTCCCGGGGCTTTCGTCCAGGGAGAGGCAAAAGTTCAGTTTTTGCCTATTTTTTGACATTTTTCGGTAATTTTCCACCTTTTCCCAGCACTCAAGAAATTTTCAGAGACTAGCGCGACCCCCCTCCCCCCTCCTGGTATACATCCTTGACCTTGCCCTCAGGCCAATCAGATTGCACGCATCGGAAATTGTATATTTTCAACAGAACTTGATTTTCAGAAAAAGAAGGTGAGTTTGCAAATGCACTTATTTCCAAATTTAATACGACTGACATCAGTTGATCAACGTTTTGTTTAGGACCAAACGATATTCTAAAATTCTGCTAGTTATACACAGAAAAAATAGACAAAAATAACTTTAACTTTGATAGCACTAAAAAAAGCTTCGGTATGAAAATGACGCAGCAAAATACTTTAGTTAAGTGAACCAAATCTTTGGTTCACCCAAAATATCTTTAGTTAGGCGTATAAAACCTTTTGGTTTGCTCTAATAAAGTATTTTACTGGGTCTTTTTATTTATTAAAGGTTTTATCAGCGCTACCAAAGCGAATTTTTGGTTTTTTCTGTGTAATTATAATGTTAATTCTAAATCAATCCATTGACAAAGGCCAAAAAGGGTCTATTGCGAGCTTATGCTGGAATGAATTCGAGGATGGACTCCATGTAACAATGAAATAGTGTGCAAAAGACCCGTTTCTATGAAATTGAAATTCCAATCCCAAGTCAAAGTTGGCTCCTAAGGAAATTCGTTATAGAATCGACCTTTAACCACCTTTTTTAACGCCTGTGTTTTGCGCGTGCAATCGTCCATGTTCCTTCTGCTAATTGAGTAATTGACACTCACCAGTATAGTCCAGTAATCTGACTAAATGACCGGCTTTTTTTTGGGAGTCATGGTTTCGCGGAAAGTTGAATAAGTTCGAAACTAGGAAACAATTGAAATGGGAGTAGGAAATGCACCTCTCGTGGGAGAGCACCGAGAAAGGAGCCGCCAAACCTGTTCCTTTTGCAGTCTCTATCAGATTCAGCTACTTGTTGCACTCCAGGAGAGAGTTGTGTGCGTTTGCTCGCAGTTGCAAATGACTTGCATTATAAATCAAGTGACTGCAAAATTTGACAGGTCATCAAACTTTGCCAAGTGAAGATATGCGAAAGAAATAAAAGTAACAGACGCACATTATTTGCAAGTTGCAGCGCTACCGCGCATTTAACGACCTTTTACTAGCACTTAAACGACTTGAGAGTATACAGAGGCTCGAGAGAGAGAGTGAGAAAGAGAGAAAGAGACTAGTAAAAAGAAAGACAGAAAGATACAAAGAAAATAGTAGCAGTATAATGAGTTTATTTTAAGGTGCCTCAGCATCTAAGAAAGAGAGAGAGAGAAAGAAAGAAAGAAAGATAGAAAGAGAGAATGGGATAATGTCGATAAAGAGATAAAGAGATAAAGAGATAAAGAGATAAAGAGAGAGAGAGAGAGAGAGAGAGAGAGAGAGAGAGAGAGAGAGAGAGAGAGAGAGAGAGAGAGAGAGAGAGAGAGAGAGAGAGAGAGAGAGAGAGAGAGAGAGAGAGAGAGAGAGAGAGAGAGAGAGAGAGAGAGAGAGAGAGAGAGAGAGAGAGAGAGAGAGAGAGAGAGAGAGAGAGAGAGAGAGAGAGAGAGAGAGAGAGAGAGAGAGAGAGAGAGAGAGAGAGAGAGAGAGAGAGAGAGAGAGAGAGAGAGAGAGAGAGAGAGAGAGAGAGAGAGAGAGAGAGAGAGAGAGAGAGAGAGAGTGAGAGAGAGAGAGAGAGAGAGAGAGAGAGAGAGAGAGAGAGAGAAAGGGAGCGATGAAGAGAGAAAAAAAGGAATAGAGAAAGAGAGAATGAAAAATCGAGAGGAAGAGATGAAAAGATGAGGAGAGAAAGAGATGAAAAGATGAGGAGAGAAAGAGAGAACGAAAGGAAGGAATGGAGAAAGATAGGAACTAAGGAAGAAAGGAAAAGAAGAAGAGAGAAAGAGAGAAAGAAAAAAATAGAGAGATTTTATATCCATGAATTTTTATCTTCGCAATACACATACTCTTCCTTTATTCCCTCAAAAATCGCCCAGGCCATGCACGGTATTTAAGGGCATTCAGTAGTTTAATTATAAACAGTCATTCATCTTGATTGATGGCTGCAAAGGTATAACCGCTCTACCGCGACACACGCCGAGGAAGAACAACATGCATCCTTTACAGACCAACGAGTATCGACAGTCCAAGTTAGAGAACGAGGTATCTCATTTCCATGTATAATAGGTCAGCTCTTTAATTGTCGATTAGCAGAATCAATTTGTATCTGTAAGCAACAACAACTGCGCGTGAGCTAACGCGAGAAGCCCTTTAAACCAAATTGCGAAGCTTGCGATGTGACAACGTTGCATTTCGTCCATTTCAACCTTTAACAAAAGTTGGACTCGAGGGTAGAGAATGTTCGCCGCACATCCGCATAGTTCGATCTTTTACGCAGGTTTAAACGGCCAAAGGCAACGTTGTCAGATTGTACGCTTCACCCCTATACTGTTATCTCTCATACAATACACGTCAATATGACGCAGTCGACGAATTAATTCCTGTCAGTCGATTCATTATAGGCTTTGGTTCAAGGAGGCTGACTGCAATCCTTTTCATAATAAATTTTAGCATTGTAGGTGCCCTGTGCCCGCATCATTGTTTCATTCGCCAATATACAGGGTGAGCCAGAGCACCCGTACCAGCCATTTTTCTCGAAAACTACTGAACCAAATGATTTGAAACAAAAAAGTCAGATAGGGAATCGACCCCAAATTTTTCATTTTTGATATTTTCAAAAGCCCCCGACAGCCCCTTGGGGCGTATTTGGGGGGGAGGGGGGGTTCAAACACATTTTTCAAGTTTTCTCGAAGAAACCTCAATAAAAGTAAAAAAATTAGTTTATAACCTTAAAGTAGAGGCAATTGCCGACATTATTGCTCACCTCAATATTTTCCAAAAAACCCAAATTTTTTGAGTTATGGGGGATTTTTGAAAAATTTTTGAATCGGCCTTTTTGGCCACCCTGTTGAAAATTTTTCAAAAATTATTACAGATTCTGAAAGAACAGATCAAGACCTTTCGATGGATGTGCCACATGTTACCTTAAAGTTGAAAAATAAGGTGTTTTTTGCCAAATCAAAATTTTGGGGCTTCAATTGCAGAATTGGCGCGATTCCATAGTTTGAGCCAATTGAAGCCCCAAAATTTTGATTTGGCAAAAACACCTTATTTTTCAACTTTAAGGTAACATGTGGCACATCCATCGAAAGGTCTTGATCTGTTCTTTCAGAATCTGTAATAATTTTTGAAAAATTTTCAACAGGGTGGCCAAAAAGGCCGATTCAAAAATTTTTCAAAAATCCCCCATAACTCAAAAAATTTGGGTTTTTTGGAAAATATTGAGGTGAGCAATAATGTCGGCAATTGCCTCTACTTTAAGGTTATAAACTAATTTTTTTACTTTTATTGAGGTTTCTTCGAGAAAACTTGAAAAATGTGTTTGAACCCCCCCTCCCCCCTCAAATACGCCCCAAGGGGCTGTCGGGGGCTTTTGAAAATATCAAAAATGAAAAATTTGGGGTCGATTCCCTATCTGACTTTTTTGTTTCAAATCATTTGGTTCAGTAGTTTTCGAGAAAAATGGCTGGTACGGGTGCTCTGGCTCACCCTGTATAGATATACTGCATGCATGTGTTTTACTCGACCAGATCATCGATACGATACGATAAGATCACTCAATATAGGGATTCGTCATGATTACTGATGCTGCTTTACTATGGTTTACACGGAGGAGAATATCAATTGGCCATTAGAAGAAATTAGATCAAAGTAATACTGATAATTAGCAAAAAACAAAAAACAAAACAAAAAATGACAATATTTTCTCGTTGATCAGAGCACCGAGCTCGATCTTTTGAATAATGATAAAGAAGATCAATCATTTTGGCCCATCGGTTTATTGGTGAACGGACCTAGACTGTTCGGACGTTGAAGCAAAATTTGATTATTCATAAACATACTGTGTAGTGTGTAATAGATGCCTTTAACTTTGAACTTACGTTTTAGTCTCATGTTTGAGAGAATTTTCATGGTTTCAAACTTCGATGCACGAAAAGACGTTCGAACGATGTTTTTCAAACGCGGGAAAATCCAAAACAAAGGAAGAAGTAGCAGTAGAAACACAGGTCTTTTAGCACCGTTTGAAATTTCGATCACATTTTGGAAAAAGAACATGCAGATTGTTGTAACAGTAAACTTTCCAAAAGAGTTTTAAGATTTACTAGTTTAAAAAAAAAAAACAACAAAAAACTGCACTTTGATAACCAGTGTATGAAACAAGAAAGTAACTGAACAGAATTTCAACTTAATTGAAAAATTAGAGGGGGGAAACAATCTAAAAACACTAGAAAGTATGGCGGTGGGCCGCACCAAGTTTTGCAAGAGTGGAACATACTTTTCGCATTAAAGGCAAATTCCAAAAACCTTGCGAGGGTACTGCTGAAAATACACTGATAACAGACGCAAGATAAACTTTTTACGCCGGATCCAGTCGGGCGAGTAACTAAGAAAACAGGTAAGACGAAAGACACCAGAGAGAAAAGTACACAGTGATGGAGAGATATACACTTCCGTGCGCTCGTAGAATTTGTTCCGGTCAAATTCAATTTACCAATTTGCCCGTGATACGACGGATGGTGGAATCCCACGAGAAAATTCTGCCAGTAGGAGATAAGATTTACCGCGCACTACAACTTTTCAGTGGAACAGAAGAAAAAGAACATAGTAGGTACTGGTGCAGGCGCCTGTTTGAAATACGACAACTTTTCCGCTCACGAGTCCCTATTTAGCACAAAATTCAACGATTCAAGTCAAAAACTTGGTTCTAACGATGCACAAGTTCAAAAATTTGACACGATGCTTTCTTCGTATTAATATTTACAAAAGTCAGCTTCAATAAAAGTTAAAATTTCGAATGATACGAGAGCCGAAATTATAGAGTGATTAGTTCTCGAATCGATAAGTCAATGCCGAAAAAATACTGAGTTGTTTTGGAGGACAGTTTGACGTCATTGCCAAATCGACCACGATTGAGAAAATATCCTTAAAAAGAGTACAAAACACTGATTCCACCGTGGCACCGTGGGTCAAGTTGAAAATTTTTGTCACAATTTTTAATTGAATTTAAAAAATTAACGCATTCAAGATGTATCGACGTTGCTCATCTACAGGAGCAGTGAAGACTTGAAGCTTACATCTCATTCACGATTTTTTTTTTATTCAATCCGCTGTATCCAATTGCAACTCAAAATTTCACGAGTCTTTCTTAAAGCGTTATATAGAAATGGAAATACCGCTACACCACTACTTCGATCAAAGACGAACGCACAAATTTCCCCGAACTTTCATACTGCACATACCGATCAGTACGAATGACGCGGTGAAAACTTGACGAAAGTTTTGAGAGCGCGAAGAAACCGGACCAAAGAAGTTAGATTTTTCAAGGCCCTGCACTTTAAATCAGGCACAATTTTTCGAATTTCAGATACGATGGGTTTCCTGACTTCGAAAAAAACTTCAATCTACTTGTAAAGCGGCGCAATTGAGCTGAAATTTCAGCTTTATTTTCTCAAGAAAGTAGGGTGCGGAAACCGCGGAAGACTGCAGGCGACCGCGCGAAAGGCGTTCGAATAGACGAGCGAGAGAATTAGTAAAACTGAGATGCGAACACGGACATGGTTGGCCTCGTGTCTGGATACAGAAGAGCGTGGACGCCACTCGCTCCGCAACCGCAGCCGCCGCGGACCAAGACGGGAGGGGGGCGGGGGGAGGCTGCGGGATGTCGGAGGGGCGCGGAGTGACGATCGCGTCCCAGCCCCAGCCCCAGCCTCCCAACCGACGGCGACGTCCCAACAGTTCCAACGAGTGGGTCTCAAAAAAGGTTCCACCGAAGTTATCACTCCCAGATTTACTTTGCTCAAGACGTCCAGAAATTCTCGTCTCGTCTCATTAAATAAAAAGCATCTTCCCCAGTCGTATAGTCGGGATTCTGTGCGCGGATTAATGGTTCCCAAACTGGGCCACGCCTTGCCTTGCATGCATTGCAGTGGCGGCTCGTGCGATTTGGCAACAGTGTTTTTATCCCATTTAAATACATTGAAAACAATCGAAACTCGAGGAGGCTGCCAGCCTCCGCTTGAATCGATTTTTTACCTAAGTTTAAGTGGGAAAAATGCATGGTTGCCAAATCTCACGGGCCGCTACTGATGCATTGCTCGTGAAGCATATTCATCAACATTACTTCCAAAGGTTTAATTTGGGGGGGGGTGCCTCGTGTCCCCACCGCTTTCTCTCTTCACGGAGAAAAATGCTCTCCTCAAAAATGGCCAGCATTCTAAGTAGAAGTCAACAGAAAGAAATTCTGGCAGTTTTAAGGAGAATTCTGGTCTTTTTTTGTATAGAATTCCGGTCATATTGTTCGTTATTAAGTGCATAGTAATCACAAACATATACGAACAAATTAATTTATTGTACGTAATTAATATACGGCAAAGGGCGTGAGAAACAGAGTTCACACAAATCAGGGTTCGAACTCGAGAATCCTAACCTAGACTGTATATCTCTATTCCATGCAAACGATTAGAGCTGGTTATATATGCAAGAATCTCCAGCCAAAATGGTCAACCTTTAACTTAAAATGAAACCTAAATACTCCTAAAAATTGCAATTTTTGCTATTATTTTTATTATTATTATTTTTTTTGTAAAAAAAAAATCGCCACGTTATTGACGAAGGAATTTTAAACATCCATACCGAAAACTGACGAAGAAAATATTAAAAAATGTGAATAATTTGGTCGAGTTTCCCCCCTTCCCCTCTCCGAACAGGCTTTGTCCAAGTCCCTTCCTAAATTATTTTCTGGACACGCCCTTTCTTACGTTAGTTCCAAAGACGGAGACTATAGGACTAGGTGCTAGAAGAATCTTTGTTTTCTCTGCACTGCAGTCCCCATATGTAGATAGTTAACCCATTCAGTACCACGCCCAAGTACATTCGTTTCTGTGACTTTGATCTAGTTTGAGTTTTGTATTCACGATCATTGCAATCCCACGCTGTTAACATTTGAGGAGGATGCTTCCTCCGGGCGCCTTCAATCCATCAATTATGCAAAATCAGCACCACGGAGTGGGAATATTTAACTACCCACTTATTTTGAGCGAGTGAACATTGTTTATACATTTTTCCCCCCGATTTTTGGCCACGTTTTTTCGATCCCAGACCATACATACTACAAACATCCCTCGGTGTTTTACGGATAAAATGTGATTGGCGACGAAGCTGATAATTTCAATCAACCCCCCCCCCCCCCCCCCCCCGACATTTCTATTCGGGCGTCCGTAGCCGAACTCAACAAGAGATGACCAATGCATTAGGATGTTAGAATCATCCAAATGTCATGGTAATTGTTGTGGAATTGGACGGGAATTCGGGCGATTCTAACTTCCAAGTGTATCGTTTTCGTTCGTAATATCTAAAATATCTTGTTGCTTTTGGTAATTTGGAGGCAAATTTAAGTATATCTGAGGACGAGGAATTGATACATCGCAAAAAGGTCTTAAGGATTTCTTATATTAATGACCAACGTTTCCGTTCAAAAATGAGCTTAAGGGGAAATTGACATTGGGCCAGAGTTCGTGTAGAACCAGCTGTCTCTACGATGTACCTTTGCTCTAAAACAGTCTATTCGAGCGTGTGCGGAGGCCTAAGGCCTTCAATATTATAAATTCGCTAGAGATTTTGTGGTCCAAGACATATTCCACAGGCCTCGGGGTCTGCGGGACATAATTCATATCCCTCCATCATTGCAGAGGAATAAGGAACCGTCGAACGTAAGCAAAAGAAACTTTTGTTCTCTTCCTGACTCCTGACCCCCGTCAACAAGACAACGCCTCCGACTTGTATACATATGTATAGATGACGCTCACTCACTGTATGTATCTTGATTCAACTTTGAATACGAGGAAATGGATTCTTTTTAGGTCCCTGCTCGTCGGTCGGTCCACAGCTGTGTGGCAAGAGGTTAAGAAATAGTGGGCATCGACTGGGTAATGGGTACTACTTTATGTAGAGTCCTGCCTTCCCTCCCTTTCTACATATACTCTTCGATGTTATATACAGTACTACTGGAATGATGAACAATAACTTGTAATACCAATTATGTCTTCTCTGCACTTTACAGTCTTCAGACACTTCTTCTTCTTCTTCTTCGAGGAAGAGAGAGAGAGAAAGAGAGAGAGAGAGAGAGAGAGAGAGAGAGAGAGAGAGAGAGAGAGAGAGAGAGAGAGAGAGAGAGAGAGAGAGAGAGAGAGAGAGAGAGAGAGAGAAGAAAGAGAGAGTGAGGGGAGCGGACCTTGTCTACAAAACCGCAATAGAGCCTCCTTGAGAACCTTTAAGTTTTATGAATTGAAATGATTCACTAAGTATTTGTGGCTCAAGCCAGTTACCCTTCGCTCCTCGACGGCTCCCAAATTTATTTAGAAAACAACGTATCTATAGTGGAAGAGTGGTCTGATGTCTGATTCACCCTGTATATCCAGCGTTTAAAATGTTTTCACTATTTTTGTGGAAGGGTAGATAAATAGGCAGGTACCAACTGTTGTGTATGTAAGCATAATCATTAAACCTTAGGAGTGAAAACCTGATAGCCTCCCATCCATTCTGCAATTCAAAGCTCAGAATTTTACGAATGATATCGTACAAGGTACTTTTTGTCAGATTTTTTGACGGTTTGAACTTCATTCACGATTAAGGCAAAACTTACCTTTTAAACCAAGCACATAATGAAAATAAACTGGTTGGTGGTCGGCAGTCAAATTACTCACCTGAAACATACAAATAAAACAACGATTACTTATACAAACCGATTGAGTTTGATTCCAACAATTTGGACTAGGAAAATACGCGCATGCAATATCAATATTCGTCCAAACAACATTGAACGCGCAGCTGTTGTAAAAAAATTATCAAAAACTGCTGGCTGATTATGAACAATCGTATAGTAATGCTATCGAGTAGAGTCGATAATCGAGTATGTGTTATTCTTATGGGTGGTGTGATTATGATATAGATTTCATTCCGATAGAAACCCTCCCATCTCTGCGGAAATTCTCTTATGACTCCTGAGTTATCGGAGAATTTTCGTAGAAATGGGATGGTTTCTATCGGAATGGCACCACCCATAAGATAACACGCACACGATCATCGACTCGATAGCATTACGATACGATCGTTCATAATCAGCCTGCTGTACGACTGGTCGATTGATTGCAGTCAATAACAAAGTACGATAGATTCGATCAATTGGAATCAGTAAAACGAAGCAGGTAAATACACATAAATATGATCGACTGCGGGATCGATTGCAATCATGTAACATAAAGTAAGATAGATTCGATCGATCAATTGTTATCAGTAACAAAGCATATGATTGATTCAATCGATAGCAAATAAGTATCATCGATTATAATCAGTAACAAACTGAGAGCTATCGATCCAGCAGTTTTCTCAGGAGTAATAACCTTGTATCTATACCATTTCACGGAGGGTTCGATACTGATACTCACAATCGCAAACATCCAATTATAATCCTTCATAATTATTAATAGTAGGCACTGGCGGATCCAACCCTCGCGAACGGGGGGGGGACGGGGGGCGAACTTGGGATTTTTGCCCCCCGGTGACCCCCTTTTCCTTTTTTCTCTCTTTCTTTCCCCCTTCCTCCCCCTCGCTTTTTCCTCTCCTTTGGTCGAACGGGGGGGGGGCGATCTCCCCATTCGCCACCCCTATATCCGCCAATGATAGTAGGTTAATTCTCTTAGATTAACGCAAAATAGTAAAATCAGGATGAGGTTTGGTTCATCGGTTATCATTATAACTTTTAAAAGTAGCTGATCATCGGCAAAAATTGAGCACTTTTGATGACCACTTCATCGCCGCTATTGAGAAAAATAGGAGTAAACGTGAAGATCGTGATCATCTGATAACGATCCATTGACATGGCAAACTTCATTCATGTTGGCTGTAGGTCAGTGTAGGTAGGTGTACATAATGATCATTGCGGACGGTTATGCACATCTTCATTTTGCTCCGCCCCCTCCGCCCCCTCTTTCCCCGTTTACTTACACCATCCCCCACCTTGTCTTGCCCTCCCACTCTCGTTGTTTTATAGGTTATAGAGAAGCACGTTTTGTCTCCTCATAATTAGGTCTATAAATTGCATGCGGTCAATAACTTCGTCACTTTGTGACATTTAGGAAATGGTCTGTTCCTTTAGCGGCATGTCATGCTGCGTATATTTTTTCACGCCCGGATAAATACGAGTTTTTAAGTTTCTTCTGCTTCATTTCACCGATGTCTTACCAGTGAAGGCTCGTGCAATTCGGCAGCTGTAGCGGCCCGTGAGATTTGGCAACCATGCATTTTTCCCTCTTAAACTTAGGTAAAAAATCGATTCAAGCGGAGGCTGGCAGCCTCCTCGAGTTTCGATTGTTTTCCATGTATTTAATGGGATAAAAACACTGTTGCCAAATCGCACGAGCCGCCACTGTTCGGCAGCAATGTTTTTCATTTCTTTAAACCCACGCGGAACAATCGATTGTTAATAAAGCGTACTGCTCCCCTTATCTAGTTGATAGTTTTACATTGAATCAAATCTCTGGTAAAAATGGTCCATGTCGGTCAATACATGGTATATTAGGACACGGACCTGCATGGACCTTCATGGACAGCCATGGACATCCATGCTGGTCCATGCAAAATTTCATGGACATCCATGAAGGTCCATGGACAGCCAAAGGGGTGTGCAATGTGCATGGAGGTCCATGCAACTTTATATGGACCAGCACGGACCATTTTTACCAGGGATGGAGAAAACACGTTGTTATTGTCATGCAAATTGTACGAACCGCCGCGTCGCTGAGCATTACAGTACTATCTTATTGATTGACTAATCGATTTAAATATTTTAACTATTTAATTTACCAAACAACACAGTGGCAGATCCACGGGGATGAGAGGGGGGTACGGGGGCACGCCCCCAAGAAGCCTCAAATTTTGCCTTTTATCAATAGAAAATAGTTCGAAATTGCTTCCACCGACCGACGCTTCAAAAATTCAAAATTTCGCAGGCGTGCCTCCCCCCCCCCAGAAAACTTCAAAAAAATCAAAAAACAAAAACAGTTTAATTTGATTAAATAATACATACCTATGAGTCTTACTAAGAGTAAGAGTGTGCGTGTAAAGGGGTCTCTCCACCTGCGAATGTAAAAGCGCGAATTGACTGTTTGAGCCAATGGGCTTCTTTGATGTCGATTCATCGGACTCGACCTATCGCCTTCAATGCAGCTCATTGGCTCAATCAGTTTATTCGCGCTTTTAAATTCGCATGTGGAGAGACCCCTTAAGATTGTTATGCTTTTTTCTTCTTTAAAATACGTAAGTGAATGAATGGGTTAACAAAATTAGTATCTAAATATTCTGATTTTACTCAAAAACATCTGAATTCTGACCTCCATGTTGGCAGTAGGCCCTACAGGGATAAACGCCAGTTAAACCATCTTAAATTATAATAATGAATGGGTTTGTATATCCCTCGGAGAGCCTCTCAATATTGCAGATGATGGCACAGAGACCGAGTGAGCATGGCATATCATCAGAGACATCAGAGGCATCAGAAGCATCAGAGGGCCTTGGCTGATTAATCGTCGTCAATTGAGCGAATTACTCCCATCCACCCGACCCGAGTCTATGCGCATCCGCCTTATGCTTCTGCTCCAACTCACAAAATTCACGCGGCTCGAGTTATTTCAAGCATGAAACGGCAAACGGCCAATCCCGTCTTCACTTGCATAATTTGTGGTATGTTTCGACCTTTGACTGGTACTGCAATTGTCAGGCCTTTCCTTTCCTCAAAGACTGCCACTGCACCATTTTCAACCAAATTGTTTTAAACTTTGATTCCGCTACGTTAGCGGGGATATGAACGATGGATGACTCGTTCGATTCGGCAACACTACCCCTCCCCAGTGGCGTCGCGTGCAATTTGGCAACAATGTATTCTATCCATTTAAACTTATGTAAAATATCGAATTCAGGGGGTGCACAGTGCACAAGGAAAATTCGATATATTTAATGAGTTTAAATGGAGCAGTTGCATTGTTGCCAGATGGCACGCGACGCCACTGCCCCTCCCGCTCAATTTCATTCCTTATGAAATAATAGATTCGATGGTGAAATGACGCTTCACTCACAACATTAAGAATTCAAACCGAAATTGAACCGCGAATCGTAAATTGGTTCAAACGGGGATTTTGATCGAACCGAAAACCGAAAGTCATAGAGGGACTCCTTGAACCGAAGTTGAACAGAAACCCGCATTCCTCACGGCCATAACCGATTTGTTTTACGACTCAGTATCGGTTCAACATAGGTTTGAAATCAAATGTGAGTCACACTCTACTGTGACTGTTGATTTGACTTTTCAAATAAAGGAAAAACATTGTTGCCACATTGCACATTGCACGAGTGGAAAGTGACGTATGGTCTGCGTGGTTAAAAGTGCGCCAGTGCGGGGGATTTTGTGGCAATTTACTGGGAATTTCCTGGTTTATCTTTTTATGATGTGGAGAATCATGTTTTTGATAGTGATAATTTTGGACACTGTGCAGAAGGGGGGGGGGGAACGCCCAACGGCTGAAAACTTTGAGCTTTTGAGGGGAAAGCGTGCATTTTGGCAACTTTGCGTTTTGTACATTTAAAACCCTTATCAATTGAAGGTCAAATTCGAAGGTGTTTGTTGAACTCCCGCAATAGTTTCATGAAAAACATCGAGCTATATTATGTGGTACGTAGAAAATACCTCCGGGACTCGACCCTTTTCATAGGTTTAAATGGGACCAATGTAATGTTGCCGCATTGCAAGTATACTGCACCAAGACTAACAATAAGGGATTTCATTTTTACGTTCTCAAATTATTATTTTAATCGTTCGAATGAAAGAATTAATTAACAAGTATCTCTTAAGATTCTTTGATCGGGTGATTGTGCATGTTTTATTTTTTTCATGGGAATGTTGGAAAGTTTCAGAAATGATCCTCCTGATGGCAGCACAAATCAATGGGCGTGAAAAAAAAGGCTGCCAAGACGCACCCAATGAAGCCCACCATCACTTTCGCCAAAATACGCCTTGACTTAAAAATAAATAAAACATGCTTGACATGACCAGAGCTCATACTTGAAATACTCCGTGCCAGACAAACATGTTTCACTCCGTAATCGATTGAGTGGAACTGATCTCATGTGTTATGAATGCATTTTCTGTCCAGACTAATCTCTTAGGTGTCGAACGTCTCGTACCTAAGGTTTATACTACAGGGTGTTTGCATATTTCTAGGATACACACTAATGCACGAAGACTGGACTCTTTTCGTTTCGTAGTATATGCAACAAAATAACCATTGTGACACGAAGGCATTTTGCACCTTTACGATACCGATGTGGGGTTAAATTACACCCGGCGTTATATTTTAAGCTGTAAAGTGTAAAGTCTTATTTTTATGGTTTTTTTTTTTTATATTTTGTTATTTGTTATTTTTTTTTTTTTTTTTTATTTTTATTTTTATTTTTTTTTATTTTATTTGTTTTTTTGTTTGTTTTTTGTTTGTTTTTGTTTTTTTTTTTGTTTTTTTTTTTGTTTTTTTTTTTTTTAAAATTAAATTTTATTTATTGACGATATCAGTTTGGAAAGTACTCGTTCATACATTTTTCAATAGATTTCAATCATCTTTTGTATTTTTTAAGGTAAAGTATGTCAAAGTTGAAAAAGCTGCATTAAAGATAAAAGAGGAAAAATCCTTTTTTTGAATCGCTAGATTTTGATGAAAGTTTTTTCCCCCGTGAAACTGAGTACCTACATATTCCGAAAAATGGTCAAATTAATTACAAATTCGTATTATGATTCATAATTTCCATGATCTAAAAACATCAAGGGGAGTCGGCCTGAAATAAAAAAATATCACGCATAAAATTGCACCACACTCCCATTCGAGTTGCTTTTCCAAAAATTGGTACATGCACACACACAAGTATGCATTTTTACGGGGGTCGGCATTCTCAGGTTCATTTTTTTTCTCAGAGTGCAATTAATAAATGTTCTCTGAACTCTAGATTTTTCCAGCCAGGACTCATAAAATTCATTGAATTTCCAAAGTTTTTTAATCAAGTTTTTAATTGATCTAAGAAATCTTGAGTTCAAGAAAAGTATCTGAATTACATTCTTAATTATGCTAACCTAAGATACCACATTCGATATTTTTCATGGGGTTGGATAGACAAAATGCACCGTTCCAAGAATGCACGATTTATTGCTACTAAATTTTAAAACAAGATTGAAAAACTCAAATTGACGCAGATCCATACACCACACTGTATAACATCGAATTCAGATGGACAGATGGAGGCAAGGGATTTAGGTATAGTGAACGCGAAGAAAAATAATGAGAAACGTGAAATGAATCGGGAAGGGGGGAGAGAGAGGGAGAGAGAGGGAGAGAGAGAGAGAGAGAGAGAGAGAGAGAGAGAGAGAGAGAGAGAGAGAGAGAGATGATTGCAATGATTGATTAGACGGCATCTTCAGTAGAAAATGGATGCTGGCTGTTTGCCAATTCTGCACAGCCAACCGCTAAATGAACGAGATTTAAAAGAGTTCGAGAGCTAGGGCCCAGAATTGGTTCATTTTCAAGTCGAGTGGGTATCTATGGATAGTTAGTTCAATGCAAAGAGTGCTTTAGAACTGGGTTTTTTGAAAATTGTGCCACAAAATCACAAAGTACCAAAGCATGTAAAAGACGAGGAAAGGAGAGGGAGGTTAATATAATTCTTTCCCTTCTCTTCTTTGTATTGAGCATACTATACGGAGCATCGCCATGAAAGAGAGGAGAAGGTGAAACAGAGGAAGGCGAAGAGAGAAGCCGGAACCACTCAACAAGTACCTAATCCTAAAAAGAGTGGGTGCTAATTTTTTTTAAAGTGCTGATGCACTTTGACCTTTTTTTTTTTTTTTTTTTTTTTTTTTTTTTTTTTTTTATAAAAAAGTGGTTTTTGTCGCATTCAAGATAATTGAAGTGGTGAAATGATAATGCATGTTGTTTCATTGAATTGGGTCATCTTCCTGGGTTAATAGTTTAAATATGAATAGGTCAGGGTCAGCATCACTCGAAACGTTTTCAAATAAAAACTGTGTGAAATTTACCGACAAACGTCAATGTATTTTAATCAATGAAGACCCACAAGATACATATGAATGAAGGCATTTTTTCGGAGGAGGCTGCATATCTTTCACCCCCTCCTCACCCAGGTGCATTTGAATCCGAATAAAATGACTCCAAGTCACTCCAAGGATAATATATTATCATCCTTGGTCACTCCAATGTTACTCTTTTTTTTATTTTTACAATGCACTCTCTTTTTCCCTTCTTTTTCCTTTCACTCTCCCTTTTAACCCCCTTTTTCTGCCGTTTCAGGGGGAGGGGGCAGTAGCCCAATTAGCTCTCCCGGCTGAAACCATGGTTGAAGTTGAGAGAGAGAGAGAGGGAGGGAGAGAGAGAGAGGTGAGGGGTGAGAGGGAGAGAGAGAGGGAGAGAAAGGGGGAGGTTCTCGAATACGCGCCTCGGAATCAATCTATGTATATGACATATGCATCTTTTGACCAGCCACTGTGCAATTAAACAGTAGAACTAACTAGCGCACAGTAGATCAAAACGTGGGTTTTTAGGCCATGAAAAGTTTTTGTGGTTTGTTTCGGAAATTTTACAATTTTTCCCTGCGGAAACTATGTGATCCGAATGATTTTGAGTTCTGAAATTCATAATTACACTAATTTTTTTAGTCACTTTGCTACTCCTTGTCAATATTTCAATAGTATTGATTACTGTTTATGAAATGATGTCCAGAAAATATCATAAGCCGACCCACTGCGCGCGTGGCGCTGCTCGCGTTCATCGGTAATCGCAGAAAACTGGAGGCGAACTTAGGAGGACTCTCAGCGTTGATGACTCACGTCGTGTAGAGGGAGACGCGTGCAGGGAGTTATCTCTCTCTCTCTCTCTCTCTCTCTCTCTCTCTCTCTCTCTCTCTCTCTCTCTCTCTCTCTCTCTCTCTCTCTACACGCAATTTAATTGCATGTGTTTGAGAAAGATAGAGACAGTGGCAAAAGTCTTGTAAAAGCTCCTGTTCCTATCCTTCTCTAACTTTAAATGGGGGAAAAAGAGAGAAAGAGGGACACATTCCTGTACCTCCGCTTTTGATGTCACGAGACTATAAAAGGCATTCTGTCCAGCGAGCTTTAGTTTGCCTTCTTTTTTATTTTAATTTCGCCTTAATTTAATATAACAGTTTTTTTTTTTTTTTACTTTTTTTTTCTTCGATTCTTAAATCGAGTTCGCGGTGCGTCGTGGGTAGGCATGCGATGTACGCTGCAGACGGCTACATAGAACTCAGGTAGGCAGTTACTCTGCCTTGACATGTTGACATTTACTGATTTGAACCAGTAGTAATTATATTTGAATTTACGACTGGGACTGGAAGCCAAAGAATACAGAGACATCTAGCTGACGAGTCTTCATAGTTAATTTATGTAAATAGGAGAGGGGGGACTCATAGTTGTTCCTTATGAGAGAAATAGTTAACTGTCTCCTTTTTTTGAATCGAAGACACGATTTTAAATCACCAGTTCAAAGGGACGAAGCTGTTCCGGTGGCAGAAAAGCGAAAAAATATCCCGAGTTGCAGTTTAATGCGAGTGAAAGCTTGAAACCTATATTCGAATATTCAAATAGTCTGGACTTCGTTCCTCGAGAAAACATCTAGTATTATTTTCTATTGATTACAAACCAACAGCGAGAATCTTTGCGTTTTCGATCTTGCTTTATATTGTAAATAATTGAAAATTATAAAGGTAAAAACAATTACAAATCAATAATGCTCATAATCAGCATTCAGCACTATGATAACAGTGATGCCCGCCTTCAAATAATTCTGTGCATGGGCGCACCCAGGATTTCAATATGGGGGGGGGGGCAAGCTGACTCTTCGCATGGGGGGTCTGGGGGGACACCCCCCAGTCGAAGAGGGGTCCGGGGGTCCTCCTCCGGCAAATTTTGAAAATTGAACTCTTCTGAGACGCAAAATTCGGCTATTTCCATTCAAATATGTCAAAAATTAACACACAATGCTTTGACCTTTTACATGGGGTTAAATGGATAAAGTGCAGCCGGCATAGCGTTAACGAATTGCACTTTATGCCACCATAATCATTGATCGTTTAATGAACGTTTACACTGTACACTCTTTCCTGAGTTTCAAAACTAAATTAACAATTTGTAATACAGCATCGAAAAAAAGTGCATGTATTTATACTGAACTATAGTCGTATGCAATCTTGCTTTTCTACCTAATTTTGCGCCTAAGAGAGCTTAAATACTCATATTTTAGTTTTTAACGAAAACGTGCCAATATATAAATATACAGTCGGGGTATTCATATTGATCATTTTTTTATCTTTTAATTACTTAATTACTTATATGCTTTGTGTGTGCAAAATGAATAAGTAAGGACATTTCTGCCTTCCATTTCCTTCCCTTTCCTTTCCTTCCCTTTCTTTTCCTTTCCTTTCCTTCCTCTTTTTCCCTCTTTCTCCTTTCCTCCTCCTCCTTTTTTTTGCTATGCCCCCCCCCCCCCGGTCGCGCCCATGATTCTGTGCACCAGTAGGTTGATTTAAAAATGAAAGGGTGTATAATTACATATAACTCATCTGGCTAAATATAGTATGTCCCGAGAGTCCTTACCAGGTTCAAGTTGGAAAACGTATATCATTTCGATACCCATTATGTATGTTCATTAGCTTGTGGCTCGCAGAATTGTCTATATAAATCGCAATGAATATTTGTATTATCAATCGTCGATTCTGTCGACCTACAGCTAACAAGGAGACCTGTAAATGAGGAGCGTGTTATTCGGTTCTGGCGTCGTAAGGACTTCTGGGACGTGCTGTATTTTTTTGAATCAGAGCAGTCATTTTTAATTTCAAAACATGTGAATTGGGCAACCAAGAGAAGAATATGCGGGGGGGGGGGAGGAGAACTGGGGAAGACAAAAGCGCATCATTGTCAAATTTCCAAAAATACCACAGCCTGGTAAACTTGTTTTGATGGAAATAACAAGACTTTATCCTCCAAGAGAAATTTGACAACATTATAGACGCAAGGAATAAGATCGAATCAAACTCATTATTGTTTCGGTGAGTCTAATGGGTTCCATCAAGGATCGCAGGGTGGTATTTTTGAACTTGCGGGTGCGAGATGGAGGGACTCTATAGTGTTGATTGAACATCTCTCTTTATCCCCTTTTTTCTCAGACAAGGACTTCACTTTGATTTCAACAAACTGTAAAAATAGAATCATAGGCGTAAAGTAGATTTTGTCTGGAAAATATAACGTTCGAGTATTTCTTCATGAAAAACAGTTTATATAAAAAATAGAAAATAAGAAAAAAAGTTTTTTTCGTTACTTTTTTCTGTTTGAACTCAGAAATTCTCCAGTATTGTTCTGACGATTATATAATCTTTCCCTGAGATGGAAATAGTGATCATTTAAATTTGAAACTGAAAGCCATGGATGTTTCCCGTGTATTGAAACCTCAGAGTTTACCATCAAGCAAGCTGGTTTCTCTCTTTCAAACTTGGAGAAATTTAAAGATGTCCACTTCCACCCATTGGAGAGGAATGGTTGACTACAGACCAATGCAGAGAAGGTGTTAACTAAAAAAGGAGAGTACCAATCTATATTTGTGAGGAATGGGTTAAAGCCGTCAATTGTGAAATATTTGGTCATAGGCTTAGTGAGTGATGCGAGTGATAGTAGCCTCGTTTATGCGAGAGATCTGAACCTGGGTTGAGTCAACCCGAGTTGAGTTTCAACCTGGGTCCAACTCGAGTTAGCGCATAAACACCCGTATATTTGAACTCGAGTTCAAAGGATTTCTTTCTTCTTCTTCACTGTGTTTGTTTACATTTTGACGAAAATGGCGGCGATGCTTGGTGCGGTCCGGACAAGTGGGACCGCATAAGACTCGTGTTTAACTTCGCTCGAACTGGTGACATCGATGCCGCGTGAACCCGGGTTCTGAACTCCGAGGTGTTTATGCGTGAAATCTCAACCCGAGTTCACCGACTCGACTCGGGTTTGAATCGGGGTCGAGTCGAACCCGAGTTCAGCGAGATCCGAAGTGTTTATGCGAGCATCTCAACTCGGGTTCAGCTGAACTCGGGTTCTAGAACCCGGGTTGAGATGCTCGCATAAACGAGGCTAGTATGTCCATCTGCCTCGCTGGCACTCATTAAGGCTTATGGGAATTTTCGAATTTCATCATTTCCGGATTTTTTTTGGAGTATTTCAGCTTGAAATTTTTCAGGATATCTTCCTGAGATATATTTATAAATTCTGACGTTCCTCAAATTTGTACTTTTGGCGTTAATTCATCAATTTCAGACAAAAAATGTTGACTTTTTGAGAAGCGCTAGTTGTGCTATCCATCGGATTGAAATCTGGATAACATCGCCTATGGGGTCAGCTTAAGGGTTTACCCATGGTGCGAGCAATAACTCAAATTGTAAGAGAGTAAGTGTAACGTGTATGCGGTGACTTTTAATTTAAAGGTCCGTCTGTCACTCATTAACTCCAACAAGGGAGGGGGTGGTGAGTGGTGACCTGGCGAGCTTGGCAGCATTCAAACAATTTGGCCTCACCGTTGCGTGTGACCGTTACAGTTTCATTTTCGTTGATAAAAGTGATGTATGACCCTTCAAGGTAGCGGGATTGTAACAATCTTATCCTTTGAGCGCGTATTTGTCAACTTTTTTCATTTTTTGACTGTCAAATTTTCAAAGGTCACTGGACATTCGCACAAACAACCATTGCATTTAGCTACCTCACAAGTGTTGAGTAAAATTGGTTAAAACGCCGGCTATAACTGCAATCCGGCATACCTATGAGATGAAAACGATTTCAGCTATCTGGAATGCGCAAAGTTCAAATTTAGTACATTTTCTTAGGAGACCTGCGCACAGATAAGCAGTTTTGTCATTCATATGCAATAATAAGCTTGTTACGATAGCTTTTGGTCATTGTAATGTAAACTCACGTGCAAATAACTTTAGGACAAACAAAAAGTTTCAAAACTAACTCACAAACTCAATAAAACACGTTCTCAAAATGGCTGCCATAGCGAGTTTTACTGTCTGTTAATCTAAAATGAGCCACCTCTCAAAGTATGAGTATAGATGTTTCTCCTATATCTTCATTAACTCAAGTCTCGAGTAAAGACTGCAAGCCGATTGATTTATGTGAAATCTCGCAGATCATGTCACTTATCGCGACTTGGTAAATGGTAATATTTTTCGTGCAGTAATTGACCTCGAATTCGACCTTTTTCATGGGTTCCAATAGACGAAATTCACCGTTGCTTGATTAAGAGCGCTATATCATGCCGCTGACTGCAAGAACTGCATACAGAATGGGAGTACTTGTTACCTCCCTTCCTTCCAGTGAATGACCTTGACACATAACGCTCGAAAGGGTAGAAAGCTTTAACGTTAGTAGTACGTTACTTTTTCGGTAAGCTAAATCTTAGTAACATTTCAATGAATCAAAACGATAACTAATTTCACCGGAAAACGTTGAAAATGGTTATCTAAAGGAGGGAATTTGAGCAAATTTTATTCATAATGTCCGTTCTTGTAAAAAGTTTGCTTTTTTAAAATTAGGAGTTGATAGCCCCACTGCTCCGCGATTGTTCTCCATTTTGCTGTTAGTATATCTCAATTCTCGACTCCACACATGAGTGCGGGCGCGGCTGAGGAAGTTACGACGAACTCTTGTCATCGTTTTGCCTACTTTGAAAATTGAAGGCGAAGTTTGAGTCGAGCCGTTCTTTCTTCGAACGTGAGCCGGCGCGAAGAGTTTTATCTTATTACAGCGTTTACAGCGTTTACAGCGTTATTCAATTCTTACGATTCTGTTGGTGGCTCGTGAGTTGCGGCGAGTGCAATGTGGCAACAACGGATTCTCTCCTCCATTGAAATCCTCGTAAAATAATCGATCCTCTGGGGATTCACAGAATTCCTGAGCAATCGATAACTACGTTTGCATTGATTCAAATGGCAAAAAACATGATTGCCAACGCATGAGCCACCTAGAGTCCCTTGATTGAAATATTGTATAGGGAGTACCGACACGACACTTTATGCATTTTGACAGGAGCAGATTTTGTCGACCGTGTGAACGCATTCGAAGGTTAAGTTCGATAGTGGACCAGCGGTGGACTGGCGGATTTGCCGGCATTCCGGTCCGTTCCCATACGTTCCTCTACGAATCGACTCTACGAATCGACTCCTTTCGTGTGGAGCCTTCGATGTCGTCGACTCCTGCTCGACTCCGCGAGAGCCTAAAACCAACGACCAATCACAACTCGTTGAGCTCGTGTCGGTACTCCCTATACAATATTTCCATCAAGGGACTCTAGAGCCACCACTGAGGGCGAATTCAAAGGTTTTTACCAAACACCCAGTGCTTCGATCTTTTGTATGGGTTTAAATGGAGAAAGTGCAACGTTGCAAAATTGCAAGCGATGCCACTGATACAGTTGCATATGAGGTTCAATGGGGAGAAAAACTATAACCGATCTTTTACGTTCACTGGAGGGGCTTTGATGAATAATAGCTACCGGAGGACCTTAGAAATTTAGTAATTCTACCACGACCGTGGACCCGTGTGCGACGGTCGGCGACCGCGCTGTGCGGGGAACAGGCAATCTGTTTTTAGTTGGACTTTTAATAATCCGAGCCCGAGAGTGGGTCGGCTTCCGCGCATGCGGGATGACTTGAAGAGTCGGGACCTAGCGAGAGCTCCCAATTAATGTGAATGTTTTTACTGTCAGGTGCAAAGGGGACTAGATTAAATCCGAGCACACAATGAGTCGGCGACCAACCGCTAAATGCCTGACCATTCAGCGGGTGGGGGAGGAGAGAAGCTCCATTTATACTCACACGAGTGAACGCTGCGGTGGAATCGGTGGATGTTGACGATCACTGATGACTTTGGTGTCCTTGGTTTGGTGGGTCCGCAGCGTACGCACGGGCTCTTCGACTCTTGTGCGTCGGGGCGTGCAAGGTGTTCACTCACCGCGATCACTCGTCTAGTCTATTGCCGGCTCAATGGCTTAGATTAAGACTAGTGATGCGTTGGAGACTTTTGGCGGGCTGCTTGGCTGCTTGGCTGGTTGATCTGGAGCTGGAGCGCTTGAGCATCGGGTTCGTTCTTCGAGATTCCTCGGTGAGGTTCGATCAATGAATGATAATTTTCGGTCCGGAGAGCTGGTTTATGTACTAGATCCCGCCGTAAAAACGCGCCAATCAGCGTGTTGCGCTGGGTGTTGAGTTTTAAGAGCATCGTCGCGAGATGTTGAGTGGCGAGCTCAAGGTCAGTGGTCACTCGTGTGTATGTACGGTTAACGTAAAATGACTTGATTTTTTATAAAATAAACTGTGCTTTTTTTAAAGGCTGTGATTTGTTTATAAAATAAAACTGTGCTTTTTTTTTTTTAAAGGCAAACTTAAATTAAAATTAACTTCTGCTTCATCAATAACCGATCTTTTACGTTCACAACTGCTTCATCGATTTTTTCTCAATTTTCGTACAAGCATTTATGACTTTGTTTTCCCACTCCAGCAGTTTTCAAACTTCCAACCATTCTCGATCAGCTTACGCGGACAGGAAATAAAAAACTGTAGGAAAAAGCGCAGTGTCTTTCAAGTAATATCGCATGAGTGAAGTAGGTAATTAAAAGTTCCTCGGGTTCCTCCTTCGGAAGTTATGAGATAATTGCACTGAAATTACATTTGAAGGAGCTGCGAAAATGACCCTAGCTAGAAGACGTGAATCGAGCTCCTTTGTCAGAGGGACTTTCAGTGATGCAAGTCCATTCAAACTTTTTTAATCAAACTCTGGCTTAAGTGGACTCAAACATGGCATCCACGTTATCGAAAACACCTCGACTCTATATCACGATTCAAAGGAAAACAACAACCTGACATTTTGCTGACCGAAGGGTTTTAATTCAGAGATGCGAACCTAATTTAAAGTATTCTTATAAATGTTTATCCCATCCACAATAACCCCCCTCCCTGTATTCATTGTTGAACATATGATGAACATGTAAACTTAATTATAGAGCTCGCGAAAACTAATTTTTTCTTACGAGAAGGTTATTGACTCTCAGTAAACCTTAAGCTGGCCAACTCTATTCTGTAGCGCACTGATTGTGGGATATTCACACTCAGGTTTTTTGTTTTCTTGTTTTTAAATTATTTTTCAACACGCGAAGCTACTATCGAAAAATAAAAAAAAGTACTATGTTTGCGACCAATGATTCTCATTTAAGATGTTGCCAGGAGAAAGTTGTGCAGCTTTCAATCAGGTAGGTGGCGCAACTGACCAATTCTCGAAATGTTGTCATTTTTAAGGAAAATGAATGAGAAAACAGATGCGATTACTCTAAGTAGCCGAACGTTAGGATGTTATTAAATTTCTTATGGATTTTTTAAGGCTCCGATGATCAAAGATTGAATGAGAATTATATATGTGTCGGAATTTTGAGAAAGGATAGCGGATTGCCTGGAGTAACCTTCAGCTCCTATGGCAAAGAAGATATTAGGACGGTTATAAGAAACGGCAATATACTCAGGTATGCAATATGCAACACATAAAATTGCTGGACGTGCGGTAATCCTGAACATATAAGTATTGCGTGTTGCATGAACACCCAGAAAACTCTTATCCCGATAGATCCTGCGGTTCTCGAGAAACTGATTTTTCATCTCTTTGTACCCAATAAGTTATTCCTGTAGGGTGTCATCTCTCCCAGTTACTGGAAGTTCTGATTTAAGAAAATGAGAAAGAATTAATTAAAAACTTAAAGAGAAGAAATTACTATTTAGAATCGTACGTACCATGTTTTCTCCTCCGTTTCCTAACTTTAATTTTGCGTGGGTAATGACTGGGCAGGCACATAATGGATTCATCGAGGTTATTCCCATTCAAATCAAGATTTTGGTGTCCATACGAAGAGTACTTGACAAGGTTCAAGACGACACAAAGTAGAACAAGGAACATTTTCATTTAGTCCGACTGACCGAAGGCGGACGGAAAATCCGCGCGACAAATTTCACTGAGTTGAGCTGTATTATTAGATACACATTCAGTCAAAATTTTTAACTGTGTCCAGGCAAAATTCCACGATTGCTTATAGTGTTTCAGTCCGATTTTAAAGAACATTAAGTGACAGCACTATGGAGCAATAAACTTAAATCCATGTACGTATGGGTGTATGTATGATACAACGAAACTGCAACTTAACTGGGTTTTGAAGTTGAAAAAGTTTGTTTGATGAAGCTATACGCAGAGTCAAAAGGAGTGGCAGTTTGACTTATCTTCATGAGTGACATAAAACTCGCAAATCTAAAAAAGGGAGTGAACGGCGGTTTTTATGAGCATGTAATGCATATTCGCAAAAAAGGATGCTCGAGTCAGAAATTATCGTTCTCATTGCAATATTTTCGTACGATAACCTCTGATCGTATCGCAGGTTTCCCCAATTAAAAGAGTACCTATTTTGACGTTTGGCCGGGTTTTATAAGGGTAGACAAAGGGCCATCCTGTCAATGGCGCAAACCTAGGCCCCTGTGTGGACTGTGAACTGTTCTGTGGGCTGTTTGAATATTTGTCAATTTTTTGATAGTTTTGATAAATATCGTGATTTCATTTTTTTCAAAATAGAGTACGTACACTGGTAGAATTCAGCTAGACAAATGTTAGAACACGTTATACGTTTTGTATAAGTGGTTAAAAGTAATGCAGAAAAAATTAAGGAACGATATTCTCGATGAAAAAAGAGGAGAAAGTGGTCTCTCGAGGAGAAGATTCAGGACTTGTTATCATAGGATTCCTCTATTTTAAGAGTTCAAAACTCTTAAAAAACAATAAGAAGTCTATCCGGTTTCAATGACAATATAACCTAAAACTCGCACTACCACTGCACGCTTGACGTCAGTATTTATTAGGAGTTGCTTTCAAATAATCACTTAAGCATCATAACTTTTTCGTTCTAATGAGAAAAACAGTACGGATATTAAAACACACAGAAATGCACTTTTCATGAAGTGATTTCGATTCTCGAAAAACAAAAAAAACAAAAAAATGAATTGATTGCAAATGAATAAAGTCAATCATGGACTCTGAGACTATAAACATTGATGGAAAACATTATTAAAAACTGTGATTCCCGTATCACTGTGATGTGTTGGTCAGTGATGTTTAATTTATCGTTTCCTGCCCTACTATTGAGTAGTCTGATGGGAGAGGAACAAGGGAGTGGTGTGGTGTGTGATGTCAAGAGACACTGTCAGTAGGAAGTTGATATAATTTCTACATCGCAGCTGAGGTCTGATGCTGCATGATAACATTATTTCACGATACAACTTTGAACACACCACAATCCACCAGAACAACTAATTAACATGATATGGGAAAGTAAATTATAATTGTAATAATTTTAACTATAAAAAGTATATTATAATTTACTTTCATCACAATATCACTATTTTTGAGCTTGCAGAGATTTCGATTTTAGGTCAGCAACATTCCTTTGATATTTCAAGTGGACTGTAATATTTTATATGTATGCGTGAAAATAAACAAATTTTTGGCTAGGGTGGTAGACCAACGACCCCTTGGTCTAATTTATGGGAGGGGGGATTACATAGAGAGTAAAAAGTTATTACGATATTTTTCTTTAAACATTTGTCATTACTTGTTAACTGCAACTAACAACATTGTTTATCGAGCGACGAATTAAAGCAGTGCAAAATTGACTGTGACGAATTCTGTCAATATTTGTAGGTTTTGTATATTATGTTGGTCCAATTAATGACCCCGTCAATCGTCAACCACAAAACACGGCGTTTGATTTTAAACATGTTTAAGATGATTCCAGGGTCGATTAGTTCCAACTTTGGACACCACGTCGCGCTGCTCGAAAAGTCAACAGTTTTGGGCTAAAATTGACGAATTCACGCTAAAAACACGAATTTCAGGAACGTCAGCACCTGGGAGCATACTCCAAGAAGATACCCTGAAAGTTTCAGGCTGAAACACTCAAAAATAAGGCCGAAAATTATGAAAAACGAAACTTCCCGTAAGCCGCAATGAGTGCGAGTGAGGCAGATAGACGTATCATCACTCGAGCTCACTCTCACTCACTAAGCTTATGGTGAAACGAATTTCATAATTTGCGGCTTTAATTTTGAACCAATTTTGCTCATTTTGGGCTCAAAAAATCCATAAAAAAATTTTGCAGGTGCTGACGTTATTGGATTTTGCGTTTTATCGATGGTTTCAGTTTAAAACGCTAAAAACACGACTTTTCCAAAAAGCGACTAGTGGCGCTATCCATCGGATTGAAATCTGGAAAAGTTTCGCCTGGAATCACCTTAAGTTCAACGAATTTTTGTAAACATGTGAGCATATATATTCATCATTTTCAGAATCAAGCAGACCTGATTTTAAAAAAAAAAAAAAATGTTTCTTATTCCTTTTTCTTTAGTAGATAAGAAAAGTAGCAAAGAATTAGAAAAGTGTCCTCTTTGATATAAATCACTACAGTCCAAAATTGCTGAATATGCATGCAAGCCGACTAAGAACTACTAAATAGTTAAAGTCTCCCGAGAACGCAACCCGGTAAACTTGTTCTCATGGAACTTTTCACGCGACCTCTAATTAAGCTCCGGTAATAAAATGTTGAAAACTTGCAAAAATTCAACGATGCAACACGTGCACTTAAAAGTTAAAAAGAGGATCCGTAACAAATTGTCGAACTGGGGAGTGATTTACACAAAAACAAAAACACAGAGAAGAAAAACAAGACGCGGCGCGAAAACAATTTGTCGCATCCGAGATAACCGCACTTTCCCTTTCCACTGTTTCCTTCGCCACAGGAATGTGCGCACTTTAACTAGTTTAAAGTACCCGATCGTTTGAGTTGAAAACATTCGATTTTGCAGGAGACCCGGCAAATTCCCTTCTGCAATTAAGGGCCGAAATAAAATAAATAAAAAAGAAAAAACAACACTGCAATTAAAACCGCGAACTGAAAATGTGCAATGTCCTAGCAAGAGAAAGGGAGAGGGAGAAATAACGCGGGCTTCTGCCGTGCGAGAGAGAATTCAAGGTTATGTTTTAGGCTTTAGTCGGGTTTAAACTTTGTTAGTGATGCCGCGCTCAGTGACGGACTCGGGACTAAAATTAACCGCGGACCTCTCCCGCTTAGAATTCCCGCCACAAATAGAAATGGACGCTCATCGGGTCCCTGTGTCAGGCCCTCATCTTATGCTTTCAATTTCAACTGGAGCTTGCAAGTGCGTAGCCCTAGCTCTAGCGTCGTTCCAGCTTTTTCTCTTCTTCCTTTCGCATCCAGTTATAATCACTTAACTCCATGATCCATCCAGAACATCCTCCTTTCAACGACGGCTGGATTCGAGGGTAGAGGTGGGAATTGGACATAAGCGGGGGCGGGGATATGGGGGCGTCAAGAGGAGGTATTGCTGGTTAAGTGAAGGAGGCGGCCGAATTTAGCAGTTTCGCGCTCCAGGACAACGCCACTTGACGTGACGATGACGTCTGGACCTGCGCTCACCGGAGGTAAGACACGGCACGCGTTCGACACTTCTTTAAAATAAAATCTCTCCAGGGGTTGAGTTAATTAAAAACAAATCATTCGGCAAATATAATATTTTTTTTTACCACTGACTGAGCACACGTGTTGCAAATTTTTGACAATAACCGTTTGAAAATGAATCCGGTTCGACAAAAAAATCATTTAGATAGAGAGCTACAGTTTCAACTATACAGTATTGCAAGCCTTTGAAGTATCGATGTCACATAGTTAAACCTTTCAATTTTTTTGTTTTTGTTTTTTTGTTTTTTTTTTTTTTTGACAATTTTGAAAGACTCAAATAAATAGCGTTACGTAGTTCTAACAAGTGTGTGTAAGATTCTCCAAAACATGGTAACCGTTTTGCCTGAATTGAATGCAATTCTCAAAAGCTGGGGTTGGGGAGAGGGATTTAAAGTGCGCGATGCGCTACCAAAGGGCAGCGACAGACGCGGTAATCTATCAGTGGGGAGAGCGGTTAAAACCTACTTTTTCAACGATGAACACAAATTGATTGCCCCTCAACATCGCTTCGGCGGTGTAAATTTTCAACTCAGGAGGGGGGGGGGAGGAAGAGGACACGTTCCCATAGTACTTCCCCTTGAACCCACCACTGTGGCCAGTAGTTCATATTTGTCATCGGTTTAAACGAATAAAATTCAATATTGCCAGTTTTAACGCTATACGCTACTGCCGTCGACAGAGGCGCCGTGATGCGACCGCGGCCAGTGCAGTGGGGTACGAGGGCAGCTTTTTCCTAGGAAATGAAAAAATTACCGATTTTTACGCCAATTTTTTTCACGAATGAGCTAAAACCAAACAAAAATTTATGACTTTATGATTTAAACTTAGCCCACCCCTCCCCCCTCCATCTCTCGAGAGAATTTTCTGCAGGCGCCCATAAAAATTTAATTGGCGTTGTTTCGTTTTATTGAGATGGCCATAGACAGCATTTATCAATCCATCATATCCTCAGAAAACATACCAAACCATCAGTGGCGCCAGTGGCGGACTCGGGAAATTTTTCTAGGGGGGGCTCGCCTATGAAATTTCGAAATTTGAAGCTTCGGTGGAAGCAATTTCGGGTTATTTTCTGTTGAAAAAACGCAACATTTGAGGCTTCTAGGGAAAGGGGGCACGTGCCACCCTGCCCCCCGCCCCTGGTGGATCGGTCGCTGCAAACCATTAAACCCTACCAGTGGCGGATCCAGAAAATTTTTCTGGAGGGGCACGCCTGTGAAATTTTGAAATTTGAAGCATTGGTGGAAGCAATTTCGGGCAATTTTCTATAGAAAAAAGGCAAAATTTGAGGCTTCTGGGGGGCTCGTGCCCCATATCCCCGTGCCCCCATGCCCCCCCCCCCCCCCCCCCCCCGTGGATCCGTCACTGTATCCTACGCATTTCCGGTGGAAGCCCTGCGCTTCATTTGAAAGAGGCAAGGATGGGGAGGAGGGCGAACTGCTAAGGGAGAGAAGGAATGGATAAAAATCAAAGCCAAAAGAGGAGTCTACAAATTACGATTTCCGTGTTCTCTCGATTCTCAAACGAATAGCGGGCGGGCGCGGTGAACAGTGACAAGGCGGATGGGGACAATACAGCAATGCGATGGCGGGGAATTCAAAATTAGGGTAGGTTATATTTCATGACTATGTAGGCCTGGTGCAAGATAAATTAGGCAGGATATCATTCATTCGTTTCGATGTTTTTGCCTCTGCGTCTGCTTTCGAGCTAAAAGGATACGCCGGAGAGGATCACTTCCTCCTATAGACACTCGCAGGATCAACATGGAGAGGCGGCGCGAGCGCAGCAGAGAGGCGAAGCTGATGATGAACGGGTGGGGTGGGGGGGGCTGTTTATGATGCAGGACCCTTGGCACAAAAATATCCTTATACCTCTCTTTACACTCATTATATCAAGATGTGGGAGAAGGGGATTACAAATAATGATACCAATGTACAGGGTGTCCAGAAATCAAAAATAACTTCGCAGAGCAAAAGTTCTAGCTCTACCGGAGAAAGTTGCTGTTGTACCGAAGCACTACTTCAGTTGAGTAACAGCCTTTCTTCTTGCTTATGCTCCACCGAAGTACTACTTCGGTGTAGCCGCACCTTGCTCTGGTTGCCTTGGGAAGATATCTCAAAAGGCAGCTTTGGTTGCACCTAAACTTTATTTTTTCTGTATATATCCAAAAATGCCCTGTCTTTAAGCTAGAGCTCTCCAAAAAATAATGATGAAACATTTATGATTTTTTTTTCTCTTTTCCCCCCATTTGTTGTTACTGTTCAGAATAGCGTCCTATTATTTCAATGCTTGTTGTTTTAATATGTTCACGATAAATCCAATAACCACGTGTTAGAAAACAAGCAAACATCACCTGTGATCGCGTGTGCATGTACGTATAGGAATAAAGTGCCATGCTGTATCACTCCTCCATGCAATTTATTGCACCTCTAGATAATTGTAATATGAATTGCATAATGTATACCCAGCATATTGCAGGCATTATCCTAAAAAAAAATCGACGAAGTTTATTTTGACTCAAATTGTGAAGGTTTTATGATATTGCCTAGCCAAACTTATTAAAAAGTTCGAGATTCGTGGATATTGCATTCGTTCAGCATTCGAGTATTTTTGCTATAACATTTCCTTATGGGCATTTGAGGGGTTCCTTCCCAGATCAGCCAATTTGGTCATTATTTTTTGCAGAGTTAGAACCATAGGACTTTCGCAAAGGTTATTGAGCCAACAAAAATTGATGAAAGTTTTTCCCATTTATAAATATGAATATTCTGGAGGCTTCCCCCATCATATGCCACACGAAAAAATGTTTGCTGTCCGTCAGAGTGAAAATGAAAACGGGGAGAAGCAGAAGTTTTCCACTTGCAGCACTTTGCTTCGTTTTATCAAAAATATTTATTGCGGTAATCTTAAACAATGACATTCTCAACTTACCGTTTTTATCCATATTTTTTCATTTTGATTGGTTTTGGCAGAGGAGCAGCCTGAAACAGAAAGGGGAAAAACACTAATGAAAAATTCAACGCAAATACTTACAATGACAAACCAAGTTTGTCGATGACAAACTTGGTGACAATGGAAGATCACCAGATTGATTGATTTATAAATATGTAGAGTGACATCACAGTAATATCTATAGTACATATTTATTTTAGTTGTAGTTGGTTCCAAAGTAAACAAATGTCTCAGAATTATTGAAAGGTTCAACTTCATCTAGAATCAGCTTTACAAGCGTATCATAAATTGAATTGATTTTTTTTCAAAATTAATTATGATGGTTAATCGCAGTTTGATCTTTTTAAAAACTAAGTTACAAAATTATCGAGATTATTAATTGACATTCAATTAATTTTGCATGCAATTTTGAAAGTCGGGAGTTGCTTACCCCACATGGAATGACTATTGAGCTTGCCCCCCCCCTTCATGCAGTGTAACGCAATTTATTCGGGCGTGGTTCATGTTAGTCCAAGGGAAGTGACGCTAACTTGACCTTGGAATAAAGTTAGAAGGGTCTACGAGCGAATGGCCAAATCCTGTAACTCGGTGCGGTCGTGATGAAAAATGCGTGGATCGTGGATGCGAATCGACGGTTCGTTGTATCGATGACTCATATAAAGCACTAAAGCTGTGAAAAACAGGGGGAGGGTACAGAGAAGGATAAGTGGAGAAAGTCTTTGAATAAAGGGGGTGTGGAGTAAAAACGCGAGACTAATCTTAATCCTCTTAATTCTCCCTCATTCATCTATCTACCTCATGGGGACACTCGCCGGCACCGGCACATAGACATGCAGGCAAGTAAATTGCATGTACTGTGGGAGGCAGATACAGTATACACATAGACCGCCGTTATTTGCTTATTCACTAGAGGGCGGGCGTCGCTGTGTGAAACGAGGTTATCTTCGCATCATTATGCATTAACGCGTCTCAGAGTACTTCTATACTTCATGTGCGTCTGACACGTCAATTCTGCCATAGAGGGGGCCAAAGGTATAACTGAGCAAGAAACAAGTGAAGATAAAAAACGCTCAGGGATACTCGTTTTGTAATTTTCTGCTACTGCAGGGTGGAAAACTGAAAAACTGTCAGTTAGTTGATATTTTTATTGTTTTTGTAAAAAAATAAAGAAGAAAAAAAAAACCTTTTTTCAAGTTTAGGAACTATTTGACTCAGTTAAAGCAGGAATGATAGCAAAAAGTAATGAAATCACAAAACTGTAGTTTTAATGTTGAAGTCAGTATCATACCGTGTCTTTCAGTGTCGTCAAATAATAGGTTTGGAAATTTTTCAACACCCCTTCAAAATATTGGCGTTGACATAGTTTCTAACCTCGGTAAACGCGATTAACTCTTACTTTTTACTTTATAACCGTAACAGAACACCCAAGCCAAAGTATCGATTGAAGACGTCTTGTATCTCAAGCTGATTGGAAGTCATCCTCAAAACGGGTCATTTACTTTAAAATCGATCATTCACTCATTGGAATCTAAAGAAACGGAGTAGTTAATTTGTGGCCATTATTACCAATATTTTTGGAATAAAAATACATGATATCTTTGTTAATTTTACCGATCTTTTTTTTCACTTATGTCCAGTAACCTCACCCAAATCGTCCCACAGTGCGTGCAACGCCGATGCATGCCGTTCCGGAAAGCACAAACGATGATTAACTTACTAATCATTTAATTTTTTTAGATACCTAGCTCCCTCTAATTTCGATTTGTTCAACTGTTATTTTATAATAATAATGACTTGTTTTGCTGAATCGACACACGATTCCAGGCCGGAAGTAGATTGCAGTCACACGTAAAGTGCAATCAATTTCCGTCGTCATCTGATGCTCTGTTTCTCGCATTGACAAGTGCGTTATGTACGGGCTTGATGAACTGCCAGACCAAATACCATAGGCACGATTTCGTGTTTGCAGTTACTTTCTGCAAGGAGTAAAAACATGTTAAAATATGACAGTTAAATCTTCCTTAGCATCCTCGCTGATTAAAGAGGTCAAGTTTCGTTTATTTTTTCTTTTCATCCCGGTTTTCGTTTCGGCATCTCCGATTAACATTTTTCAAGTGAGTTATTCTCATTTTTTCTTTCTACGAACAAAAGACCAGGCCATATAGTAATTTCAAGTCTCTGTAATGACCCGTTTACGCGAATGCGTTTTACTGGTGAAAGCTACATAAGGGTTACAAATGACAATTAATAAACCTTGCATGGTAAAAAAGAAGAAGAATATTACAAATTATCTTTGCATTAGAGAAGATTGCGTGGTTAGTTGCAATATGGTTTCAACCCGTTTTTGATGCAAACATATGTATATTACTTATTTCTTTACGGGGAATACTGTGACACGCATAAAAAAGTTTTGTGCGTGCTGCGTTCTGTGCGACAAAATCCCTGTTAAGTAAACCGTGATCAATTGGTACACATCTATAGCACAAAAAGAAAAGGACAACTTCAAAACTATAAAAGTATAATTAGATAATTTGCATTTGTTTATTTATTAACGGGAAAAAATAATTGATAAATTTACCATCTTACTTGTGGTCGAGTTTGGCCCCACGACCACAAGGTATGGTAAACTCTACCAGACGCCTGGTTAAATTACCGAAGGTTATACATAGAATTCACTCAATCGTTCAATGACATTAATCATAAGTCTAGAGGAGATTATCATACCGTTAAGCTGCGGAGCCAAAATCAACTATAAGTATGGTAAATTTCATCAATTTTTTTTCGCAAGTAAGTACATTCCGTTTCTGATGAGCCCCTTTAGGTTAAAATAAGTGCGAAGAACAAATGAGGCATATCAAGAAGGAATGGAAACTATACAAGCTAACAGAATTGAGGTAGCGGGATGGAATTTTAAAGTTTCTCATACCAAAATTATCGGAGCTGACCCATATACGTACATAGGTATCTTGTATTTTTGTGTGCAGCCACGAGGGTTAAGGTTGGTCCACGAACTCATGATTGTCACCCGGCAGATTCCGGAATTTGAGTTTCTTAAGACTCAAGTGGTAAAATTCAACCAAACGACACCAGTGCTTGACGTTGAGTTTAAGGTTCACGATCTCAAAGTCCACGGATATAAGGTAACCACACGAGCGTTCTGACTTAATTTATTGAAACCCATTAATGATCAACGCACTTGCTACATCCAATAGAGGGGTTACAAAACGTTACCAATCTATTTGTTGCCGTACCGTAGGCAGCGGTTTCTCACGGTTGGTTTGGCTTTATTTGTTTTATTTTTAACCTCAAATATTTTTAACAACCGAATTTATTGAACAATAACCTTTGCCTATCCAGTATCCGCTTTATCATTTATGCTTTATTTCTCAATGTTAGAATTAAACTAAGACCATGCGAAATTATTAATGTATGAAAATGCTATATCCAACGTCAGTCTGTAAATTCAGAGGAAAAATAAAAACCTGGTAAAAACCACCCGGCAAAAAATGAATCGCCTGTTTTGGTCCTTAAAACGTCCTGGACGTTTTTAGGACCACATTGGGCGATTCTTTGTTTGCCGGGCAGCTGTATTAGTGATTTAACTAATCGTAAAATACATTATGAAAATTGCTGAATATCCGCGTACGTTTTTAAAGAAGTTTCACTACAAAAGGGGGAGGGCGGGCTAAAAGTATAATAATCCCCTCTCCTCCGAGCATCGGATTTGTTGCAAAAAAGTTCAATGAGGCTCCTGGAAACTTTTGCTATAGACAAATAAATAGTAAAATCTGATGTAAAAACCAGCAAAAATGACGAAAATCACTTTAGGTAAAAAAGTCAGATTCAGTGATAAACTCAGAGAGCAGCTACATGTAACGGCAATATCGTAAAGGCGGAGCAACAGAAGTCATGTGAGATTCCTATCACTTTCTCCACGAAAACACAGATATATGTCTTAAAATATTAGATAGGAATCTCCCAGGATACCTGCGTAGTACGTTTCTCTGCCATTAAGCCCAATTCTGAGAGTGAATAATGTGATTTTTTAGAGTACTTCATGGTCATTTTCACAGGTTATTATCCAAGAATCACCTGTATAGAAAAAGTTTGCAAGAGCCCCATTATGGCGATTTCTAAGCCCCCCTCCCTTTCCAGAGCCAGGGGTCTAGTGGTGGAGCATTTTTGATTCTGGAAGAAAACCTTCCTTTATTTGGATACGCATCTAAGTGAAGAGTACAGACATCGATTTGCGTCGATACACTCGCTAGAAGATAACGTAAAAGCTTCATTAAATGTAAGTTTTTATTTTTAAACAGGTTTGGTTCGACGGTTATGAAAAGAGAGGAATGGAGCATATCTACACTAAAAGTGCCCTCAGTCTATCGGCTTCATTCTGCGATATTTGGGAGAATCACCATTACTTAATGAATAAGGGGTTCCTCAAATTCGGAAATATCCCATCGAAGTGTCCATTGAAAAAGGTAAACTCTAAATGTTTTCAGTAACTTACGTTCCAAACAACGCTTTTGGAAGATAGTAGTCCAATTTCATTGGAAAATTTATCAGCCTATATATAATATATATTAACGCATATACATATAGTGATGCGTCAATAATTGTGACCCAACAAAAAAAGAGAGAGAAAAAAAAAAACATGACCTCCAAAATGGCGTAATTTCAAGCAGAATTTTTGGCATGGAAAAATTCTAGCCTTTGAATCCAACAATGTCCGTTCAGAAATATCACAATTTCTTTCTGCTACTATTTAATTATTCGCTATAAGCTATTTTCGGCGCCAGAACTTTTCTCTCATGTCTGTGTGATACATGAAAGAGTATAAAATCTATGGCCTATACGAGTTAATGTGGGTTAGACAGGAATGGAACTAAGCCCTCCAATTCAAAGCTGGACGTTTGCTCAGTATTTATGTCGACAGAATAATCATTGCAGTCCTATATGTTTATAATTTCTCATAATTTTTTTTCGCAGGACAAATTATACTACCTCCACAACTTCTTGATTGGCGAAGAAAACATGCCCCCTGCTTTCCCCGGCAATAGATGGCGTTTGGATGTTCAGATCGGACCCGAAGGCTCAAAAAACACTAAAAGATCAAATCATTTTCAATATTTCTTCAGAGTCGAAAGATTCGAAAAAAGAGCAAAGAAAACTTAAATAGAGTTCCAATACAGCTTCTAATACCTACATACTATGTTTCTTTAAATGGGATTTTGTTTTTTTTTTCTTTTTCTAATGAACAAGGCGTAACACTGCGGCTAAATCCACATAACGTGCAATTTGGCGGAAAGTTGCATTTTGTCGATGCGCTTAGTTTATAGATAGCTCGTTCATTAATCTTATACTATTTTTCAGAAGCGTAACTAAAAACCTGGAGAAGGGGCGGTGAGGAGTACTGAAAAAAAAAAAAAAAAAAAAAAAAAAAAAAAAAAAAAAAAAAAAAAAAAAAAAAAAAAAAAAAAAATGTTCCAAAAGCTTAACCGAATGCAGAGGCATAGTATGTCGATTTAACAACGGTGGTGATCGTTTTGTATCTCCTTTCAAAAAGGAACTTTGAATTACATGTATTGGATCATGGGCGCCCGCAGTGGGGGGCATGAGGAGCACTTGCCCCCCTCGCCCCCTGCTGCAATTGGAATTCAAAAAATTCCACGATAAAAAATAAAAGGAACAAAGGAAAATGAAATGTTAATCGAAGGAGTAATAGTTGACGAACTTCATTATTAGTTTATTTTGTCATTTCAACGCATTTTTTGTTTGTTTTTTTGCTTTTTTTTGTTTCTTGTTTTTTGTTTTTTTGTTTTGTTTTTTGTTTCGCAAGGAATAGTATATTTATGCATTTTCAAATTCACATTATCATCTGTTGTCACTTTATTCATAGTTTCAAACCCGTTAAAATTACTAATATTATTTTATACACCTACAATAACTTAAAATTCGGTTTCCATTTGGAAAGAAAGCGGAAAAAATCATTATTCTTCGGGAGGGGGGACCCTACACCTTCCATTGGGGATAAACAATTTTGCCCTCCCCCCCTTGAAAATTTTTCTGCGGGCGCCCATGTATTGGATGTCGATACTCTATGGTCTGAGATCGAAAAAAACTGGCCTGGAATTGGTATGGGCATAATAAGTCATAAAACTCATAGTTTTTGACTTTTTAAGCTTATTTCAAAACTTTCCTCTGATAATTCTAGGTTGAAATTACGTTGTTCAAAGTGTTCTCAGTGAATAAAATCGGGTTTTAAAGTTTATAAGTGACAAATTGATGAGAAATTTACTCTCTGTATTTTAGCCACTTTTTAACGATCTCAGACCGATATGGCAACGGTGGTAATGATTTTTTTTTTATCTAATGTCAAAAACGGAACCGGATATACATATACATGCTGATAAAATGTGATGTCAATACAGAAATAGTGGTGATAGTTTTGGATCTCATTTCAAAAGCGAACTCGGTTAATCAGATACAAGATGGAGAGTTGACAACGGTGGCGATCGTTTTGTATCGCGTTTCAAAAACCGGAAACGGAAACTGCGTAACTTTTGCCGGCATCAAATGCGTGGGGTCATGCAAACGACTTTGACCACTTGGACTGCATCACGTGGCAACGCGATTGACGCGATGAGACGCCTGCTGCAGCGCCGCAGGTCAGGTCAAGTGCGTCTCAGTTAATCATAAGAGGAAGGAAGAGGAAGGGGGGCACCGCATCGAACCTCCACTCCACCCTCTAAAATCATCCTCCCCTCGCTGAGCTGCGTTTACCTGCCGCTATCGTATGCACGGAATCCCCCTTACCGTGGCGCCACTCACACTCACTCATTTTGAGGCCTCCACTATAAGTTTGCACGGTGAGTCCGTGAGGCTCAAGGCTCAAGGCTAGAACTTTAATTGGCTCTCGGGCATGAATGGGGTTAAACCGCACGCACTGAATCAATAAGATGTTGCCGAACCAACATTGTGCACGCGCATCAAATTCAAGGTTAGCAGTTCGGTTTCTAGTCAGTAGGTCTACACTCTACAGTAATATGGACTAGGGACAAAATGTCTACTTTTTTTGGTCTACTGACAAAATGTCTGCGGAAGTGTGTCTACAAAAAAAAAAAAAAAATGCGTCTACTTTGAAAAATGATCACATTCTAAAAACGTGTACATATGTATATTTAGTCCACAAAATAAATGTCCGCAGTATATTATTTCATTTTTAAAATTATGTCCACGTTGTTATTTTTTGTAAAATCGTCTACAAGAGAACAATGTCTACAATTTTGTAATATAAATAGACAAGTGGAAAAGAAATCAGCATGCTGGTTATAAGAAAGTAATAAATATTTGATCATCGATAGTTTGAATGATAATTATTTTAACGGTTGTCATAGTTTTTAGGCGTGCGACGAAATTGCCAGAATATATGTATGATTATTATAACAATCCATTCTTGAGGAGTCTTTAGCCCCGTGACAAATCATGCAATCAAATAAGAAAATTAAGGATTCGCTGCAGCCAGATTGCTGGATTGGCCTGCTGTTAAGCAATGATGTTCAAGGCTTACCCAGAAAGAAATCTTGGGGGGGGGGAGGTCAACTAAGATGAGGAAGGGGCAGAAGTTCAAATTTTGCACAGTTTTTTATACACTTTCAAGCAATTTACCGATTTATCCTCTCTTATTCGTTCGTTTTTTCAGGGACAGGTGGAGCCTTATTTATACCCTCGTAAATACGGCCTTTATTATGTTGTCCGTCCAGCAACGAGTTTTGGTCAAAATTGTTGCCATCTAGGCATAAATAACCAGGTATTTTCAAAAATTATATGCAACTCTCGTTACAAGTTCTTGCAAGTTACGACAGCCAGTGGCGTCGCGTTAAATCTGGCAACGTTGCAAAGTGTCAAGTTTAATTTATGTCAAAGACCGAACTATTACTTCTGCAGCGAAAAACCTCAAATTCGACCCATTGGTCCAAATGGACAAAATGAAACGTTGCTAAACCGTACGATGACTGCAACCAAATCAATTTTCTCCTAACAATAAATATGCCAGATTTTCAAGCTTCACGTCCGAGAATATTATGTTACTTCACGCACCATGTTTTAAGTGAAAACTTTTCACTGCGCTGTATAAAAAAAGTTTAAGAATTTCTGATAAATTATTAAGAGCAAGTATCATTGATAGTAACGTTCATGTTTGTTATTTGTAATATTATTATAATTTTTTCATAATATAAATGTGTAAATTTGTGAATGGAAACTTTTTGGTGCGGGGAATGAGCAATCTTCCCTCGTTTACCTCCACCTAATTGTAAGTTGAAGATAGGGGCGCCTAGTGAATGATCGATTAACAAATGATAACATCCTATTTGAACCTATGCAAAAGTATCGATTTCCCGGCTGAACCCTCGGTCGATTCTTTTCTATAGATTCATATGGAGCAGACATTTCGATTTATCTTAGTTTACAAGCCACTACTGCTGATGTGCTTTTCATATCGAGCGAAGGGATAGACGTGAAGGATAATAAGACTAAACAATTCATTCCCTTCCCCAAGTCAGGGAGCAACATAGGTCCGAGAATAGCGCGGCATGTTCCGAAGAGGGGGTGAGGGACTGAGGGGAAGGAAAGGGGGAAAATGAGGAAAGTATGGAGGAAATACAAACAGGAGGAAAGGGTGACATTTTGCGTGTCCTGTCAAATCGGCGTGCGTGTTCGCGTGATCCGGGGACCGAGAGTGATTTAAGTGCGGGACACGGCAACTTGATTCGTGTGCAAATTCTAACGTTGGCTCTTATTAGACGCATTCATTGATTCGCCAAATGCTAAAAATAAATTCGCGGCAACTTTGGAAATATTCAGAGGGTTGACTTGCACTCTTTGCCGTGCGTGCAAGAGCGAGGAACTTTCGACAGAGTGCATCAACACGCGATAGTTAACAAGATAAGAGTTTATATGTAAACGTAAGATAAAGTATTTAAGGTGAATAAAATATAACTGCTGGACAAGCAATGGCGTCGTGTAGAATTTGGCGGCGCTGCAGTTTGTCCTTATTGACTCATGTATAATATCGATTTTGAGGCTGCTCAAAGTGTACCTATTCACAGTTCGACCTTTTCCATGGGTTTACATGAACAAAAGTGAACTGCGAATACAGCGTTGTAAGATTTCACGCGACGCCACAAGCAATGAGAAATCTAAATGATTGAACGCTCTTTTACACGCAAGAAAACGGAGTTTTTGCTAATTCCAGGGCCATGGATGATGGATGTGGAGAGTATACTTGATGCTCTATCAACTAGCTTTGGAAATCAATTTCATACGAATGAAGCTATATACATCAATTAAAATAATTGTAAGATTCAGCTCTCAAGAAAAATTTTCAAGAAGTAAACTCAGATTTATATAACTGCGACCGCTATATAAATATAACCCAAAGGCGCAGGACTCGGATCCCACCAACTGAGGGAGGTGACAAAATTTGATGGTCTCCGATCGTATCAAGTCATAACTTTGGGGGTGATTGTGCTTAAGATTCAGCAATCATCCCTTACAGATCTCATCAAGGATTCGTATCTAAGATGGCATGACGCACAAAATATCGTAGAACGCCAGGTCTGCTACATCCTATAGAAAGCAGCATCAGGACAGTATTTATTTTTTCAGTAAGGAGCAGACCTGGTATTTTGTGGGTCATCATTTACCATTCCAGATGCCACCTCATTCAACATCATTCCTCTGCGCCCACACGCGGGAGGGTGCCGATCCCGCCGCCCTAAGTAACAAGGGGTTGGTACAGAGGAACTATCCGGAGGAAAAATGACTCACCCGTGGCGAGTGGGGGTGGTAGACGTCGGAGAGGCAGGGAGTACGAAGGAATCCCTATCGAACATTTATGACGTCACTTCCATGACCCACAGCACACCGACACCCCCTTCTCCTCACAAGTGATGAGTCTCCAAGGCTCCCTTCTCCAACGGATCGCCGATTTATGATACATAAATTCGTCTCTCCCTCTCTTATTGAGCATTCATTATACTTTGAAAACAGATTGTGCTGATATCTGAAGAAGCGTATATGTGAGAATATAAAGGGACCGAATCTTGTCGAAGGATGAGAGGAGGCGCATGCTCTCCGTAATATTTTAAGAGGGCCTGTCTAAGGTTGCAAAATTCACACCGTCCAAAACTAAACGCCAGCCAAATAAGACACGTAAATAAATAAATGTGTTGTCTCCGAGGTTAATTTTTAATCGCCAGCAAAATCATGAATAATCAGTGTTTGTGAAGTTTTTTATGCACGGTATTTAAATACAAGTAAGCACAGTGGCATAGATTCTGCGTCAACGATGCTACCCAACCTGCACTATGCGTGAAACCAACGCACTCTTTCCTCCCTTTTCTTTTGATCTCTTAAAATATAGAAAAAATCAAGCTGAGTGTAATGCGTGTTGCATCGAACCGTCGACGCAAGACTTGTTATTCTACTGCTTGTTTCGCCGGGGACAAAAAGAATGGATAAGATAACCTTTCAGAACCAGGCTTTTGTAGGCAACTAGCAATACTCTCAACATGGCAAGCCAATATCGTAAGTGAATTGAAATTATGTGTAACGCGTGTTGCTTGTATGGTACTTCGCCGGCGCAACTGTCATTACTTTCGCACATTTATAGTTTGTATGATTATGAATATTACGATCCATTCGGCCGAGGAAGGTATAATAAGTATATTCTATTTTATGTAGGTATATTTATGAAGTGAACTTGGATGGAAATTGAAAAGTTTATTTGAGGTTTGGCACTGGGGAACCAAAGATCAATGATTATTGACCAATATGTTTCGAGCCGAAACTGATGCCCTGCTCGTAAAATTATGACTATTTAGATGACAAAATGTTTCATTGACTTATGTTAGTGCCATCAAGAAATAGCAATAGAATGGCTGATACAATATGTTATGAGTCCTATCTCAAAGTGTGACAGCATGTGGGTGATCTGAATCTGGTTTGTTTGCCTCACTCTTTTTAACCTTAAATCAAAAGTTGTTATTAATCCAGTGGAAATTGGTTTTAAACGAAAGAGCAAGTGTTTCTGAGTTGCTATCTGGACACAGAGTTTTAATAGATCTGTATTAAGGCGAGAAAATTTGGCTCGCTTCTATTATGTGTCAGTTTCTTTATCATGCGAATCATTCAAAAAGTATCAGTTGCATCGAATTGGCGGCTCGTGCAATTTGGCAAAAATGTGATCCCTCCGTTTGATTGTATGTTAAACAATCGATTCGAAAGTTAAGCAGCGCTTCACCAACAATCGATTGTTGAACATGGATTCAAATGGAGCGAGGGCACTGTTGTCAAATAGCACGAGCCGCCACTGATCGATTTCTGTGTCCAGATAGCCACTCTTAAACATTTGCACTTTCGTTTCGAACCAATTTCCCTTGGATTAATTACAACTTTTTTCAAGGTTAAAAAAAGTGAGGCAATCAAATCGATCCAGTGTAAAATGTCCATTGTCAATAAGAGATTTCCATAATGGCTACCTCCTTGAAGTTTTCAATATAACGTCCCACAAATCCTCTCTATCGCTATAGCTCGTTGCTTATCGAGCAATCTGACAACATTGCAACTTGTCAATTGAAAACCATGAAAAAGTTCGAATTCGAGGGCGTTCACTACGCAACCAACAGTTCGATTTTTTTCCTGGTTTTAAATTGATGACAAGTATAGCAACATTGCCAGATTGCCCATTGAACTGTCATCGAGATCTAATGGTGGCTGGACAAACCTGTTTTTTTTTTACCTCCACCAATAATATAATAAGAGTTTCTCTAACCCTCCATTTTCTCCATCAAAACACGCTTGCTACACTAAAAAGGACAATGGAATGAAACCCCTTCTTTCTTTCCTTTTTACAGTTATATTCAAAGGAATTAAAGGAGAAATAGAAGAGATCCTTTTTGATGCACTGCCTTCATGTTGATGCTGATGTTAAGCTTTATAGGTATTACTATAGAAACTATAATCCAATGTTCTATTTAACTTTAGCTGCCACCATATCTCAGGCATTGTTAAAAACGCATAAACGCACGTATAAAACGCAAATAATTGCGTCTTTGATGAAATTATCTACCAATTCCAGCTTTTCTATCGATAGTCAACATTAGGTAGCAACGCAAACTGCCTGGAAACAACTTGCTGTGGTATTCAGCGTTAAAGGTCACAAATTCAATATATTCCATGACTTTTGAGATAATGGAAGGTGTATGAAACTGTATCAACAATTTAGCCATGATAACTGTTTGTTTTACTATGTGGTTCGTTTCTAATATGGCATGGTGAGAAGGAGAGCCATAATATGCAAACTGATAGTATGGATCGTTACGTTTCCATTGCTTACCATTATGTTGTCGGGTGAGATGACGTAAATGCCACGGTGTTGCTTTGCGTTGAGATTTGTAACTTATGACGAGGTTAGGTCACCTTTGAAAAATTTCAAACTCACAAACAATAATTTCTGGGAGCCCGAAAAGAAATCGGAAAACTCATCGTTTCACTTTTTTCCCCGCCTGAAACCGAAAGTTTTCTCACTCGCAGGAAATCGCGTAAATTGAACCAAGTCCATTTTGACCTATTATCCTAGTTGTTTCCGGTGGATAGTGGGAACAAGGTCCAATTTAAATGTCAACCTTATCAATGCGTAAGGGGCATAGTAACAAAAACAAAGCATCGCACTTATAAAACACCATGATCAAGGAGCGCACTAACAAAAAAAAAAAAAAAGAAAGGGGGGTGGGTCGTATGAAAGATTGAACACCTTGCTTGCAATCAAATTTTTCACGAAACGAAAACAAAATTATCGAAGAATAAGAAGGTAAGAGAGTGGGAATGCGGAGTGAAGCGGCAAAGCGCAGGAACCCGCCCTTTCTTGAACTCTGCCGCGAGAGAGCCGAGAGGGATGAAAGGTTATGGCGAGGGGAAGAGAGGGACTCCCCTTATCGATCTACCCTCGCGCGCATCGCTGTAGTGTCGACCATTTCCGTCAGCGCTTCACAGAGGGCAGCACTGAACGGAAGCGGCGATTATCGATATGCGACTCGGTTCCGTTTGAGGAATCGGTCATCATCACAATGTTATACACCATCGATTCTTTCTGAATATCAGAATGTCTTTTGATCAAAATAACTTTCGTCTCATCCATTCAATGCGTTAAATTGAAGATTTCCGGATGGAAATACGGATTTTTGTTTTTCCGGATTACCGATTTCCTATGATAGAGGGCTTTCATAGCGTTTGGTTCCAAATATTGCTGACGCACCGCGTTGGTTCGATGACCGAGATCGGAGTTCCGCAGAATCACTTCCTAAGTTTCTCGGTGTCAGTGACGGCTTGTGCAATTTGGCAACCATGTTTTTTGCCATTTGAATTAACCTATGCCAAAGGATCGATTTCGCAGGGATCTAGTGGATCCCCGATTATCAATTGTTTCACGTTGGCTTAAATAAAGAGATTTCGTTGTTGCCACTGCTGCCACTGCTTGTTATAAAAGCCTCAAGGAAGATCAGTATGAATTTATTCTCATTTCTGATTTTTTGTTGACGATCGTGAGAATAACTTCGCTATATATCCATAGAATGATCCAACGCAAACATGCACATAGAGCTTGTTGCCTTACTGACCCGTAAAACTATTTCTTTTTCTTTTTCAAAAAATCAAAGAAAGGAGGAGAGGGGGAAAAATTCTAGAAAAAATTAAATAGCGTAATACATATTTAGTTTTGGCCTCAAATTAAAACTTAATTTAAAGAGAAAAAGAAGGGGTGGGAGGTTAGCTACAATTATACTTTATTTTTTCAATTAATTGGAAAGAACCGGTGGTTGATTTTGAACGAGGTTAATCATTTGATGGTTTCCCTTTAAATCAAATATTTAAATTGAATAATGATTCGATTTGCGGAATGATTTGGTGCTATTTGACGCAGTTATAAATATCACTAGTATATTATAGATAAGAAGATATCCTTTCTGGTGCGGTGGTACGAATGAATATGCGTTGGTAGGTATGTGTATGACTGTAGGTATGTATCAATATGTATGCGGTGCATGGGTATGATGCACCGGTGTATTGATCGATGTAATCGAGGCAGTAAACAGAAAAAGAGTCCGTAGCAAAAATGGTGTTTTCTTTCCCAATAATTATCTTTAAGGTTAAGATCGAATTTATTTGTATCGAGAGCACAGCTGATGTTCCAAGGGACTTTCCTGCAGGTATCACCTTACTTATTGAGGCCAATTCCCATAGAAAGGTTCACAGAACGACGGGTAAGCTCTTTTAGAGAAATCAGCATTATGTTTGAATGCGTAGGTAAATAGAGGCTTTCGTTTGACTAGCACATCTTATAATTGTTTTAAAGGCTCTTTTTTTTAGGATATGACAATTATACTCCATCATCATCTATGGATCATGGTCACCTCTGCGTAAAAAAAGTGATTGTAAAAAGTAGAACGTTAGTATCCCTCCCGCGGAGGTGTCTGGTGTATGTGCAGGATTTCCACCCTCTAAATGACCCCTCCCCTTACCTTTTTCGTGAATGTGTTGCGCCAATATTATTTCATTCGGGATTTGAGCGGTTGTTTCATGAAGGGTGTCGTGTCGGGCGAGACGACTTTTTCCGACCCTCACAACCCCGGTTCTCTCACATTCATTTACTTGTTATTCCCAGCTCATTTCCTCCTATTTTTTTAGGTAACGTGTCAATTCACTCCCCCTTCTGATTCTATTCTGGGGTTCCTTAATCTGATTTAATAATAATAATAATAATACGCGAAAGTAAATGCGATTTGATTATCTCGCGATTACACAAAAAACCTTAGTCTTTGATTGTTTTATTTTTATGGGTTTGAATCGTTAATTTTTCCGCTCAAAGTGCACTCCCTGTAAGAGGAAAAAGTGTATTCATTCTCTCCCGCATCGTTTTTTATACTCTGTTCAGGATACGATGAAACTTGGCGAGTCAGGTAGAAACGCTCTACTTTGCAACGTAGCCCTTTGAGTTGTACAGCCATTGTGCTCACTCGGACTCTTTTCGACTGGACCCTTCTTCGGGAAGAGGCATTCTGAGGCAATACCGAGAATCGGCTGACTATGAATGTTATCTGTGCAAAAGTCAAATTAGAAACGGTTACAGATACGACGAAATGGATGAAATTTACGCCCAAAGGGCCAAAACTTGTCAAAATTAGTCGAAATTGACTCCTCATTATCCTCAGACATTTATTTTTTTAAAGAATTCGATTGAGGTACGTTCATAAACGGAATTCTCAAAAAATAAATCTCCGAAGATGATGAGGTGTCAAATTCGATTAATTTTGACAAGTTATGGCCCTTTGGGCATAAATTTCATCCATTTCGTCGTATCTGTGACCGTTTCTGATTTGACTTTTGCACAGATAACATTCATGGTCAGCCGATTCACAGAATTACCTCTTCTTGAAGAAGAGTCCAGTTGAAAAGAGCCCGAGTGAGTGCAATGGCTATACAACTCAAAGGGCCGCGTTGCAAAGTAGTGCGTTTCTACCTGACTCACCAAGTCTCATCGTATCCTGAACAGAGTATAACTTAACATTTACCAATTTAATGTTATCAACTTTATTTTGATGTTGTTGATATAATTTCTCTTTAAGAACTAAAGCTCTGAATTACTATGCTAAGAAAATTCCGCTTTTATGAATTTTCTTCTTCTCTCTAGAAAGGGAACAGATTTTAACCTTTTTAATTTTTTTTGTTTCATTTGCTTGGTTAGTTTTCATTTTGGACCTTTTTTTTTTGCCTCTTACTTTTTCATTTAGGTATAAATGGGCCTGTTGTAATTTTTTGCAGCAGCGTTACGGAGGGTCGATTTTTTAGTACCATCCAGTAAAAATCATAATGCAAGCATAGAAAAGTCCTTAAATTAACTCACAAACTCAAAAAACGGGTTTCATTTCATCGCAAAAACCAGCCTGGGTTCCGCGCGGACCTCCCCCTGGTCCCATTAATCCTTTCATACTTGAAATTCTTTTTGATTCGAAACGGATCTTTGACCAACATTATCGATCGTAGCGCCTCTTCATCGAATTTGATGTGCATATTGTATTTTTATGTTTTTCATATAAGACTGCTAGAGTTATTCCTATGTCCATTGGAATGGACTCCAGGTCTGAAAGGGTTAATTACAAGGTAAAAGGCAGCTGAGAACTTTCTGGCACCAGGCGCCAAAATCCACCGGGACTGCCTTGCACCAGTGAGTGAATAAATCGTCAGGAAAGCGGAACAATATAATACTAGTCTATCAGAACATAGACAAATTTTTGATAAAAAATCTTATCTCTTCATGGAAAAAAATAATTGGTAAAATTTACCATCATGATGACTGATGTCTGCACCTGCCAAAAAGATGGTAAACTTGACCATACATACTTGACGGGTTGAATGAACTAAACACAATGTAAATTCATCTTAAGTTCAGGCATGTTTAACTAATGGCTTGCTCTATTCAACCCAATATCTGGTAAAGTTAACCATCTTTTTGGTAGGTGCAGAAATCAGTCATCATGATGGTAAATCTTACCAATTATTTTTTTCCATGATTAAAGAATCCTTTGAAGTATAATTGAGAGAGCCAAACAAAAACTTTTTCAGATCTTCATTCATAGTGGACATCAAGAAAACATTTTTTTTTGGAGAGAGGCCGGGATGAAGGGTTAGGTACATGTTTAGGTAAAAAAAGAACAAATTAATCCGTAGGTGAAGGATTGACACCAACCAAAAGCTGACATGTTGGCTAAAAACAGTGTTGCCAATAGTGGCTAGATTCGATCACACGTGGACTATTTTGATGAGAATATAGCCACGCTTCCGCCTCCGTCTCGAGCATCCTCCATCCGGGATCCACAGTGTGAACAGTTCCCTACTCGAAAACTGTCCACGCGTGGACTATTCTACCCCGTCCAAACCTGGCAACACTGGCTAAAAATTCTAAGGGGGGGGAGGTAGGTGGGAGCCCTACCCACACGTGGTTCAGACCAGTGGCTGCTCGCGTGAAACTTGACAACAATGTTTTTTTAAAATAATTCTATGTAAAACAATCGATTTAACAGTAATGCTACGCTTCACCAGCAATCGATTGTTGTACATAGATTTAAGTGGAGCAAAAACATAGTTGCCAAATCGCAAGAGCCGCCACTGGTCCAGACAGAGTCGGAACCTTAAAAGTCAAGTTTGTTCCAACGAGCTATAGCGATAGAGAGGCTTTATGGGACGTGGTATTGAAACTTCACGGAGGCAGCCACGATTAAAATCTCTTACGGACATTTTACACGGATCGGTTTGTTTGCCTCATATTTTTTAACCTTAAAAAGTAAGTAGTGACAAATTCACTTGAAATTGATTTTACACCAACGTGTAAGTGTTTGAGAGTGGCCTATCTGCACACAGAAATCGATACAACTGTTTCTTGTATAACTGTCTGTTTTGAAGGATTTGCACGATAAAGAAACTGACACACGACAGAAACAAGCTAAATTTTCTCACCTGAATTGTTGTTTAAAAATACTGTGTCTAGATAGCCACTCTAAAACACTCACTCTTTCATTTAAAACCAATTTCCAATTGATTAATTACAATTTTTGATTTTAGGTTAAAAAATATGAGGCAAGCAAACCAGAATAAGATCACCCATGCTGTAACACTTTGGGGGAGGACTTAAAACATGTTTCAGCCTCTCTATTGTTAAACTTTGTTGGTTTGCTCTTTCAGGCGAAAATATTATAAAAATTAATAATCCTACGCATATTTATAAAAATACGGGTTAAATTATTTTCATCTTTAGTTTTAATTTTTAAGTACAGACTTTTTTGTCTTTTATCTGGATAAAGTGCCCCTATGGTCTTTACTTACTCTAAAACTGAGCGATATATCGAAATACGTTAGTGACGTCATTGCCGAATCGACATTTTCATTGTAGTTTTTCCATTCTTGTCAGCTGACTCTTCATAACAAATTAACCTCAAAATTTAATAACAGCCACCAAATTCACAAGTATTTTTTTACATTCAAAATTCAAAAAAAGAGTTGTAATGTGAGGATTTAAGGATGGTGCAAGCAAAAAGCCATATCTCGTTGAATTATTCTCAGTCCACACAGTAAGTAAATTTAGATTCTGTAGATTGACGTTCATCAAACATTATGTATCATAACCTTGAACTTTCAACGCATTTCGCTATAGACGCAGTCTTTCTACAGATTTCGGCGTCTGTAGCTTTGCAAGCCAAAGATTATAGAGCTGTGCAGATAAATCGTTGTTAAAACTAGCAACGAGCCTCGACACACGCATAGTCTTATCTACTCGTAAATTGCTTTCTGAAGCGTATTTTCGAGCTTGGACTCGGACTTCGTAAGGGTATTTGACTGAGTTGTTGAAATTAGTAGTTCAACGTTGCGGTGTTTTCCAACCTAAACCACCTCAGCTATTAGATTGAATAATGGGCATCTTGCATTGTTATGGAGGACCGAATTCCATGTAAAATTGCATAAAAATTACACTGCAAGCATCGAAGTATCAAAGTCCATCTCGCACAAACTCAAGAAATGCGTTTGACAAAATTCAAAGATGGTGGTTGAATGAGTTGGCCACAATGGGGGGAGTTCCATTTGTTTCTAGCTTTCTTTTCTTTAACCCTTTATAGACCAGCTTAGTTCAAAAGAACAACACCCTTCTGTTTGTATAAGGTAGGTAGTTAACTATTCGTACTCGGGGGAGTTGGAATTGCCTATATGATGAACTGAAGGCGCCCGATATAATCTTATGTTCTTAGTGTCTATACCGAGAATCGTGCTTATTCGGAATCATATGAGACTGAAACAATAGTCAGTAGACTCGGGGAGAAAAACGAGTTAACTCGGGCTTGGTCAGTAAAGGGTTAAGAGAAAAATGCTCTTAGCTTAGAAAGTTGCAATGGGGCAGTTGCAAGGGTCTGAAATGTTGTGTTTTTTATAAAGGAAATCATAGTACTTGATGCGCTGAAAAAAATGGTGCCTTTGGTTTTTTCCTAAGTGTCCCGGTTTCGGAGATACACTCGTGTAAAGTTGTAGAAAAGCGTGTGCGTAGTGACGTCACTACGCGGAATTCCCATTTAAAACTATGTGTTTTGGGCTAAGATCTCATCTCCTGAACAATGGGACTAAATTATAAACCGAAGGCATCTTTGTTCTCAGCTAATCAAGTACATTCATTTTCCTCATAAAAAACGCAACATTTCAGACCCTTGCAACTGCCCCATTGGATGAGACTCCCCCACTGCGACCCGCTCTTTCTATCGTCATATTTGAATTTTTCAAACGCATTCCTTTGACTTATGAATGGATTTTGGGATTTTTCGATGTTTTCGATGTGATTGCAAGTGATTTAACGCAGGAAACGACTCTCCATAACTCTGCAGCAATAGTTTGCTGCAGACCCATTCTACTTATTCCTGAAATGGCCAAAGCTTTCTAAAGGTTTTATTCACTTGACTAAGTATGTTAATTTACTTTTAAATTAACATGTCCACATGTCCACATTATCCGTTACACAAATTGTTTGACGTCAGAGGTACAAGATTACACTTGGAAAATACAGTCAGACTTAATTTCTGCAATCTTCAAGGTCATCAATGAATTTTACACGTACCTACGAAAAATCGGGAGACAAAATTGTCAAAACATGTGGTTCGGAATCATGGGCTTATTCCAAAACTTTGGAGAGGGCTCTGGATAAAATCGGAGTCTTTTCGGAGCCTTGTGCTCTGAGAGAAAAGTCTCGTTTTGGTTTTGACCCTTAACATATAAACTTCGGAAGTTTGGCATATAATATGGGTTTTGAAACACTCTGCATGAGAATTCAGAGAACCTTTTCCTCAAGAATTCATTTTACTCTTTTAAACTTTTAAGTCAAAGAGCTGGGAAGGGTGTCCGCGAGGACCCAAGCTCAGTTTTTGAGATCTATAATGATGAAGTATGCGCATGAAATTATTTCCTTCAAACCTTTGTTTCAATAAAAAAATTCCAAACAGGCGGATTTTTGCACACTTGCTCTGCCTATATTTATATTCTGAGTATTTATCCTGTTAGTAAAGTTGGAGTGTCCACACTGATTCTCTATGACGTGCGCATCGTCGTCCAAAAATGATCATGGCCGATGCTTCTATGGGGCTGTTGCAAACTTTTGCTAAAAGCGATTTAACGGTCGATTTGAGTTCAGAGGTAAAATACAGCCAAAAGAACGAAGGGAGCACTAAAAACTTTCAAAATCCACTCCTGAACAAAAAAAAAAAATATTTTAAATGAGCGAACGCATATTGGCGGCGTTGGGCACCAATTGCGGGCAATTCACATCTTAAATTTGTATCTTTTTCTATGCGGGGAAGGAAGATTGGCACAGTAAGTAGCCATCAGGGGAGAGATTGACAATCGAGCAAATGGTACCTTGACAGTTGACACCCGTTGTCAAAAGTCATCTCTTACTGGCGACTTCTGTGATATGAATTGACAATATTTCGATAGGAATCTTCTAGTATTAGTGCCCATCACCGCCATTACGCTCGTGCAGGAGTGAATTTTGTAAAATTTTAAAAATGTTTAACTATGTAGCGAATTCGAATCATTCAAAGACGATCGGTCATAGCTTGCGGAAAATAATCTATGACCGGCTGCCGTTTTGGAATGGCGATCGGTGACTTGTAAAAAATCAGTCGTGATTACCTTGAAATCACCCTTCAAGAAAACGGCGATTACGAATACTCAGTAATCTTGTAATCGATTGCCAACCCCGTTTGTCACCCTGTGGAATAGGGGAGCTTTTCCTTCGATAAACACACATGGTAGTCTTAAAGTAACTAAAAGATGGTTGAAGGGCTGATTTGTCTGATGACATTTTTATAATGGAGCCGTTGCAAACTTTTGCTACAGGCTTATTAATAGTTGATTATGGGGTAATACCCTGTAAAAATAACAAGTAGCGCACTAAAAAATCACGAAATCCACTCCTAAACTCACAAAATGCTTTTAAATGCTAGACAGTAATGGCGGCCGAGGCCACGGTTTTCTTATGGCAATTGTATGCTTCTTCTTCTTGTGTGGTGTTGCGAGAACACCTCGTGTAGATGGCGCTGATTGAAGATAGGGAACCCCAATGAAAACCGCGGCCCCGGCCGCATTACGGTCTCGCGTTTAAAAGCATTTTGTGAGTTTAGGAGTGGATTTCGTGATTTTTTAGTGCGCTAGTCGTCATTTTTACCGGGTATTACCCTATTATCAACTATTAATAAGCCTGTAGCAAAAGTTTGCAACAGCTCCATTATTGTTGTTGAATTGGTTGGCAACACTGTTGTCGTTGTATGTGACGTCATCCGATTCTCTCAACTTCTAAAATAAGTGTCTTGGTCAAGTCGTCCTCGTTCTAACTGCTGTGCCTTTATCTTGACTTCCCTGTACTTACCGTTTTAAACAATGATTTAATTAATGAATAAATAGTTAATAATTACGCATAAAATCGAACTGCCTCTTCATTTCTAACAATTGTCAATTCTTCCCCTGGGGGCTCCAGCAGGGTAAGGGTCCAGATGATCAGCTCTAAACTTTCAAATGGCTACCGCTATCAAATAGATCATAAAAATTGTGCAAACTGTGAAGGTCTTCACCCATCATAATAGTTACAAAAGAATTGGATCTAATCAAAATTACCCTAAAGTTTATTTTAAATCTGCGTGAAGACCACATTTAATTACTTTTTAAACATTTGACGGTCACAGATCAGTGATCGTGGAATCGATTACACTCCTGTTTTCCCAACTCTATTTTATTCTTTGGCGAAGGGTGCAATCTATCGGCGTTGTTTTTGTGCCCATTGAAAGTTGAACTCAAGCGAAAGGTCGGACTTGAGGTACTCATCGCAACTCCTATAGTTCGAGAGTTGGGCGTAGGACCCCCTATCTTGTGATACATAGTTTGACAAGACATAAAATTCTAATAGTTTTGGGGCAAACCGAAGGTCAATACCGTTTTTCGTTTTCGATGAATCGAAGGACAAATTTCGATTTGAACTATTTTTCAAAAAATCATTGCTCCTGGACAAGTCAAAATAAAAAAAAAAACAAAACAAAACAAAACAAAAAACAAAAAACAAAAAACAAAAACAAAAAAAAACTAAGGACAATAATCCAAAGAACAAGCCATTTTCAGAAAAAAAACTATTGTAATGAAACAAATTGACTTAAAACTAGGTTTTAGAGCCCCCAAACATTTTCATGTTTTTGCCCTTCAGGGGGGCAAATTCCGTGTGACGACCCCTGCATTGATCAGAAGGGCATACGAAACTGAGAATTTCAGCGCAAACTGGAGGCTGATATCGTTTTTCACATTCGATATATCGAATGTCAAAGGTCGATTTACAAAATTTGATAACTCGAGCGTGAAAAAAAAACAACATCGACCTCCGGTTTGTGTCAAAATTCTTAGTTTTTTACACCCTTTGATCTATGCATCATTCGATAGGGGTCGTCAAACAGAATTTTTCAGATAGCCCCGCCCCCTTGAGAGGCAAAAACGTTAAACATGTTTGGGGGCTCTTAATCCAAGTTTTGACTAAAGGTTTTTTAGTGTTGTATTTTTTTTCTGGAAAGAGCTTGCGGTTTAGGTATTTTAGTTTCCTATTTTTTAAAGTCTGACTTTTCAAAGTGGAGTAGTGTTTGTTTTGAAATTGGGTCCAAATCGAACTGTGACCTTCTATACGTTGAAAAGAAAATACTATGTTGATGTTTTGGTTTGCACCAAAAGTCTTAGGACTAATCGCAATCACCTAATCGAACGATGTATCACAAGATAGGGATCCTACTTGAAAATTTTGAAATGAGAGTGGTGATGCCCATTGCCCCCCTTTAGGAGGAACTCCAAATTTTTGACCTCGGACTCCCCCCCCCCCCACCCACCCAGAAAAATGTGTTTCATTGATATATGACCACTTTCAAATTTTGGTTTCATTATTTTAAACCGCGTTCTCGAGTTGGGGGGGGGGGGTGATGACTGGTGGCTCCTGACTGTTTGTACACCCTATAGAAATACTGATGGTTTTTCAATTAGAGCACAATCAAAAAAATTATTGATTTATTTTTGTCCGTCTCTTTTCAGTGCAGATGTCAAAGAAGTTTCTTCTTGTTCAGAGCGACGAATTTTCCGTCGTCAAGCTGTAAGACTTTTGTCACCGACAAGCCGAGTCATCGAAGATAATATTCCAACCGACTTCTTTCGAAATTTAGAGAAGCTCCTGGATCGTCGGCCACTAAACTGACTCGGAAGTGTGGCTGTAATCCCAGTTTTGCTATGGGCCTCAACTTCCATCTCTTACATCCACATTTACACAATTAAAATTCGACTCCCGTAGGCAGTAATCCAGGGAACCCTTCTATTAAACATGCTCAAGTGTTGCAATATCATAACTAGAAATTTTGAATGATTTTTCCACACAAGTAAACAAAATCCATTAATTTTTTCCCCCAAAAAATTACCTCACAAATTCCTTGTCATTAACTTGAATTAATCTTGCGTACGAGAATGAAATTTCCTACCCGTTTTACTTTGCAAAACAATCTGGCTTGCCCTTCAAATAGCGAAACCAATTTTTGCCTTTCAATTTTTTTCCACTACAAAATTTTATGAAACAGTAATCAAAACATACATGCACCACGATAATTTTATCATAATTAACATCAAAGAGCCAAATCATCAACGCTCACAAAGTCTTAAAAGTAGGAGTCTATTCAGATTTTTCATCTGCTTATTTTTAATGAAATAAAGTCCACATATCTTACATTCCCAAAGAAAGGGAGACAAAACCCTTTTATCATAAGTTACATTTCCTCGCGTTTGCTTAGAGATTTAAGATCTACCTCAAAATGGTGTATGACCGAAGAGGCACTTACTCACAAAATTTGAACAGCACAGTATGCGACTTTTGTGGTAAATTCCTCCAAAATTTAGGTTCGGTGGCGGACATGTTCAATGTCTGCACGTGTCCTGCTTTGAGTTCTAGTAGCCAGGAAAATTTTGACGAGGACAACACCATAAATAGTGGATACTATGGTCCATCGTATGGTTCGTATGGGACACCATCATACCACGGCCACAGTGAGTCATACGGACCGCAAGCCGGGACCTCCAATTACTCTGTGTCCGAGTACATCCCCGGTTACGACACAATGACCATGGACGATATGGTATCGTTCCCACCTTATGACTCAAATCTTGACGACTCTGGGATGTACGCCATGACAGTCGATGACACTAGCAACACACATGCTTGGAATAACAACAGAAGAACCGCAAGGCCAGGAGCGGCACCTAGGGCTGCACCAAGGGCGAGTCTGGGGGCGGGGTCAAGAGCGGGTCCAGATCCGGGGATTGAAGCTGGGCCGGGCCAAGGAGGAGAGGCGTATGGGATGCGTAATTGTGTTCGCTTCGACAGCGCCACCACTTTTAGCACCATGCTTAGCTGCCCAACCTGCAAGCATGACTTATCTTCAAAGTACGCCGTCGACCCGAGCGTCCCTTTACCCAGTGACTGTCCAGAGTGTAAATCTGCTTTGGACAGTGGCCCTTTTCCTGGGAGCAGAGACGATTTTGTCATCAATTGCTGGTACGACAAAAAACAAAACAATATTATTTGTAGCTACGTCCCGAAACGGAACGACTCCGACGACTCAGACTCGGATGCTGAGAGTTTCGAGTCATTTAAATCCACCGAAGGAGCCGCTGGTAAACGCCCCTGTCCTTGCTCAGGCCCGCCTTCAAAGAATGTCACCCGCCCGAAACCCGGAAAAAAAGACATAGATAAGCGACCCAGTGGTAACTTCTCTACAACGGCTGCCCCCTCTCTCACGAGTAAAACTGACAAATCGAAACACTGTAAGCTATTCATAGTTCAATCCAACCGTAATGTTCGTAAGGACCAACAAATTAATGATTCCGGATGTAAGAAAACTGAATGTTCAAAGGAAAGTAAAAAAGACAAGAAGGCTCAGAAAAAGGCGGAGAAAAAGGCTAAAAAGAAAGACAAGAATGATGACAAGGCGGACGAATGTAGTTTAAACCTTTCTTGTTACCTCATCGATGAGCCCACAAAGAAGTCAGAAGGACAAGGCTATGCACGGCAAGAACAGAATCCTGCCTGTCTTTCGGATAACAAAGTGAATGAAAGCAAAGAGTTAAAAAAGGAAAGGACTGAAGGAGCAAAGAAGAATACATTAGAACGACAAGAAAAAACTGCACAGAGGCATGAACCAGAAAAGAAAAATTCAGGGTGCGTTGTGGAAAACAAGAAGAATGAAGAACAAGAGAAAGCAAAGATAAAAGCTGAAGAAAAGAAGGAAAAAAGCTTGGAAAGACGTAAAAGAAATGCACAAGATTTCGAACCAGAAGACCCAAAATTCAGTGTGCGATTCAGAAAACAAGGCAAATGAAAAGAAAGAGAAAGAAAGAGAGGGCGCTGAAGGAGCCAAAAAGAAGTGCATAAAACAACATGAACATAAAAACAAGAAGCCTTGCAGTAAGCTAATGCAGAGAATGTGCGGGCTCGATAAGAGCAACAACAAAAGTGATCTTAAAGTGAACGAAAATACCGACCACAAAGAGAAAAAAGAGAAAATAACCTGTAGCGAGAGGGTTTGCGCGAGCATTGCATGTTTGGTAAAACGGAGTGAAAAACTTGGCGAAAAGCAAATCGAAGGGAATGAAAAGAAAGTCGAGGTTAAGAAGAATGAGAGCATTTGTGATAAGTTTTTGGCTAGTGAAGAAGAAGAGAAACAGCGTGAAAACATATGCAATCTCATGAAGGATGTGAAGAAAGATGAAAAAAAAGATAGAAAGAAAGATGGAAAGAAAGATGAAAAGAAAGATGAAAAGAAAGATGAAAAGAAGAAAGCCCAGGAAATTTTTAATGTCAATAAACAAACACCTGTCATTGATTTGTGCACGGACGACAGTGCTCCGAAAGACGTTCCTCTTAAGTCAAAAGTTTCGTTTAAAGATTGTGACAAACCAAGTGCGCCTTCTAGAAGAAGCCGGGAGACAACCCCTGATCCTCCTCCAGATGACTCTTCTAAGCGTGCTAAGAAAGCTTCTAAAAAGTTGAAAAAGAGTAAGTCTAAAACCAAACGTTCCAGTTTCGCGCAAACAAGCAGCTCAAAAGTTAAGTGTGCGAAAAGACGCTGCCAGTGGATACCGCTAATCTCGAAGTTTGGGGCGTCTCGAAGTTCAAGTGATCTTAAGCGGAAAGAGTCATGCGCGTGTGCTTTCGCTTGTCCAACCGCCAAACTTGATTGCGGAAGAAGAGTCTGTTGTGGGGGTGGCGTGAAGAAGATTCCGAGCAGAACCGATGGGTCATCGAAAGCTCCGAGTAAAACTGATTGGTGTTCAAAAGCTCTGAGTAACACTGATGGGGCAACAAAAACTCAACAAGAAAAGCGCGAGTCATGTAACCCTTCGGGCCGCGCCAAAAGCAGCACCTCTATCAGTGTTGCTACCAATACCCCTAACCACGCCCAAAGAAATACCTTCAATCACGCCTCTGGTCGCACCCAGGACAACGCTCCATTTAAAGTTCCCACCAATACTCCCAACCACGCCCCTGAAAATACCCATCATGTTTCAGGCCTGGCCCAACATGCTATCTCCAACAAGGTATCTACCCGATCTTCTATTCACGCCCCTGGAAATGTAATCAGCCTCTCCCCAGCCAACGTTATAAACCAAGAGGCGTGGCCCGAGAGCTTCTCGATGACTTTTGACCCAGAAAAGTCATTTCCTATGCCTGTCAGGCAATGCTGGTCAAAGAAGAATAGCCGCGAAGTAGTCGAGGACGCTATCAAGAAACTCGAGGACATACAGCGCCAGAGCTTATCCGGCATAGAAACACCACCACGGGTCCTCACGGATGATAAAAAGGACTTCTACGAAGTGGACTCAGCCCACATGAACACTTCAGAATCCAACTCACCGCGGGATAACGCTCAGGAAAACGCTTGCAATGCCACAACAGAGAGAAATCAAGCTGTCATCGAAAGCTCTCGATCCTCGTCTTCGGCAAAGAAGGTTGAAAGTAGCGATCCCTGCAAAAATTCTTCCAGCGACAGAGATAAAACGGTGAAATCTGATTCCTCAACAACTCCAGATGGAAAAAAGTAAAAACAATGAACTACCTAGCGAGTTTAATTAGCCCCAAATAAATTTGTAAACATAGATAAATAGACACCTTCAATCCATGGCTGCAAAGAGGAATACATTTCCCCAGTATTTTATGGGTTTCTTACTCCTTCAAAGCTCTTTCAATAGCCACTTGTATGGTCATTGTATTACTGGTAAAAATAATTCTAAATTTCAGATAAGCGGAGGTAACACGATGACGAAATAATATTATCAGACGGCTCTACATTACCCACTTGTCACACTCGCTTACCTGAGTCTCAAAATTTGTTTTTGCTAGTATACTGCAATTGAAGAGTTCTTTAGAAAACCCATATTTGAGGTAGAAGGTTTGCTCGTCCTCAAAAATTAACCTTTAAAAGCGTTATATTTTGTGTGTTTCTGATGGGCCAACCGAGATGTTCCTTAACATGAAAAAAAAAAAAAACATTATTAGCAACTAATTAGTCAAATGAATAAAAACATTTTCGGGAAATGAAGCTAAAATACACTCACAAAGGTCATCCGGAAAGTAAGTTTTCCCATTTTTTTTCTCAGCTGTTATTGACGCTAACGAAAATTCAAAACCAGGGCTAAAACCGTCATAAACTAACAAACGCAGTGCTATTTTTACAATTAAAATCGAACAAATAATGACGTCTAAATCATAGTTTTTGTGATCGCATATCTTGTTTTCGTCCACCTCCGATGCGATGATTTTTACAGCTAAACTGTCGCTGCGTCCGTTTTTTAAGACAGCGAGGGCATCTTGCTGGAGATTTTTTGGAACAAGGATAGACAATTAATGAAGTAAAGTACAGGGAGACCCTCTCAAAGCGCCGGAAAGCCATGAAAGACTGCCGCCCAGGTAGACTTTCGAAAGGTGTTCTATGCTTTTCGGGAGTTGGCTCACTGCGAGAGGGACCACCGACCTCCTTCGGAAATTCAACTATGGTACTTTTTATCCCACCCACCATACAGGCCAGATATTGTACCTTTAGATTACCAAATTTTCCCTGCATTGAAGACATTTTTGGTCGGAAAAAGGTTCGGAACAGACGCAGAGCTGAAGGCTGCAGTAATGGGATTATTCAAGGATCGACCAAAAACTTTATTTAAATATGGCATCAGAAAGATCCTCTCGCGATGCGAAAAATGCATCACTTTAAGCGGATTTTCGTGGAGAAAAGCTGAAAAATGCGAGAGATTCAAGACTATTTTATCTCAATTTCTTCATGTTTTCGATTTTGATTGCAACGATTGATTTAGAACTTGGTCAATCAAGTGTGCGCATTGGAAACGCGCGCACCGCATTGGAGGCGGACGGACATTTCAAGACATGCGGTCACAAAAACTAAGATTGAGACTTCATTATTTGTTCGATTTTAATTTTAAAAATAGCACTGAGTTCGTTAGTTTATGACAGTTCTAACCCTGGTTTTGGATTTTCGTTAGCTTCATTAACAGTTGAGAAAAAAAATAGGGGAACTTACTTTCCCGATAATCCTCGTCAAAGAAACGGCGGGCCGTTTTGGAAATTTACATTTCCATTTTCAACCGCAAAAAAAACACTAAATTACACAAACATAACCTAAAAATTGAGTCGCCACTCTAACAGCAAGGCCAAGGCTAAGGAGGAAGTAAAGAAATACTGATTTCACACCCATCATCTAACTACACAGGTCAGCCAATGCGCACACCCTCCACTGCCTCTCCGTCAGCCTGGCACTATCACTGGGTAAAGTGGCGAAGGGGATGGTGTATAACTGTCGCAGCTGAAGAGCGGGCGTTCAAATCTATATGCTTTCATCTGGGGAAAAGACTCAATTTCAAGTGCAAATTATGAACAATTTACGACAGTGAAACTTGGGTTTTATTTATGATAGACGACGAGGAAGGTTTCAAGCTTTGAGAAAACCAGTCTGATCACACTTCAATTTCTTATTCCTACATTTTCTAGTGGTTAGTAATAATCCCTCTGATGGAGAAGGTGAGTATACGTAATATTCAATGCATTCTACCCTATTTTCTTAAAGTGCCCAAAAATAGAAAAAAACAAATTTGCGTACGATTGCATTGGTTTCCTCAAAGCTTGAAACCTTCCTCGTTACTTCTTAATGATAAAAATCAAGTTTCACTGTCGTAAATCTTATATTATCTTCTTATATTATATTTGTAAGAATAAAGCTAAGTTCCCGGAGAACCGTTGCACCGTTCGGGAGGGGCCTGGTACCGTTCGATCGGGATCGGCTCCAATGCTTCGGGAAAATTATAAGTTTTTCCTTACGGGCCCCGCGTCCCTTTTTAAAATGCTAAAAACTTTTCTCTCAAAAAGTTGTGCGAGTGCGAAAAGGATGCGAATCAGTTCGTTTTGCAAGGGTGAGAGAGAGAAGCGAGATTTTGTAGTCCTTTTTTAAATGCATACGTGCGGAAGAGCATACGATTTTGTACGCGTGTGAGCGAGAAACGTGATGCTCTGAATTTTTTTTTTTTAATTCGATCGCACGATTTGACGTTACCATGGCGATGTTCATCATATGTTTTACTCGCGGGAGGAACCGTTCGGGTAGACGCATTTTAATAGCGACTTAATGATATTGAGCTTCGTGAAGTGGTCTGGAACAACTCTAAAAAGTAGGAGTTTCATCATTGGGGGGGGGGGGGGGAGGCGACCATTTAAAAGCGCCAATTTCCAAAAAAGATAAGCCAAAAGCTCTAAAACGTACACCCAATGCGCCAAGGAATTTTTGAAAAAGTAGCCAAAAAACGGCAATTTGCTGCGAAATCGATAGTCAAAAAGCGCTGAAAGAATGACCCCAAATAATAGGGGGTGTATAATGTGTATATGACCCCACGTCCAATAAGCTTAAAAAATTAAAATCTTAGATGAAGTTTGCTTGAATTTTCGAGCCAACCTATTTCAAAAAATTATTGTCGTTAATAAAGGGCTGTTTGAAAAAGGCATACTTTTCCCGCGCTAAGTTTCTCTTCCACTCTTCCATAGATTTTTGATTTACTGAAACGCAATGTCTTATACTCTTACATGTCAGTTGAACGAAAGGTTATTGTAGGTGTGCGATCTCGGTCATGCGTATTTGTTCGCTTATCCCGAACTTCTCATTTTATTGTGAATGCATCAGGTTTCTTTCTCACTCTCGCGCTGTCTCTTTCTCTCCTTTCCTTCTTTTCTCTGTACAGTTCTAAATCGTGTAATCCACATGCGCTAATATGACGTATTCTAATGCGCCATTCTAGGGGTTTCGGCGTCTCCATGAGCGTCAAAAAAAAAAATTGCGGTTTTGGATAGGGCCCTCTTGAGAACGACTACCCCTAAAATGTTTAAGTTTCATGTAAGGGGGTGGCGGAGGGGGTTATGCTATTTACGCCCTTCCAAATGATGACTCCTGTTTTCTAAACCTTTAGTGTACATGAGAAAATACCACTGTAGTGTAGTATTTCAGGAATAATAGAGTAAGTTTTTAGATTTCGTTCTTCGGAGCAAGATTAGATGGGCGAATAGCAAACGGTGTTAGGGAGTGGATGATATCGAGTCAAAGTCTAGCTTGAATAAACAAAAATCACGCGAAACGGAATGATGCTTGGCCGCGAAGCGGCCACCGGCCACTAGTTGTTTATAATTTGTACTTGAAAAATGGTATTTTCCACACAAAAAATCATGTAGATTTGAGCGCCCGCTCTTCAGCTGCGCCAGCTATACGTCACGAGCGGAGGTTACGCAGATCGCACCGAAAATCGTCCACCGGATTGACTGACCTGTGTAGTTAGATCATGTTCACACCTCACCAACTCTCTCTGGGAGTAAGAAATAGTGATAAGCAGCACTCAGCTGATTGACATCTGCGCGGTAATTACAAACTTGATCCCTATGTCGTAGAATATGGACCATCTCCAATACACTCCGCGGATAATGATGATTTTCGGTGGCCAAAACCCTCGTTCCATTAAAATCCGGCGTTACGCCCGTTATTACGTCCTGCGTTTCTTTTATGTGTATTTTAGCTTCATTTCCAGAAAATGTTTTTTTTTTCATTTGTTCTTTTATCTGCATGACAAATGGACAAAGCTACAATTGTCAGGTCATAAAAAACCCCCATTTAACTCATCAGAAGCACAATAATATAAAACTTTGAAATAATAATTTTAGGGGTCTAGCAGACCCTTTGTTGCCTACTTGGTTTGTCGAAAGAACTCCATCTCAAAAGTAATTAACCGAAAATTTACGAAACACTGGATTATTCTCTCGTCCTTTATTCGTTGTGCTTTTATCGCCTCCCCATCAAATATGGTCACGGTTATGCGTATCAATATTTTCTTTTGTGTACTACCGAATATAATATACATACATAAATCACGTATTTGTATATTGTGATAATAATTGATATTCGTTGAAGAGAGTATGTGTCATTACTTGATTACCTGCGAGGAAGCTGAGAGGGTTTCATTGAATCGTTCGTTCTAAAAATGACTTGTACTTACAAGATAAAGTGAATTTGAAAGCATCACATACCAAAACAATAACGGGTTGACTGATAAGAGTAATGTATACGTCGAGGAGGGGGAGGCCAGGATCTATGCATGTAAAAAAAAATAGACGAATGCATAACTTCTCATTAAGAAAAAAAATTGTCTCCATTTATTAGTTTCTACTTCAATAAAAATCTAGATCTTGCCTCAAAAGTGAGAGCGGCGGAGTTCACAGATAAGCTTTTTTCGAACGGTATTTTTATGTGGCTTGATGGGATTAAACCTTATTGAGAATGGAAGCTTCGGTTTTCCAATTTCTGTCGAAGAACACTTCAAACTACAATGTCAATGTTTCGCACAAGTTTTGTTTGGTCTTAAAGAAATCAAAATCAGGGCCGCCGGTTTGCGTAGGTATACTTACTATGCACAGTCAGAGGCGGACTGGCCCACCGGGACGCCGGGAAATTTCCCGGTGGGCCGCGGCCACTTAGGGCCGGTTGGATCGTGAGAGGGAAAAAAATAAGAAAAAAAGAGAAAAAAAGGAAGAAAGAAAGGAAAAAAAAGGAAGAAAGGAAGAAAAAAGGAAAAAAGAAGAGAGAGAGGAAGAAAAAAGGAAGGAAAACACCAGAGACGAAGATAAAAGTGAGGCCGTGCATGTATTTATATTTGGTAAATTTGGGCTGCGGGCTAGTCATTCGATTTTTTGGGCCGGGCCGGGCCGGGCCGATCATTCATTCGATTTTTTAGGGCCGATCTGATCATTCTATACTTCAGGGCCGGGCTGGGCCGATCATTCGATACGTCAGGGCCGGGCTGGTTACTCAATACGTTTTGGACGGGCCGGGCCGGGCCAGACCTGTCATTCCATAAATTCGGGTCGGGCCGGGGCGGGGCGGGCTTTATTCATTCGTTTTATGTGGGTCTGACCGGGCCAGGCCGATCATTCGCTTCATTAGGGCTGGTTTTGTGTGGATCTGACCAGGCCGGGCCGATCATTCGCTTCATTAGGGCTGGAACGAAAGCAGAGAGGAAATATTTCAGAATGTTTAGGTGGCCCTGAAAAGGGCTTTTCTTTTTTTTTTACTTTTTTTATATTTAATATATTTAAGATAAAATGGCAGTCTTTACCCTGCAAAAACGCAGAGAGTCAGCGATCATATAATAATGAAATTAATGACCCAAACATGCTTCAGATGGTTGTTTTTGACTTGAAAAGACCAACATTTTCTCGGAGGGGGGGGGGAGACCCCCCAAACCCCCCTAGGTGGGGGTGTCCCCCACAGCCCCCATATGGGCCGGTCCGAAGTTGGTTTCCCGGTCCGAATTTGGGGGCCAATCCGCCTCTGTGCGCGACTCACGCTCGTGCGCGGCTTACACTCGTGCGCGACTTACGCATCGTGCGTGACTTACGCTTTCCGCGTGACTTTCGCTCGTGCGTGACTCAAGCTCGTGCGCGACTTACGAATCGAGCACGACTTACGCATCGTGCACGACTTACGCATCGTGCACGACTTACGCATCGTGCGTGACTTTCGCTTTTGCGTGACTCACGCTCGTGCACGGCTCACGCTCGTGCGCGGCTCACGCTCGTGCGCGGCTCACGCTCGTGCGCGGCTCACGCTCGTGCGCGGCTCACGCTCGTGCGCTGCTCACGCTCGTGCGCGGCTCACGCTCGTGCGCGGCTCACGCTCGTGCGCGGCTCACGCTCGTGCGCGGCTCACGCATCGTGCGTGACTTACGCTTTGCACGTGACTTTCGCTCGTGCGTGACTCAAGCTCGTGTGCGACTTACGAATCGAGCACGACTTACGCATCGTGCACGACTTACGCATCGTGCGTGACTTACGCTTTGCGTGACTTTCGCTTTTGCGTGACTCACGCTCGAGCGCGACTCACGCATCGTGCGTGACTCAAGCTCGTGCGCGGCTCACGCTCGTGCGCGACTTACGCTCGTGCGCGACTTACGCTTTGCGTGACTTTCGCTCGTGCGCGGCTCACGCTCGTGCGCGGCTCACGCTCGTGCGCGGCTCACGCTCGTGCGCGGCTCACGCTCGTGCGCGGCTCACGCTCGTGCGCGGCTCACGCTCGTGCGCGGCTCACGCTCGTGCGCGGCTCACGCTCGTGCGCGGCTCACGCTCGTGCGCGGCTCACGCTCGTGCGCGGCTCACGCTCGTGCGCGGCTCACGCTCGTGCGCGGCTCACGCTCGTGCGCGGCTCACGCTCGTGCGCGACTCACGCTCGTGCGCGACTCACGCTCGTGCGCGACTTACGCTCGTGCGCGACTTACGCTCGTGCGCGACTTACGCTCGTGCGCGACTTTCGCTTGTGCGCGGCTCACGCTCGAGCGGGACTCACGCATCGTGCGTGACTCAAAATGGCAGTCTCTACCCTGCAAATACGCAGAGAGTCAGCGATCATATAATAATGAAATTAATGACCCAAACATGTTTCAGATGGTTGTTTTTGACTTGAAAATACCAACATTTTCTCGGAGGGGGGGCAGACCCCCCCAAACCCCCCTAGGTGGGTGTGTCCCCCACACCCCCCATATGGGCCAGTCCAATGTTGGTTTCCCGGTCCGAATTTGGGGGCCAGTCCGGCTCTGTGCACAGTTCCCATTCAACTCAATGTAAAGTTTTTGAATTTTCAGTTTTTGGCTGCAATGATTAAGGAATCAAACTTCGGAAATGATCATTCGTGAGCTCCGCCATTACTTTCTAGAACAAACTCTCAAACAACAGATTTGTATTAGTGGTATATAAGATACTAACTTGAGAATAGGGTGTGGAATACCTAATAAAAAATATTCCATTATCAGTGGCGAGGCGTGAAATTTGTCAGCAACGTATTTTCTCCATTTAAATTCACCAAAAAAGCCGAATACTACAGTCATCTGCGATGATCAGGCATTTCGACCTTTCCAGTTTATTTAAATGGGAAAAAGGAACGTTGCCAAATCGCACGCCTCGCCACTGACCATTATATAGGGTGACTATAAAAAAAGGACTAATTGTAAGCCAAAATTTCTCAAAATGAAAAATTAAAATTTTCGCGCAGGCAAAAAAAAACAAAAAAAAAAAAAAAACAAAAAAAAAAACAAAAAACAAACAAAAAACAAAAAAAAAAAATAAAAAAAAATAATTAAAAAAAAAAACAAATATTTTTATCTCTATAGCAGTGGCGGCCAGTGTTGCCAGATTGAGGTGAAAAATTGTGTTTTACATTGATTTAAATGGGGACGATACGACTTTTTACCCTCGATCTGGCAACACTGGTGGCGGCTCGCTCGTGCAATTTGGCAGCCATACTTTTTTGCCATTTAAACCTATACAAAAGTATCGATAAATTGGGGTGTGCAATTCCACCTGTCGAAGATTGACTGTTTCACATAGGTTTAAACGTAGAGAATAAGTTGTTGCCACATTGCACGAGCCGCCACTGCTCTATAGGTACAATTTAACACTTTAATGCGAAAACTGAAAAGCTTTAGACCATCGGATAAAAAAAAAAAAAAAAAAAAAAAAAAAAAAAAAAAAAAAAAAAAAAAAAACTATGCGGTTTAACTGCATGTTAAAAAACTTCTTAGGGTCTTTTTCATAGTCACCTTCTATAATGTCCTGCATTATCATAACTTCATTTTCAAGTGCGTTTCTTATGGCATACATGATGACATTCATAAGGACCTTTGCTTCATTTGAAACACCAAAAGTCTTGTTTTAGCGCGAGGAGGACGCACCGCAAAAATGATTATGACTTCATAATTGTAAGCGTATGGTTCAAATATTCTCCGTAACAGAGCATATTGGCTTCTGATAACGAGGATATAACATACTCCTCATTCGAAATAGTTTTAAGAGGAAAGCACACAAAAGCACTCCTGAAAGATCTCGAAGATTCGACGAATAGCTTCACCAGCTGCACCGCGCTATGTAGAGCACCTGCATCATAAACCACGCTGTGTTTTCAGATTTAGGATATAATTGTGAAGAGTTTTACAGAGGAAAGGAATTCTTTTGGCGAACTACAGGTACTGTGCGCACGTAGAAAAAAAATTAACGAAATTGCGGACCCAGTTGTTGGCAAAAAACTCAAATTGGACGAGCACCATTTGCGCCAATAAGTTGCCTTGTAGTGTTATGGCGCACTATTTACTCTCGGTCAAAATGGGTGCTGATTTGATTGCAAGCACGTGTTTGCAAGCGCAATATCTGGGTTCTCAAAATTGTAGAAACAGTCAGACAGATGGTCCAAGAATTAACGATTAATAACGAATGCAGTATTCTGTATTGTACTGAAACGATTTAGGCTTGACCTAACGGACTGTCCGTCCCAATTTTTTGGGGAAATTCCTGGTAATCTTTTTTTTCCCAGTAAGATGTTAAGAGATAATAAAGATCTGATGAAGGTACATTTTGTTCATTTAAATTCATGTAAAAAACCGCTAGTGCTACAGAGCATCCAATTTTTCGATCTTTTGTCACACGATCAAATGGACAAAATTCAACGTTGTCAGATTGCAAGGTTGCGGCAGGCCACTACAAACAGAATGAATTGGTGCTTTTTGTTTTCTTCCAAATAAAATCTGGCAACACAATGTCACCATGACGTATGATGTATTAGCAACTTTCCGTTTTATCTACATGCTGGTGTAAGTACTCGCTGATGACTAATAACGCCTCTTGAGAGAATGACAGATATCCGAACGCTGCGAACAGACGGTTGACAGTTCGATTGTTTTTCGGTGAATTAATTTCGGACTCGCGCAGTTTATTTGCACCAAATTGTTTTCTTTCCTTTGCGGTTCGTTGTTTGAAGCGTTTGTGTTTTCGTTTCTATCTTATTCTGTGATTCGTTACAACTTCACTAGTCAGTTATGGAAGGTCAGTATAAATCAAAGGAACTAAAGCTCAACAGATATTTTCTTTTTCTCGTAGGCATTTAAAGTGCCTACATCATGTGACCATGGCAGGGTTCTAGAATTCCTCGAAAAGGTGCACTAGCACAGAAAATATTACAGGTTGTGTTGTGGCATATCTATGTTCAGTAAAAATATTGTTATCTATAATATTTTCGGCACCGGTTCACCGTTTTGGGGAATTCTAGTACCACACTCATGCCAACAAATTTCTATGCGCATACAATTTTTGATCCAGTAAGATTTGAGAACTATTAACCCTTTCATGCACGCATTTTGGGATTTGAGTTTTTTCGAGATTTATTTAGACCGTTCAAGAGAGGACACTTTTTTAAGAACTTTGATGGGTCACACAACTTTTTGAAAAATGTCCTTTAAATTCCATTGAATCACATGTTACATAAAATGGTACACATGTGTACCACTATCCAAGAAAGGGTTAAGAGTGTTATTTAAGAAGAGAAAATGAGGCGGATGGTTAATTTATCCACAATTTTAAGACTATATCAATGGAGGTAAAGTTGAAGCAGAGAGCTTGCAAATAGTTGAAGAGTTCCGCCGAAAAACGGTACTCTTGAGGACAAAGATACACATATATTTAGTTAGGATACTCAATATGCAACGCATAAGCTACAATTCAACACGTTTATTCGGTGCGTTGTGAATTGTCTATCCTGACTAGGTGTATTTGTCTCCGCACTACTGTATCCGACAAAACTGATTTCTCAGCTTTTTAATTTATACAAGCTCACAAAGGAAAAGCAAACTATGCGGCTCTATTCCATAGGAAAGGATATATAATTACTCTAGGAAAAAAATAACACAAATAAATAAATAAATAAATAAATAAATAACAAAATACAAAAATTAATTGCCGATGAGTTAACAGATTTTTTGCATTTCTTCAACAACTGCTTTCGACTGCAAATGTAACGTTTTTAGGCGATGCCCTTCAATTATTCTTTCTCTCAGCACTCAGCAGGCTCATGCAACTGAACTTTTACCTCCCATTACACTATATCGCATCTAAAAGATCCAAAAATAAAACCTCATAATTTTGAAAATTCACAAAAAAAACTCGCCACCCAATAGTCATAGTTTGATCTTGCTCCGTTTGATGAACTATCTGCGGTAGAGTTCACTCCCACGATTTGTACGACGCATTTTGCCTGGGACTTTGAAAAAATCATTTTTGAAAAATTTATTATCCAAGATATACCTGCATGTTTTGTTCCCAAATTTGCCTTAGTAACTGTACCAAATAAACTTTATGGGACAAAATGACGCAAGGCTTTATGCTATATTTAGTTACAAGTCGTCAAGTAAGTTGAAGACATCGCTTCGAGTGTTTGACCAAAAGTCGAAGATCGCAATCTTACGAGGGTAAGGGTAACGGCCACCCTTTGTTCATTGAATTCTGAAAGCAAAGCATTAATGATCGTTACCTTTCATTGGTGGCAGCTCGAGCGATCTGTCAACCGTGCTTTTTATCCATTTGAACCTTTGAAAAAATATCGATTGTATGGATGAGGTCTCACCAAAGAATTGATTATTTTACAAAGGTTTTGGTTTAAATAGAGAATGGAGGGAATTCATTATTGCCAAATCGCACGAAGCACCACTGCTTCTTTTATATTAATGCAAAGGAAGAAAAGTGTCTGATTTGCTGGAAACGTTTTCAAGGGACTCAATTTAATTTTTCGCCTACCAATATAACTTTTACGAGTGAATGAAATGAATCATCCATTCATTGACGAAACAGGAAAGGTGCAGTGACGTTTGTTCATGACTAGTAAAAAAAAAATAATTCAAAGCTATCTACAGTCACTGAATCATTTCCTATTTTTCTTACAGTCCATTTTAGCTTCAATCATTATCTTGCAATGACGGATTTGAAATAATGCTAGAGGAAGCCGTCCTTTCCGTAGTTATACTGAAATAAATGTACCAAGTACCTACTTCAACTTATTACAACGAGCATAAACACTTGACTCTGAAAGAGGCTACGTCGTTTCCTTTTCCCCGCTATTTATTTTTCTCATAAAATATATGTATCAATGCATCAGCATAACTTAATATAAAATGCTCGTTTTCCATCATATGGTGTTCATGGCTTGACGGACCCGGAGATACCCAATCGAAGTAAAATATGTTTCAAAATAAATGAAGAGTGAAGCCGTTAGAAGAGCGTGGAAGAAAATGTGTTTATGAGAAAAACACGTTTGAAAGTCAAATCTTGCTCTTATGGATTACCTATTTATTGAAGTATCGAAAGTCTAATTTCAAACTTTCAAACTTGTTTTTCTCAAAATCAAATATTTTCTTCCCCGCCCTTTTATCGACAATGTCTTCAATTTAGGTCTCCGATCTGATTGTGATTGTAGCAGTAAGTATGTGCCCGAATCTCACTACAACAGTCTATGAGATTAGCATTTTTGCTCTCCTTGCAGTCAACTTTTATGTAAGATAATCCAGTGTTGCCAAATTGTGCGATGAAAAACGTACATTTTACAATGATCGAAATAAAAAATATACGGTTTATTGAAGCCGTTAAGCTGGCAACACTGGGGTAACTCCTTTTTTCCATTGTTTTCCTATTAGGGTATCCTGGGTATCATTCCCGGAACGGGATCATCTCTGTGCCGGGTGCGCCTCCTATTGATGCAGACTGCTCTGATACAGTTTCTTCACATTTTTTGACCCGCGAATCAGGTTACGGATGGCGAACCAATTTCGGCCACGTTTGGATGATGTGCCACAACCATGCAATCCCGCCAAACGCAGTTCCCGCTGGAAGGGACAAAGACGGAGCGCCTATCTTCGCCGGCAGAGCCTATCACGAGGGCGACCTTTTGCCTGCCAAAGTGGTCTCCTCTCACAGGGATGCATACGTATGTTGGGGAGGTCAGGAAATAGCCAAATCAGAATTTGAGGTAAGTTCCATTCATCCAGTGGCTTTGCGTGCAACCTGGCAATGATGTGGCGTTCATCTTTATAAAATCATGAGATACATCGACTATAAAATAATAAAGGAAGTGTACTGTGCACCTCTTATGTTTAGTTTGATCCTTTTCACGGGTTTAAATGGTCAAAATGCAACGTCGCCAGCTTGCACGTCTTAAACGTCATCTTTTATTTTACCTGCGGTTTAACCTAACCTTACCTAACCTAACCTTACCTAACCTAGAGTCCCTTGATGGAAATATTGTATAGGGAGTACCGACACGAGCTCAACGAGTTGTGATTGGTCGTTGGTTTTAGGCTCTCACGGAGTCGAGCAGGAGTCGACGACATCGAAGGCTCCACACGAAAGGAGTCGATTCGTAGAGGAACGTATGGGAACGGACCGGAATGCCGGCAAATCCGCCAGTCCACCACTGGTCCACTGTCGAACTTAACCTTCGAATGCGTTCACGCGGTCGACAAAATCGACTCCTGTCAAAATGCATAAAGTGTCGTGTCGGTACTCCCTATACAATATTTCCATCAAGGGACTCTAACCTAACCTAGCCTAGCCTAGCCTAACCTAACCTATACTAGTACTCTCAAGCAATATCTATAAGCACTACCGTGTCATGTCGTCTAATAAATAGTGGGCACAATAGCCTAATTTTTTTTTTTTCAACGGGAACGCGATGGAGTGCTACGATTTTATTTTTATTGCGGTTAGCTACCACAGTGCGTGTGTTCCATCAAAAGGGAACGAAACCCCCATAATCACTAAGGTGATTCGACCGATTCGACCGATGCGATCACGGCTACTCGTGGTTCACTGAGAATGAGATACATATAACCTCAAATCCGTAAAGGCTGGAAATGATCCGTTTTGGTGCCCGTCCATCCTAACCATCCTTATGATCTATACCTATGTTTGCTGCGAAGATTTGAATTACAGCTTCAGCTGCAAACTGCTGCAGTTTGAAGTCTGCTTCTATCTTCTCTGAAAAACAGCTCCCATAAAGTCTGAACGGTAAAACTAAGGATCCCGGTGAGAACACTGGTTTTGAAAAGGAAGGATGACAAAACAAAAATTACCAACTTCCGCAGACAGTTTCCTAATGCGAGAGATTCGATTTGTTACGTGAAGTTTTCCTCCCATTTGACGTATGATGGCTTTGAATCATTACACTTGTATTATCATCGGACTTGCTACAAAAATCAACAATCAGCGACGCAACTTAGCGTACAATTGAGCAACGTTGCATTTTGTCAAATTTAACGATCGAAACTTAAGAAATAGGTCGAGGTTCTTCAATTATTCTTCGAGGTTTGGGGGGGGGCTATAAAAAATTGTTTCTTGTTTTTTGTTATTTGGTTTTTTTGTTTTTGCTTCTCGTGCGTTTGATCCCTGATAATTCCCGACCATTAAGCTCCTTGATGACCCTTTTTTGCTTACAATCCAGGCAAACTTTGGGAGAAAACACTTTCTGAATTTGACAACCTTTTTGTTCTTGCTCCTTGAATCCTCCATGAGAGCTGAGATTTTGGGATGTGCCAAATAATCACATGGCCAAAAGGCTAAACGTTTTTTGTTTCCAAAGTTTTCATAGGTTTCGCCTCCCCCCCCCCCCCCCCCCACCATTTCGACCTGTAATGAAAACCCAGTATTTTGATATTTTTCATACGTTTAAATTGAACGAGAGTTGCCTCTAACTGAGCTATACCCACTTCTAGGTTTCAATTAACGTGTAAAAAATGGTTTGAAAATTAGTGGCGGCTCAACCAGCTCGTGCAATGCGGCAAAAATGGATTCCTTCTTATAAACCTATAATGTATAATAATCGATTTTTATGCGAGGCAACGTGCCTCACCTACAGAATCGATTTTTTTTGTACCTACAGATTTAAAAGGGAAATGAGCTGAGTTGCCGGATTGCGCTAGTTATGTCTGAGAGTAAGAAAGTTGGACAAGTGGCTCCTATATTTTTGAGGATTTCAAAAGCTGCATTAACATCGGTAGTTTCATCAGTGGAATCAGTTTGAACTAGGGACTCAGTGGCGTAACAATAGCCCCCTCAGCCCTCGCAATTGCGGGGGGGCGCAAGGCGTCGGTGGGCGCAAAGAGAGAGGAGGAAAATACGGGGCGAAGGAAGAAAAGGAAAAGAAGGGAGGAAAAAAAGAGAAGGCGGAAGGAGAGAAGAAGAAAGAAGAGAAGAAAAAATCTAAAGAGAAGAAGAAAAAATAGGAAAACAGGGACGAAGATGACGTAAACGTAGAGCTCGCGTTTCAGAAGTGTAGGGCGCACCTGGACCATAATCTTTGGCGACTTTTCATTTTTCATTTCTTCAAAACTAAACAAAACTTGTCTTCGACTTTGAACTTTTAATTTTAAAGTGTTCCTCATTGAAAAGCCAACGCTCGAATTCCTTTTCATTCATTTTCATTTTGAAACGAAGAGAAATAATGTTGGAAAATTACAAAGATTATCGGTCTAGATGCGCCCTACACTTCTGAAACCTCCTCTAGATGACGTGAGTACAATGAGTCAACACCGTCTCTCAAGCTTAGCGACGCTCAGCATTGAAGTAAGAAGGGCCAAAGAGATGGATTTTGGAAGACTTTATTGACGAATTCGCTACAATTATTATGGCACGAAAGAAAAAGTTTTGAAAGAACAGGTAGGCGATTTTTGATTTCAAATTGACAAAAAAAAAAAAAAAAAAAAAAAAAAATTGATACGTAACTTTTCTTTCGACGGGGTATAAGTTCTATATATCCGCGGGGTCATAGGCCGGTAAGGGGTGGAGTGCGGAAGGGAGGGAATATGATTGGGGGGGGGCGCAGCTCTATTTTTTGCGGGGGGGGCGCATGCATGCCTAGTTACGCCACTGACTAGGGTTGCTATTTGCGTGAAATTAACGGGGTTTCCGAATGCAACGGCGATTCGTTGCCGCGCCGCACCAGATGTTTAAAAAGATTGATCAGTTTTGTTAAGCAGTCAGCTGTTTCACATGAAAATACTTTGATCCTCTGATCTGTAATATTTTTGTTAGCTGCTTTTTCCCCCGCTTCTTTGAATTTTTAAGTTCCGTTGAATTAGCGCAGAAAGCGGCAACTCTAGTCAGGTAGAATGCCATAAGATATAGGCCTTATTCTGGATTTGCGACAGTGGTGTAACGTGCAATTTGGCAACGCTGTGCTGTGTCCATTTAAACCCTGGTAAATGGTCGAATGCGAAGGTGTTCACCGAACACCCACTAGTTCGATATTTTTAATGGGTTTAAATGGACACTAGCTGTGAGGCGTTGCCAAGTTGCACGCTACGCCACTGATTTGCGACTCGAAAACTTAAAATTATAGTTCATAATATTAGTTCATAATATTGAGTAAATGGGTATACGTTGCGCACTTGATAAACATTTGTCTGTCTTGATATCATTGAGAAACAGGGCCCTAAAAGAATATGAATATGGTCCTTGTGGTATTTACTTTACTTTACGAATAGCCATCGAACGAAACGTATATCGCATATGCATACGGTGAAGTTAAATCAAGATCGATTACCCGCAACGTGAGTGCATAACGTATAGACTGTGAAAGATGCAATATAGAAAGAAAGCTCTCGTGCCATCTGTCGTGAAGGGTACGAACGAACTCAGCGCTTTCAATGTAGAAAGCTTTTCGGAAATTCTACCAGGTCGCTCCACTAACAATACTTACGTGAGCCTTGTACTTACTGTGCGGTAATATTTGTTTTCCATTGCTATTCAACGACTAACCTTCATCTTCCCAGCAGGAGCTCACGGTTTTCGGAGCTTTTTTCTTAAGAGTACTGGAGGGTGCCCTTAGAAGTACCCCCTTGAGACATGTACGTAGAACTTTTCTACTTGGGTGAACGGAGGGTTTTCGTGAAGTCGTATAAATGTTTCGTTCCAACACCCTGATTACATCTGTTTACGCTGGAATAAGAACCACCAGTCTGTCAGTCAGACGAGTCTTGCTATTGCGAGGAAATTATTTAGAAGATCACAATCAGTAGATCAACTTGCTCATGCACGTATCTTGTAATTGAAGGTTAAAATTGCATAATCATTAAAACATTTGCTTTTTATAGAGACACCACTCAAAGGAAAGTTCCAATTTATCAGAGGCTCTCCGCTTTTTTTTTTTTTTTTTTTTTTTTTTTTCAATACTCAAAAACAATCCCAAAAACTTCGTATTTCTTTGTTAAAATGCTTCTATTTTATATTCAGAGCTTAATAGTTACGTCTCATGAATGATGTCGATAGAATGAGCAATTCATTTGTAAAAGAGTAGTGAAACTGGGGTACGTGGGAGACCGGGACCCTTTATTGGAAGCGTACTTACAAAAGATCTTGGAATGACGATTAAAATTAAAGGCGTTGCGTGCAATTTGGCATAGCTGCATTTATTTCATTTAATACCATCTAAAATATCGATTCAAGGGACATCCAATAGTTTGACCTTCTTCATGCGTTTAAATGGAAGAAATACGATGCTGCCGAGGCATGCAACGACACCTCGGGATTGATTATATTTCAGTTTATATTTTACTGCAATTAATTTCTGTTTCCATTCAAAGGAATCGATATGTATTTTGAAAATAATTAATAATATATGTTTTACTTTTGAAATTCGATAGCTGCAGTTTTTATATATACGTACGAAAAATACTCTCATAGATTGTTTTTTTTTCTCTATAGGTTTTATGCGGCCCACCAGTGGCATGGCAAATTGCCTCCCGAGGCTCGATCCCACCAAACGCAATACCAATGGGTACAACGAACGATGGTGAAAAATTGTACATGGGAAGAGCTCTCCACGATGGCACTATGACACCTGGAAAGGTATGTGAAGGATCCGAAATTTCGGACTGACCTAATTAATTTTTTCCGCGGTGAATATAGGAGAAGCGTTTCAGCCGACAAAAAAACATAAAAAAGTCAATATCCGATGATTATGGCTTGGCGTACAAGTATATGAAGAAGAAAGATCGCATATAGCTTTATGACCTCATGGGGGCTCGCTGCGAGGGGAAGGGATGCCTTGCCCCCCCACCCCACTTTAAATTGCACCATTTGGAAGAAAAATCGATTTCCCCCTTGCTTTTCGTGGGGGGGGGGATCCTCAAGGTGGTTGATTCTGTTTCTTTAAACGAGACGAGATGAGATATCTGGAATCGATCATTTCCATATTGATTTAAATGGAGTCACGTGACAATTTTTAAGTAGTTTGAGTCGTTTTATAGTCATTTCAGACCGAATGACTCTTCCGTCCCTCGAATGACAATCTGTCACGTGACGCCGTTTAAACCAATGGGATTGGTCGATTCCCGCTATTTCGTCTCGTCTCGTCCAAAAAGCAGAATAAGTTCCTAGACCTGCCAATCTCTGGACGGTGTCCACCCCTAGATTTTCCATTGGGGTTTAATAATTTTGGCACTTCCTGGAAATTTTTCTGCTGGCGCCCATGCAAGACTTAATGCCTATAGTACCTTTGCCAATAGAGTGGATATTTGTTATGCATCGTAAGAAAAACGACGAGAAGGGTAACAAGTTACAAGAGATGTGGATGAAATAATGATCTGTTCATAGTGGGAGAAGGGGGGGGCAGCTGTAGGTTCTAAGACCTTCGAAAAATGTCACAAAGCATGACCTCAATCCAGCTTCAAGTGTTATAATTACTCGAGCTCCAAGCCCTCGTGCTCCATATAACCCCTTTCATTTTGTCTTATCGTTTGTTTCATTTTGTTTTTGTGAAAAGTGGGATGAGGGTGGAGAAAGAAGATATGAGGAGAGGGAGTGAGAGGAGGGCCTGTTCATGACAGACTCTGTTTCAAATGAGGGTTGCTAACTTAAGAAATGAGTTTAAGTATTTTAATGATTTATTTCGTTTTCAGGGTCCTCGTTACCTTCCTCTCTCGCCCTCACCCCCATCTTATCTTCCCCCGCCCCTCTATCACCCTTTCATTACGTTGCGTGTTGGTGGAGGAATTATAGAAAATTTTGGGACTCTTAAATTTCATTCCGAGAGCAAATTCTGAACTTTTAATTAGGAATACCACCTCTCTGGTGTCTGTCAGAGAAGGGGTTGGAGAGAGGGGGGGGGGAGAGAGATTAGAAAAAGAGATGGAAGAGAGACGCCAAAAATCGCGCAAACTTTATTAATACCTACTCTCGCCTTGCTCCATACCAGCTCTCCACTCTACCAAGCGGCTTTTGTTACGCGCTCTGCTTTCCGACTCAAAAAGACCTTTTGGGCTTTTGTTTCCGTTTTTCATTCCTCCATCCAGCCATATAGTCACCACCCACCGCCATCTCCTTGCGAAACAGTTAATTTAACTTCTCTTAGCTGTTTACTTTCCATTTTTGACTTTTCCTCTCCTGTCCGCCCCGGCGAGTTTTTTTCCGTGTGTTTGAATTTCAGTATTTATTCAAGCCCTGCACAATCTCTCTCTCTCTCTCTCTCTTTCTCTCTCTCACTCTCTCTCTTTCTCTCTTTCTCTCTCTCTCTCTCTCTCTTTCTCTCCCTCCCCTTCTCTCTCCCTCCCTCTCTCTCTCTCTTTTTCTTTCTCTCTGTTTCCTTATCCCTTTCTTTCGCCCTCTATTGCTTCCTTCGTTCCTCTCTCCCCATCCCCTTATCTGTCACGCTAAGCCCCCGCCATCTCACCAACTCTCCGTCTCAACTTTTTGTGCTCCCGTCTTTATTTTGTCTTCCGCTTTCAATTGGAGTCTGGCAATAGCAAATAATTCACCTAAACGGCTACTCATGAGCCCTTATGTCAGCTGCGTTGAATTTCTCACTTTTACCTGCTTAGGTTGAGATGAAAGCATCTTTTGGATTACACGGAGCGCCGGTCCAATATGCAATTGTTCGTGTGTGTGAGGGGGGAGAAGTAGATGAAGAGAGTTCAGCTCAAATAGGGAATAATAGAGGTAGAGATAATTTATGTAACAAACCACCTTCAAGGAAAGGTACCAGGATGAACATAGCTTTAATAAATACCAAGTATATACTTTTTCTGGCGCAAGTCAATTTTTAAAGGACCCCACATTGATAGCTGATTGACAGAGACGTTTTTTTTAGTTTTTTTTTGCGATGTAATTACTTAACTGTCATTTTTTTACTCACTATTGGTGGGAATTTGCTCACACGAGGTCTCTTATTTGTATGCTATTAAATCAAAAACGTTTGACGTACAAATTCGCCATTCATCTGACGTATAACCGGAAGTCTGAAAGACAAATTTAATTTTTAATCGAAGCCTATGTACAAAATGACGCTCTTTAGATCTGCGATGTCAAAACTGCCAAATAGTTGCCAAGTTACAAAGCAAATCGTATTGGCGTACGTCATTAAAGCCAGGGAACGCATGGGCGCCCGCGGGGGGGGCAAGGGGGCACTTGCCCCCCCTGGAATTCAAAACGGTCAAAATTTCATAAGATAAATGAAAGGATTAAAAGAAATAGAAATGTAAATCAAAGGAAGAATAGTTGACGAACTTTAACATTAGTTCATTTTGTAATTTTAACTCACTTTTTGCAAGGGATAGTAGAATTATCCATTTTTTTTACTATTATTACCATCTTTTGTCCCTTTATTCATAATATCAAACACGTCAAAGTTATTATTATTATTATTTGGAAACACCCACAATGGCTTAATAATTGTTCAATTGTTCACTATTTGGATTGGGGGGGGGGGAGGAAAATAAAGAAGAACCAGTTTCCCTTTTGCCTCGGGGGGGGGGGGGTCCCACCAACAATTTTGCCCCCCCCCCCCACTTAAAAAATTTTCTGCGGGCGCCCATGGGAATTTCGCTCCCCCTGAAAGTTGAACAGATCGACTTACACTTATACGTCTGATGGGCGACGAATTATTTCATATCAATCTATTGATCCAAAATAGGAATTTCAAGCTCGTGATTTCACGCACTCGTCGATCTAAAAAAAAAATTGATTTTTTATTCTTAAAATTATGTCCGCGGGAAATTCTATGTTTCGCTCCAATGTGCTGCTCGGCGCTCACTGTAAACGTCCTTAGCATGGCTCAAAAAGTATTTTTGAAAGAAGTGGAACTTATATCGAAGAGTGAGTGGGGATCGGGGAGTAAGCATGAGAATTGAGCATGGGTGCTAAACTGTTAACGCAACTCGCGAGTGTTGTTTGCTATTATTCATGCAATTATGAGTTCTTTTGAACAGTCACCTGTCTTTGAGCGCATTTTTGCTACACCTGATGCTTCCTTATATTTAGCTTTCTATCCTCGAATCGGGTTACACAGTACACAACTACACTCTCCGTTGCCAAATATCATAATTGAGATTCTTCCGGCAAAATTTCCGACTGTGTTGCAAGACGCACGACTTTCGGCGGTATACTTCTTATCAGTGGCGTAGCGTGCGATTTGGCAACAATGTATTTTGTCTATTTAAACCCACGTAAAAGGTCGAATTAGAGGGTGTTCACCGAACACCCAGTAGTTCGATATTTTCAATGGGTTTAAATGGAGAAAGTTCAACGTTGCCAAATCGCACGCTATGCCACTGCTTCTTATAAGAATCAATGTAAAATATACTGTAACCCCAAGTCTGACAATACAGGACTCCTGCAGGACGATTGCTCGACGCATCGTATTTTGATCGGAACGAATTGATTGCTATTCTGGGAAATTGTTTATTCCCCTCCCCCCCGGCGCGGCGTCTCGGCTCCCGAAAAATTGTAATTTGTAAAATCAAAGGGGGCAGTTGCAAGGGTCTGAAATTGTGAGTTTTTTTCTAACGAAAATGATAGTACTTGATGAGCTGAGAACAAATATGCCTTTGGTTTCTAATTAAGTTCCATTGTTCCGGATATGAGATTTTGCTCCAAAAACATTGTTTTAAATGGCATTCCGCTTAGTGACGTCACCACGCACACGATTTTTGCAACTTTACTCTTAGGTTTCTCCAAAACTTGGACACACTAGAAAAAACCAAAGGTATCATTCTTCTCAGCTCATAAAGTATTTTAAATTTCTTCATGAAAACCTACAATTTTAGACCCTTGCAACTGCCCCATTCTAGGGTCCTATAAAAAAACTTGAAACCTTTAGAAAATTCTAAAAGCCTAGCGCCAAAATACGTCTTTTGTGTCGACTCTTGTGTAAAGTTAGGAATTTGGCGTCTGTGATACTTTTCTTGATAGGTGTCAATATGTTTATCTAGTGTATCACCCGAGATCAAAAGGAATCTGTTGAAAAAGAGAAGAAGCACCCTAAAAGTACACGCACTTGTTCCATGGTCCTATTCATGATTAAAAGAGATATCAGTTCTTCTTATTTTAGGATAAAGAAAAAGAGGGAAACAATTTTTGCGACTTTTGATTGTTCCTGCAACGTTGAAACATCGAGCTCGAGCATATTGGCGGTTTCTTTTCCTACGCTGCACTATATGGTGCCGAATGCACATTCAACTACCATAAAGTCTAGTTTGTCCTAAAAACTGGTGGAAGATATAGAGCCAGAGGTTCCTTAGGTCGCTGATTACGAATTTGAAGTCCCTTTTTCAAAATTTTCAAATCCAAGATGGCGTCTAAATATAGTAAGCAAATAATTTTGACCAAAAAACTGGTGGAAGGTGTTGTTTCAGGAGTTCTTTGAGCCGCTGATCACAAATTTGAAGTCTGTTTTTCAAAACTTTTAAATCCAAGATGGTGGCTATATAAACAACACATTTCACCCGTTTTTGGGCAAAATTCGTTGCTTATACTATGTAGACACCATCTTGTATTTGACCTCCAAAGAACCTCTTTCACAACACCTTCCACCAGTTTTTAGCTCAAACTGGACTTAATGGTATTTAAACGGGCGCATTTGGCACCAAAAATCTAAGCTCGGAACGCGCATACTTTGAAAAATCATACCTAACTCTCAGATGGGGACGAGATTGGATGAGATACTTGGTGGGTCGATAGATAAAGATGTGGGGAACAAAATTCTGGAGTCTTTTTAGGGGACAAATGCATACAAAAACTTTGGCAGTCCATTAATTTTGACTTTTCAGGAAATGTCACGTTAAAACTATAACGCTGTTTTTGAGCACGAGCTGAAAACCTTAAAAAAAGGCTTAAAATAAAATAAATGTTGAGCAAAATGTTCGTCTTATCTTTAAGATTAATGACCTGGTCGCAAAAATTGATTTGATCAAAAAATAAAAAGTTACATGGAAATGAGTACATCACTGTATTACGAGCATTCACAGGCGAAGATTCGGAGTCGCGTGTAAGCATATACCTTTGGAGGCCCATAATTCCATAAGTTGATGTCTAATAATGTGGCTCAAATTTTGCAGAGCTTATCTCCAAACTATCTAATATTGACTAAAATTGTCAGATTTCACTTTCTTTTTACTTAATTTGTCGACTTTATGGTAGTTAAATGTGTATTCGGCACCATAGTGCGCTGAAACAATCAGCTGAGTACACTTGTATCAATGCATTGCAATAAAAAGCGCCTTCATTGCCTTATGTATGCAAAAAGCAGCCAAGCGTGTAGTAGTATTTAGCTGTTACTGGAATGAAGGCAGTAAGGCAGTAAGGAGAGCGGAACGAAACAAATAGGCTATTTCCGGCAGAAACAAATCATTCGCATCCCCTTCATTTTCTTTTAATTCGAGGGGGGGGGAGAGAGGCTACTTTAGATAGTTCTTCGTCGCATGGGTATGGTATACGTCGCACGCAATTTACTTACAGTTATCGTTTGTAAAATACCTAACTAAATAGCGTCGAAAACTTTTTTGTAGGTCATTTTCTATCTGCTTATTCCACAGTCACAAAAACGTAACTTCATATAATCGTGGATTAAAAGAAAAAGAAATTAATAAAAAAACAAACTTACCTCAAAAATTTTTCTTCACCCATGGCTGATAAAGTCCCAAATTCAATGATTTTCTCCTCTCAGATTTTCATCGACGGGCTCCTTCTCATTTTTAATTGAAACACAGCTAGTTCAAACAACTGTGTTTTCTAGCTGGCAAAACAATGTATCGCGTAGTTCCCAGAACCGCAGTCAAGAATAACATAATCTTTGAAAATCACCGGATCTATCTCAGCTTATCAGCTTTTCAACAATGCGGACGTAACCACGATGCGATATGATTATTTTGTAAGGCGAAATCGTGCCAAGACTAATTTGTTGGGTGACTATGAAGTGAGCTACATATGATCTTCTTTGGGAATTTAAAAGCCGCTTGTACATCCCTGAGCACGTAAGTTGTTTGTGAGTCACGTTGTCGCGTGCCATCTGACAACTTTGCAATTTGGCCATTTAAATCCACATAAAAGGTCGAACTGTTGGAGGTCCACAGTGCACTCCCTCGAATCGATATTTTACATGGTTTTAAATGGTCAAATTGCAACGTTGCCAGTTGGCACGCGACGCCACTGTTTGTGACTTGTTAATTCGACGCAGATGTCGAGGTTTCCCTTGAAACTGAAGCATCGCAAAACAGTATCGGCTCGTGAAATTTGACAACAATGTTTTCTCTCCATTTGATTGTATGTTAAACAATCGATTTTATAGTGAATTGCTGCTTCATCACCAATCGACGGTTTTACATGAATTCAAATGGAGGAAACACATTGTTGCCAAATTGCCCGAGCCAGTCACTGCTGTAAAATTAATTCATATTTTGTAGAAGTTTTTTCTAGTGCGGAACGAAACAAACAAGACGTAGTAAATAAGAACCAACGTGGCACTGATTCATTTTATTTATTAATTTAATAAATAAAAATGTGACATCTTATCACCATGAGTTTTTTTGATGGTTCTGGCTATCAATTTGATCCTGGATCATGCGATACCATCATAGATTATTCAAAATAGCTCTGGTGGCTGGAGCCCAGAGTGAAGGCTCCTGTGGTGAAATTTAATAAAGTAATACTGCAAGAATTTAATGTACTAACATTTTTGTTTTTTATTTTATTAATCTTCAGCTTCAACCAAGTCATGGCGTTCTGTACATACCTTACGGTGGCGAGGAAGTTTCCATAGAAGAATACGAAGTGATGGTGTACCCACCTCATCCTGGTCATTTATAACTAACTCATTTGTCGTGAACATCCTTCCATTATTTCATTATTAATTTAAGTTAGATTTCAAGTCTAAATATTTTAATTTTTTGCAGTCAAAAGAGTATTTTATCTGTGATTCTTAGTGTTTTTTTGTTTTAAGCAATTCGATTGCATTAACTTTTATTTTGTCAAATTGCTGAAAATATAATGAAAAATGAAAATATAATTAAGATAAAAACAAAGTCTCGTGTATGCATTTTTAGCTGTTTCCACAAGTTTGTGCAGGTATGACAACGAATTGAATAAGAGCAAAAACCCTGAGAATCAAGCTTTACAAAGTTTTGTAATCTCGCGTTGTGTTTGAAGAGTGACGAATCAATCGAAATATTCTGCACTCATTAGAGAATACCATTGTTTATATCGCCATCTTTAAAACTATCTGTTGTTTACAAAATTAATTTGCAAGTTTACTTTTCTCAGCATTGAAAATGTTGGTTTCAAGTTCTTTGAAAATGCAGGGAATGCGTTTTAAAAAACACGTAAATGATTTGATTTCGATGAAACATTTTGATTACTCTTCTTGCAGTCAAAATTTCTCAAGATCTAGAATATTTGTGAGCTTATATTGCACTGATCAACGAAAAAAAACAAAAAACAAAAAACAACCATGAAACCAAAATCAAAAACAAATTTCATGATCTGATTTTTGTAAGAAAAAGAGGCTCCGATCGTAAGAAAAAGAATTTTAAGGATTTATTTTTCTCTTTTTGACAAGCGTTTATCGCAGCACCATCATGTGATTACTGAGCATCTTTACAGCTCACCTTTCCTTCGCAATAAAAAACGCCTTCATTTCATGATGTATGCAAAAAGCAAGAAGAGAAATAGTAATACTTACCAGACTTACCTATCACCATACATACATACATACATATAATGAGTGTAGTGTGAGCGGAACAAATTAAACGGATTTTTTCCGCAGAAAGGAATAATTGTTGACGAGGAATATTGTTGTCAAATAACATATTTGATTGAAATCATACCAATCGCTGCCTCTCTAGAGAATTTATATCGTAATGCTTAGTTTTTTTAAAATCAGATTAATCGACACGCCAGTAAAATGCCGAGTTCGGATTTGTCGGTGACAAATAGAGACATACTGCTCAAAGCTTGCAACGTATGTCAAATTTTCGAGCACTTTGGTCGGGACTGATCGAAACAATAGTCAACAGTCTCTTACTGTTGAGTGATGGACATAAGTTAGATTTTCCTCACGGTTTAAATTGCCGTTTTTTTTGTTTTTGTTTTCAATATAGATAAACGGATTCTGCTTAATTCTTTCCCCACGGTATATTTAAGTTAATTTTTGACTTCTATGCGAAATTTCAGATAGATTTAGATTGGAGTAATTTCCACCACTCAACAATTAATAGGCGACTGTTAGCAGTTGTTTTACTGAGCCCCCAAAGAAATTTACTCCCCTCATTTTCACAACACGGAAAGCATAGAATGTGCTGGGTCTTTAATTGTCTCTGGGATTTGTCTCAGAGAGCGAAAGAAACAAACACAGTTACTTATATCTACACAGTAGCGAAACTCCATAGGGAAGAGGCGGCGAATGTCGTTTTTCAATGTAATATCAAATGGAAAAATTGAGTTGTAACCTTCCGACTACTAGGGTGCGCCACCGTTGCATCCCATGCAAATCAAATGGAGGATGTTAGTTCAACCATCCAACCACCAGGGGGGCATTTGCCAATTTCCTAACATTGAGTTTCGCTACTATGTAGATAAGTATACTGTGGAAACAAAACACAAAGAGACCAAAATCATTCTTAAGAGATCATGTTGTAGCAGACAGAGTTAAAATGAGGGGCTTTAAAACCTCAGAAAAGCTCTCTCTCTCTCTCTTACTTACTTATAGAAATCCTTATCAGACACCTTAATATTAATATCCTTAGACAAGAGCCCACTCTCTGTACTAATGGGCTCTCATCTCAGAGACCGCACATATTTATTCCTAGTCTGATGGCTGTTCTTTGTATTAATTAAAAGCCTTGCTCGAGTGAGGGGGCGTGGGGGGCCACATATAATACATACATATATGGATGCATTTATGACATTAGGAGCGACGAAGGAACGTTGGAACGAATGGAAATGGCAAAATGTTAGAAAATGCGGGAAGAGGGGGTTTGGTGGTGGGAGATGGAGCGGTAGCAAGGAGGACTGAGGAGGAGGGGTGATCGACAAGGTTTCATACTGAGCTGCGCCGAGGGTTGCATACCTGGGCGTCCTGTGCGGGCGCCTAGTGTGTAATATTTGGCGTATTCTTATCAGTCCAGGATGTAGATGGAAATGCAGTTGCACAAACAAGAAAAATTCTGTCTTTCTCATTTTCCCAATGGATGTATCAGTTGAAAAAGGACAGTGGGGAGGGAAGGGCTTCACCGCCTTGCCTAACGCGTATCCTTGGTCGTCATACGTGGGATAATAGAGAAAGAAATAAAAGGGTTCGAAAATTTCTCGTTGCACCACTGAGGATCGAGGCTCATCATACTGCTGGTGTTATCTTTCCTAGGATTTAAATCTAGATTTTTGCCGAGGCTTCCAGTAAAAGGCAAACTTAATGTTTTATCGATCCTTCTCTTGCAGCTATGCCGTCTCAATCCTGAGTCAAATCTTTTTGAGGCAGTTGGCGAGCTGCGAGCCAGAAGAGCGACTTTTCTCACTACTTTGTTCCAATGACTATTTGAGATTGTATGCGCTGCAACGTGAGAGCGAGCGTGTGTGAGCGTACTTGTTGTATTATATTTAGAGCTGTGGCGGCTCGTGAAATTTGGCAACCGTGTCTTCCTCCTATTTAACCAATGTAAAACAATCGATTCTCCCGGAGGCTGCCAGCCTCCGCAAGAATCGATTATTTTACCTACGTTTAAATGGAAAACTTGCATGGTTGCCAAATATCACGAGCCGCCACAGATTTAGAGTATGAATTATTCTTATTAAAGAAGGTTTTGTGACCAGAAACTTGCTTTTTTTTTTTTTTTTTTTTTAATTGCAGTCTAAAAACGTGGTCAGTTTTGGTCCTTTTTTCCAATTAAGGCTCGTCTTCTCCAGTAGTTTTTCCTTGATGAGATACGGCATTTCTCTAAATTTAAAATTGATAACTCTACATCCTAAATCATTCAATGACGAATTTATTCCACAACCAACTTAACATTATGGGACTCGTATGCTTAATGGTCCCTCAAACCCTCAATTACGAGAGATTTCACAATAATTATATTCTAAAAATGCACGATGAGAAATATGGAAAATAGAGTAATTAATCATCAGGTTGAAAAGGCATATAGGATACATTCATTCGAGTATTCTCTTTGAAACCTGAACACACTTTAAACAAATTAACGAAACACTTGGTCCAAATATAATTGAACAACCCATTGCAAAAAGAAACCAGCTATACCATTGATTTCCTAAGAAGATAATTACTTTCTGCATGAAGCCCTCCAATTTTGATCTAGTTTCTTGAAATTGTGCGCATGTTTCAGACAGAGACAACTTTCTTCTTTCTCTCATAGCCTCTCGACTTTAATAGTACTTTCTTTTAATCCGACTCGCTGAAAGCTTACATTGTTTTATTTTAAACAGATTAAAATATGATCCGCCTTTTCAATTTTTCTTTATTTACTTTCTCGTATCTCTCTACTTATCTGGAGTTTACAGTTCATGCTCATGATTATCCTATAGCGAAAAACATGTGCACCTAGTGTGTACATAGGTATACAAGAATCGTTTGAGACGCATGAATCTCAAATGAGAGTACGTACGTATTTTCATCTCAGATTCATTCAACTAGGTAGTTTTGAAAATGGCTTGAAAAATGGCCATCAAAAAGCACAATCTATGAGAAAGAGTGTTGATCTTTCGTTCTGAGTCAACAGAACACACATTTTAAGGTTCAAACGAGTGCCTTTGACCAATCAGAGAGGATAATTTCAATAAATCGGAGGCAGAATGAAAGCTAACAGGTATACTCAGTGGCGTCGCGTGAAATTTGGCAATGATGTATTCTATCCATTTAAACTCATGTAAAAGATCGAATTCAGGGGGTGCACAGTGCACAAGGAAAATTCGATATATTTAATGAGTTTAAATGGAGCACTTGCATTGTTGCCAGATGGCACGCGACGCCACTGGGTATACTGATGTTTAGTTGGAATCGAAGCGGGGGTAAAAGTTGGATGTTCACTCTGTATAGTAAACTTGCAACAATTATAAATTTAACGGAAAAGATAAAGCAAAGAACAAATCTTCTCGTGAACTTTGGATTCGAATAAATTACGGTCACTCAATGTAGCAAATCAATAAGCAGAATTAAAGTATAATACAGTTCAATTCCAACGACCGGACGGATACATTCTAAGCAGATTTCAAAAAAGCGAGCAGCTTTAATTATTTTGAACGAAGCCTTTTAAGATACGCCAGTTATCCTCATCAGATAATTTTGATAGGAAGAATCCATATTGCAAAGGTGGAAAGTGCACACAGAATAGAGAGACCAAAGGTTTTTCTACCAAAGGCTTTGCCAGCATTAGCCAAGCACTTTTTCTGTTATTTTTGTGTAGGATACTTATAGGAAGAAATTCAAACTCACAAAATTGTTTTGATGATATTAAATATATTCACACAAGAGAATAATTCGCTAATTTTGTTAAAAAAAAGAAAATAAATTAAAAAAAAAAAAAAAAAATAATACAACCATTTTTACAACTATCGTTGAACTGCTTTAGCACAATTTTAAATTAATTAGATTTTTTCTATTTATAAAATAGAGAAAATGACACATTTTGCGACATTTTTAAAGAGTACAATAAAACAATAAAATTTTCTCTATAATATTATAACAATGAATAGTGATATTTAACAATATTGCAAGGAATAACAAATAACATTACCTATTTTTTTCCTTTTATAAAAGAGGAGGGGTCTAAAATCTTCGTTTCTCAGTCATTGAAATCATTGCGACAGCATTTTTTTTTTAAATTGTTTGAATCATGATAACTAATACCTTATTTTTCGACTCTCTTGATAGAAAAATTGAATGGGAAAATGGACAGCTCCCTTTATGTAGAGGCTTCAAATAAAAATGAGCCGATAAATTATATTGGTCATAATAACACTTCGCCTATTTTTTCAAATCTCCATAAAGCCCAAGATGATGGTATCCTATGGGGCTATATAGCTCTATAGGATACCTATTGAGCCGACCAGCATTTGATGATTAACTGGATATGCTCCCATTAAACATTCCCATACAATTTTCCTTTGGAAGAGTATACATACACATGATCGAGAGGCTACAAAACCAAGGCAAGACATCACCCATAATTTCGGTCATTTTCAAAATGAAGCCGACTCCAAGTTACGTTATAAGGCTGCTGTAAAGTTTTGCTACAAATACATAAACTGTGGACTTTTATTGAAAAACCAAAAAAAAAATAACGATGGTGTTACTGAACACTTTCAAACCGCATTTGTTGACTCAATAAAAACCTTTAGCAAAAATGGTGTCATAACGAAGATACCATGGTGGTGGGGGTATCTAATCTGTCTTTTTACTGTCTCCATACTGACAAAGAATTTTTTTGGAGTAACCTACCGCTAGAGTAGCGATCCACAACATAACTCCATTGCCAGTGCACAGAAAGCAAAAAATTATATAGAACCACTTCCATTGTACCTGCGTTACGCCAGCAATGAATCACTCCCAAAATATACGCCAATTTGTAATAATCTTCAGAAATAAATCCTGGCTTCGGTCATGCCTCAAAGCTAATATCCGGCAACGTTTTGAAGCGGATTGACTGTATGAATGAAAGAGAATGAGCAGCGACCGGTAAAGCAAATTTTCCAAGGAATTCATAAAATTAGAGTACACTGTAGATTCTTGCGAGTGAATTTTTTGGAAGATTAAATAAGCGTTGTTTGCGTTACAGTGAGTATCAAATATTGCCGATTTGGACATCGACACTGGCGCAACCAGGATATCTTCCATCTTTCTCATTTCCCATTTGAATGTATGAGTAGGAAAAGGACAGAAGGAGGGGGTTTTATCCCCTTTTCCATCCTTGTCTAACATACGTTTCTTAATGGAGAAAAGAGAGAGATGAAGAAACTCTCGGTGCGCTACTGGACATCGATAATGGTATAGACAGAGAAGGCGATGGATTGGTTAGAGTACGGACCTTTTCATTTAGACGGTGGAGTAAAATGAGCAAATGATTTCCAAATCAGCGGAAACATTCAATTATATTAAAGATTTATATTAAAGATTTAGAGGTCGTTTCTCAAGTGTAGGCGCACCAAGACCGATAATCTTGGGAATTTGTCAACATTATTTCTCATGTTACGAAATGACAATTAATAGAGAGGAATTTGAGCTTTGGATTTTCATTAAAGAACAACGCTATAAAATCAAAAGTTTAAAGCCGGGGACATGTTTTGTTTTGATTGGTTAAGGAATGAAAATTGATAATTCGCCAAAGAATATGGTCTAGATGCGCCTACACTTCTGAAACTTCTTCTAACGCTTCTTCTAGCTGAGTTGACCGGATCAGATCTTTTTTATGAATGTTAGTTTTGAACGTCATCCTTAGCTTCAAAGAAGACGATGTGCTGTGTCAAAGCGTTATGAATTATGATTGAATATCGTTACGTACAAGTTGCCAAATCTACAGGAAGATCTTGTTGACTTTTCTCATTCGATATTAGTTGACAATTGGATGAATATTTTGCAACATTTGGCATCGCGTTGACAAAAAATGAGTCAATTTCTTTCAAATCCCCGACGTTTATTAATTTTCAATCCGATGGTATCACTCACCGGAAACCGCTGCTCATCCAATACAGTAGCCATTATTAAAATCCTTTCCCGACAAAAGCCAACACGATCGCCCATTATCATGTAAATTTTCCTTCCCTCATTTACATGAATGGTAGGAACATACCGCATGATTTTCTCTCTAAATCCACCGAACTCAAATACATGGACGTATATTTATTTGTAACTCGGAGAGCGTGATTTATACAGCGTGTTCAGAGAGTCTGTGCTTGCTCCACGCATCCCAAGTTTTAAGTTTTGAACGATTACAGTTATAAAAACAAAATTTTGCAAGCAGCCGTGTATCAATATAACGCACATTTAAGCATGTCTCATATTTTATGGGCGCCAAGAAGGGAGGTACCCCTCAAGTATCTCGAATATTTCAAATGGCGATTCTTATCTTGTGATACATGAAAAATGAAAAAGTGAAAAAAAAAACGAAAGAGCATGAATAGTGGATTTTTTTTTTGGCGCACACCGGAGATGTCAACATCTACGTCAGTTTTTTTATAGGGATGTATATCAAACGTCAAAACTTAACTTGAATTAATATTCATGGATGCATAAACGTTCCAGAAGGTTTGAATACAAAAAACTAGGCCAGCCGAATATTAAAACTAAAACACAAGCTTTTCAAAAAGTTGACATTTTGTTATTTTTTCAGGACATTTTTGGATCAGCAACTTTCAAAAACACAAAACTGAGAATTTTGGCACATGGTTGACTGGTGGTGGTCGATCATCGTTCTATTCGATACAGCAAATACAAACGCTTAAACAATGAGTTTTAAACACAAATTAATTACATGGTAAGGAACAAATTGGAGGTTGCCGGTTTGCTCAGAGTTGCACAAACATTCTACGGATGTGTCGCATTAAAATAATTGTGAATCCTGCTTTGTCAAAAGGTTGCCGATCCGAACATTGCTGGAAAAAATACGAATCTTTTGAAGCCCAAGAATGTTTTGACTTAATTTTATAAAGTTAAATTTATTTACTAAAACACTAGTTCCGTAAAATACTTTTCTCGTCTAGTTTTTGTGTTTACGTCTTTCGAGAGGGAAGTAGTCTTGCCTTTTTTTAATCGGATTCAAATCAATCTTTGAAATTTAATACCTCGAAATGGAAAATTTAAATTGTCCTCCCGTTTACTCCAAAAGACTGGATAACGTATTTGTGATGCAAGGGAATTCCCCCAAATGCTCCCACGGGGTGTCTCAAGCATACTGATCACACCTAAGTGAGCGTCATATTGGGGCTATCAGCTTTCTTTTTGTGCTTTAATTATTTTAGCTCAAACCGTTCAAAAATTAGCATGGAGGATGGATTCTGACTTTCTACAGTGTATGATCTGATTGATTGATTCGGTTTCGCTTTCAAAAGGACCACGGTGAGCGGAGGTGACACATATCTGATAGAATCACTGCTTCTTAACAAGGATATTTTATTACCAAGATCGGGTACAAATACGCATCTGGGACCAAATAATCTTGAGGCCTGGCGATTTTATCCGTAAATCGTTGGTGAGGACTTAGGGGGGAATAATATCCCACGCAAGTACTAATATCATCCGAAGCTATTGGGAGACCGTCAAGCCGCAATTTTATTTGGTTCCTGATTCTCGTAATTCTATCTGTCCTCGCAAAAAAGATCCGTTGTGCCCTCAAATAAATCATCGCTGCATTCTGATTGATTAAAATGGTTGAGTGAATTTGTTGAATCCGCGAGTCAAATTTTCACTAATTTTGATAGTAAAATAAGCGCATTGATAGTGCCTTATTTTCAAAAATGTGTAGACTTTTACGGGGGGATAAATAAGCAGTCAGGGGTAGACTTTTCAACTTGGCAACTTTGAATTTTGTCCATTTTAATCCAAACTACAAACAGAATTCTCATTTCTCATAGGTTTAAATGGAGAAAAGACAACGTTGCTAAAGTTCCGCCCTCTATTCGCCACAGTGAATCAGATGTAAACAGTCAAAATTGGATGAATCCACTTTCATCTACTTTTAGAAACACGCGAAACAACGGTCAAAGTTTTTGCGCGATTGATGTCTTCCAACCCAAACTCTAAAATAAGTCTCAACATGAGCGTACCATCAGTAGATTTAACATTTCAAGAACGTTGGTGCGCATTTGATTTTAGACTATAATATTATAAGAGGCGTGGATGATCCAGGCGCTTCTTATAATATCATAGTGGATCCACGGTGGATCAATCGAGTTTTGGTTTGAACAATATCAGCTTTTTCGAAAGAACGTAACAAACACAGCTAAAAATTATGTCATAACCTTAAAATCGGTAATCAGAGGATCCATTTAATTCAGTTCTATTCCTGTACACACGCCAATATTAATGACAGCTCAAAATTATTGAAGAACAAGTGCGATGAGTTGATAAACATATATAATTTCCCTGATCATTGGATTGTTTTTTCAGAAAAGGTACAAGTCCAACGGCGTGTAGCATGCAATCTGAGACAATTCATCTCTGTGCAGTGTCCAGTGTCCATTGGGACTTAAGGAAATGAACTTTGTGAGGATCCATTATTATTCATTAGCTAGATCTTTCGCGTGTGCATGGGTTTAAATGGACGAGAAGTAACGTTTTCAGATTGCACGCTATACGTAACTGCACGAGTCGGGTGGGCTCAGCATAAACAGCCATAAGGTCCTCAAAAAATATGAGTCAACGACATATTGCGAGTTGAACAAGTTGATTGTAGAAGTGTTTAAAGGAAATGAGGAGGAAGGTTGCGAGAGGAGAAAGAGGAGTTTTATGTCAGGTTTTAAAATATTTTCGAAGACTAGGAGCTCTGGAAGCGCGATTATAATTATATCACATCGATTTTTAACCAGATACGTCTACATATAATCAGCGATTTAAAATGATCAGCTGGTTTAATATAGATGTAACTGAAGTTATGAGGTTTTGAACGGCCCGAACGGTCGTCGTTTGTGGACCAGCGGATCTATTATTTAATGTTTCAAGGAAATCGATTGTTAAAACTCAAAACTGTCTGCGGTCGACGCTATCAGTCGAATAGTTGTCATGGTAACTAGAGCCCCTATATACTACGAGAGTTGCGCCATTGCTGAATCCATTTCTGATTGGCTCTCAGATTTAGACTGTCAAGAAAGCTCCAAGAAGCAAATGCAAATGGCGGAGGGTTTGTTTACTTTTTGCGAACTAGCTTTCATTACACATTTGAAGTAATAGTGACCGCGGTAATTTTTGTGAATTTTTCCTCTGCTTGAACGTTACTATGGAGAACATTATCTCTTTCAATAACGACCGTTATTGTCGAGAATCTGAACCTAACCTATAAGAGATAGCGAAATAGTGGCAACAGCGCAGGGGCAAATGATCATCCGCCATTTGCAATTTGCCTCTTGGGGGCTCCGAGTGATCCGCTTCTTCTTCTCCATTTTGAGAGTCTCGTTGCAACGCTCATAGTATATAGGGACTCTAATGGTAACTATATTGTTCAATTTAAGGTAGTTCATCCTAGGGGCTCACTCATCGGCAAACTTTAAATACTTGAAAATTCATATAGATGGTAACTGCGACAACCGTGCTTCTATTAATTATTCGACCAATAGCGTCGCTCACTTGCATTTTTAACCCTTTCAAGACCACGCTCGAGTATATTTGTTTTCACAAATGGAACCTTGCATCACTCAGTCTTAATACCTAACGGTATAAATTACCTTCATTTCATTGATATTAGCGAATTAATTGCATCCAATTTTTTGTTATTTATATGCAATCTCGAGTTCTACATTTAATATACATAGATTTCTTTATTTTTTTAAAATGAAAGGATACCGGTGGAGAGATAAGGGTTATTGAACATGTTATGCTAAAGATCGAATTGAACTGAGTGTGGGGTGTACACCCTCGAATTCAACCTTTTACACTGGTTTAATTGTAAAAAATGTAACGTTGCCAGATTGCACGTTTTGCCACTGAGTGCATTGTTCATTCCAACGTTTCAAAATTTGCTTTTGAATTTGATTTTTTAATGAAAACTCAATGTATTGAATTTGAGGGCATTTTTATGTTAGCTCTTATTCATTGTGTGGAATAGTGACAAAAGGTTTTTTTTGTTTTTTGTTTTTTTGGAAAAAAGTGAGTGCTGTTTTACAAAAATAGAAAATATCAAAGAAAATTTAGAAACTTTGGGATGAACTTTTCAGGTTTAGTTATCAAACTCTTAATCAACTTAGACTTACTTAAATGACAGAGATATAAGTGATTCAAATGACTATGAAGTGTAAATGGGAGGGAGCAAAGATTATAGGGTTGTGGAAATGACTTGCGGTTTTGAGGTGGTCGAGGCGATGTCTGACAGTTGTACATCTATTGGTCTTCTGTCATCGTATAGAGTTGGCGCTTGTAGTATAATGCCTGCAGAGCCGACAAGCACGGCCAGAGTGAAAATCCACAGGAAAAGACGATCTAAAACCATGGCAACATACTTCCAGTCTTCTTTTACCTGCAACACAAAGATCATATAATTCTCTATTATTCTATTCTACTATTCCCCCCCCCCCCATCACATTGTATGCATATAAGTACAAAATTAAAAATAAATACAAATTGAAATTTCATAAATATTAGACAGTGGGTCGCGTGAAATCTGGCAACACTGCATTTTGTCCATGTAAACGATTTAAAATTGTCAAACTATTGGGAATGCAAAATTACCTCCCTTCAATCTATATTTTGTATGATTTTAAATGGACGAAATCCAGCGTTGCTAGATTGCAGGCGACGCCACTGATATTAGTTAATTATTTTTGTAACATTGATGGCTTGTATAGAAATGCTCAAATCAACAATTTTTGCTTTAACCAGTTGAAACAGATGGATTGTAGAATGCTATTAAAGATCCGCAGAATAGCTGCTCCGATTTGTTCCTGCACGGAAAAAAAAGATTAGTGAAAATAACCATACGGATATCTGATTTTGGCACCTGATAGATGTTATGGTAAACTTGACCAGAAGTATGGCACATTTACCGATACTTTGAGTAAATTCGACATGCAATCAGGTGACATCACCTAGTACCTAGTCAAAACATAGTATACTTCTGGTTAACATTACCATAACATTTAGCAGGTGCCAAAATCAGGTATCCGTATGGTTCTTTTCACCGTAGTTTTTTTTCCGTGTGAATGACGTTATTGTTGCAAGACATCAGCCGATATCTTTTTAAACGCAAGAGATTGCGTCTAGGCTAAAAATCACACTCAAAAGAAACAAATCAAGTTTATCAAGATGGCAAAGCAAGTTCAAAGAATACAAATTTAAGGGATGCTTCTTGAACTCTGTGAAATTATCCTGTCTCTTTCTGTACATTCTGCGTATTTTGAACTTTTGAAGCTTATTCTCGATGAATGATGCGAAGGGGGAGACGGAATGTCAGTCATCGGCGGCGCAGGAAAAAACTACCCTACTTCAGAGAGATGAGAATGAAAGGGAGAGGGTTGATGGAGAAAGGGGCGGAAAGAGAGAAGCAGGGGGATGAGACAAACGTCGCCGTCGTTTAAAAGACGTCCGATATAACGTCGCATAGAATGAAAAGACCGCAAAATATGACGAGAATTAAGACAAATTACGCTTGGGGGAAGCCACATCCTGGAGCATCCCGATGTTGCCGTATCGTGTATCAGTTCCTTGTTTTTTTTTTTTATTTTAAAAAAAAAAAAAATGGTGAACAACCTTTATTTTCGCGGTGGCAACAGCACAACGCTCAACGACCTCAATGTTGCGTGAGTGGTGAAACTATGTTCACATAACATGATACCGGCAGCCAATCAGAGAGGGCGTTGAAGTTATGACGTTGGTCATCACTGAACGTGAGAGACGTTTGATGTTATTAAGTACCAATGAATCGTATTTCCGCAAATGATCTGGTATGATAATCGGATCCACCCAGTCTGCATTTTATTTTGACCCGATCTGACGGTTTTCGGCTCGGTTCGAATTTTCGGTTTGCGGTTGACGGTTCATCTGAGTGATGACTGCGATGCGTTTTTTAATAAACGTTAGGGTTTATTCAGAGCCCGATGCTTGCTGGTTTCCAAAAACTCCGTCGGGCCAACAACGCACGCCGGACCATTCGCGAAAACACGTCTACGATATTTTGTTGAGACCCCGAAAAAATGAAAGTAGTCCACCAAGCGATCAGCTTGTACAAAGTATGCGATCTCTGGTATACATGTTGTCCCTGATCAAAGTTCAGTCTCCTAAGCTGTATAAGTAATAGGACCAAATGCTGACAAGCGTTGATGAATTTAGGCCTCCATGAAGGTAAATGGCCTTTGTTTGTTTGGTGAAGTTGGAATTGTTGGAGAAGAAGGACCTTTTATTAAAGCTGTTGTTAGATAGTTCTTGGATGGCAGAAAATCTCAGCAACTGACAGAATTGCGTTCATCCAAATACAGCTTTTGACGGTTTCTACGCATCAAAATGAATGTCTGCGGCAATAGGAGCCCTTCAGTTGCCGGTTACGTGGCAAAGGATTTTCTGCCACCTCTACAGCATAAAATAGTCTTTCACTGATAAGCATAAAGGTATGAAAAATCACGGGACGCTGGTAAGTCAAACTCTTGCCTCCTTTAGAGTTTACTTAAGGAGAGTTTTTCAAATCCATTATATATGTAGTATAATTCCAATCCGTTATAGTATTGGAACTGAGTGTAATCAGCATAAATACTGCTGCACAACTCTACCCTATCCGTGTCAACCGTGAACAACTGATCAATGGCTTCACGCAGTTAGGAACCGCTGAAGACGATTAGTAGGTATGCGCACGTTTTCGAAACGCGTTCAGTTTCAAACCAATGCGTTTGCGGGGACAAAAATACCCGCCCAGTGTATGCAACATTCTGTACAAAAGTTATCCATTCTAACGCGTAATTAGTGTTCTATGCATTGCATATCCTACCCAGGCAGGAGCTAAATCAGGTTGGCGGAAAGTCGGACTTGACTTGAACTAGCATAACCTCACTTTTTACGAATACTTGCTTCTGATTGGTCGGCGGTGTATATTCGAGGTATCGGTTGAACTTAAGTTTGACTTCGAGTGTTTCAACTCGATCAGGCTCCGGGTGTGTCCTTTGAAGTGCAAGTCAGAGTGTTTCTCTTTTTATTTATTCATTTTTGGCGTGGTGTTTTTTATGAATTTACTTTCAATTTGCAAGCCTCCGGAAAAAAACTTCGCGCACATGAAAAAAATAGAATGGTGTAATTTACCATTCGCATAGCTGATTTTGGCCCCTACCAGAGTTAAGATAAACTTGATAAGAGTTATGGAAAGTTTGACCAGGACTCAGGTCAATTTCATTTGATACCTGGTCAAATGTTCCAAAACTCTGGTCAACTTTATCTTAACTCTGGTAGGGACCAAAAGCAGCTATGCGAATGGTAACTTACACCATTCTTTTTTTTTCCGTGCATATCACGAAGATAAGCCTAAATCAGTATGAAATTTGGCATCGTTTATCAAGAGACCAACTCATTAGTCATTTTGATCTTGGAAAAACAAACGCCGATTTTCGGAAAGGGCGGGGCGGGCGGAGCATCGTGGCAACATAACGCAACGGGGATTGTTAACCGCATGAAAGCTCTACGCTTGAAGCGATGATGCGATTACGCGACGAAAACGGTGGCGTTGAATGGTGTCGCGTGTTAAACGTCACCGCGTTTTAAAGACGTGCAAAACTCGTGTTACACAGCATTCAACTCTAGCATTTTTAGCCCCGGAAAAATCTTAAAAGCTAACGAGAAGGCGCGCGGCCCGATTTAGCTTGTTCTTGAAAATCAAAATTCGGAGCAGAGTCGTCCTTGCGTCACACAGTGGAGTAGAAATTACTATCAAATGTAATTCAAGTGCCTGATTTCAGCCCTGATAGCTTTAATGAAAAAAATTTAAGTCGCTTTAACTAGCTAGCTGATTTTTGGCCTCAAAGTTCATCGGTCGTTTCATATTTTGTGCGTCAGAGGACCGCAACTCTTAAGCATCGGTAGACATCGATATTTAAAGAGACTCGTATGCGTTTTTTAGAAACAAAGACTACCAAGACTCCAGTCAGACACGGAACAAATATGCGAAGATATAGGGCGCAGTTCGGCGACTTTACTTGTGCTTTCCATGACTTGGCAAGGATTGACTTGAAAAATACTCAATAATCCAAGTTGAGTCAAGTGAGAAAAAAATTGCAATTCATCAGAGACGATCACCGTAAATCAGCAATGCATTGAGAAAGCTCAAATTTAATTCAATGTAGCTTGTTCAACTTTGAAATCATCTCCTTGAGATTTATCTCGAGTGGAAAACCGTGAGTTTTTAAACAGTTTCTGATTGCCAATTCGTGAAAATTCTTGCTTGAAAATATCCTTGAAACTTCCTCTAGAAATTTCAAGGCGTTTTGGTTCAAGATGTGTTTCTAAATTGCAAATTTAATCTGGAGGACGGTTTAGATCCAATCCAAGATAAGGAGCTGTCGAGGAAAGTTTCAGAATTGCACTCTTAAGGATGGAGAATTGTCTGTCTAATTCTACAGTGGATTTTGAGAGATTGGTACTTTCGAAATTTGTCAACCATGGGAAAGACCCTCTCCGCTTCAGTGTGCACTTTTATATGCGTTGTAAATACCGGCCGGAAAGGGAAGCCTGAGTCCTCCTTCTAGGCGACGCGACTGACTAAGGACTCGAAGATGACAAACACAGTTTCGTCCGTCTCAATGCAACCGTCCAGTTGGTGAAACTGAAGAGTTGGGAAGGGTGCGCAAGCTATGAGCGAAAGAGGGAGGTTGAGAGAGGTGGATGAGGACGAAAAATGAGGGTGGGAGGAGAGGAGGGAAGGGTTGTAGAATTTTGACTCGTTTTACAGTAAGTGAGGAGTCTGAAAGCCGCCTGGAGGGTGATTTAACGACCGGAAACAATATCAGCCGGATGGAACGAATAATAAATATTTGCAAAGTGAGTGGACGCTCCAGTTTTAGGAGGATTCCGTGCCGCCAAATTTCCGTTCGTCCGGTTAAAGAAAAAGTAAGCGAAATTTCGAACACATAATTGGTTGATACGGAGCTGATTTCGGAAATAGAGGTCCAAGGTTCGCCTAAATTTGAACGATCAATTGTTGGAAAGGGCCAAGGAAGAATCATTGTCAAGCACACGCGTGTTCGTGCATTGAAATATACGACGAGAAAGAAGGATGAAATCTGTCTCATCGGGACGACATCAAACTTTTGAACGACGCCAGTCCCGGGTAATATTTCGGGGCCCCCAAAATTTATTACAATTCGGGCCGAACATCAATTTTTTTTTAAAAAATTGGAAAAGTGCAGCAGGCAGCTGTCACTTCACAAGATAATAGGTTACTTTGAACAAGAAATAAAAAACTTAAAAACCTCATTTGTGAGGTCAAGAAAGTTTTTCTGAGCGGGGATCGACTACGACGACTTTTGAAAGAGGTTGATCCAGCTCCCATAAGGAATGGGCTATCGGCAAAAAAATTTCATATTTTCAGGGTCGATAGAACTTGTCAAGACGCGTTCAACGATGGCCAGTTTTTTAATTTTGGTCAACTGGTAAGGGGGGGAGGGGGGTCCAAAGTAAAAACCTTCAAAGTCCCATAACTTTTGCCCAAACCAATATTTTTACTTGTACTTTGCGCCAAAAGATTTGTCTTAAAAAGAGCTTTCGATTGATGTGTATGAAAATTAAATTATACAAATTTTAACTCAATTTTTTTCAATTTTTACAATTTTTCCAACTTGAAATTTTTGGTTTTTTGAGCCTGAAAAATACGCGCAACGGGTAGAGGAGAATAAAAAACTATGAAATAAAAAGTCAAAGCTATGTTCTTTCAAATGGCACAAACCGCAATCCGGGGAAACGCTTCGTTCAAAAGTTATAAGCGCCTAAAGTTGCGCACCTCCGAAATCACGGTGCGTTCAGTACATGTTTTCAATGTCGCGTACCGATCTCGGTTGAGCGAGGGTGACGCGCGCCATTGAAAACATGTACTGAACGCACCGTGATTTCGGAGGTGCGCAACTTTAGGCGCTTATAACTTTTGAACGAAGCGTTTCCCCGGATTGCGGTTTGTGCCATTTGAAAGAACATAGCTTTGACTTTTTATTTCAAAGTTTTCTATTCGCCTCTACCCGTTGCGCGTATTTTTCAGGCTCAAAAAACCAAAAATTTCAAGTTGGAAAAATTGTAAAAATTGAAAAAAATTGAGTTAAAATTTGTATAATTTAATTTTCATACACATCAATCGAAAGCTCTTTTTAAGACAAATCTTTTGGCGCAAAGTACAAGTAAAAATATTGGTTTGGGCAAAAGTTATGGGACTTTGAAGGTTTTTACTTTGGACCCCCCTCACCCCCTTACCAGTTGACCAAAATTAAAAAACTGGCCATCGTTGAACGCGTCTTGACAAGTTCTATCGACCCTGAAAATATGAAATTTTTTTGCCGGTAGCCCATTCCTTATGGGAGCTGGATCAACCTCTTTGAAGCGTTGAAAGAAGCAACTTTGGACTGAGCAACATTTGAGGAGAGGGAGAGGGTTCCTCCCCTCTGATCTCCCATTGCTAAGGATGGAAAGTCTTACTCTTCAAAAACTCGTCTACCTTTCACATAGATAATTTTTCTCGCAAATGAGCACTAGGAGTACTTTTTGTTTCATCGACGATTTAATTCTTGCACAGGAGACTTTAAAGGGTTTCCTTTTTGTAGGAAAATGCTGTTCAAAAAGCCAAATATTACACGTTGGGCTTATGCAAATAGAGCGAGCTTTGACTGCATCAAATAAAGTAAGTTTTTACTCACTCGATATTATTTATTTTCTCCAAATCAAATCCGACAACTACGAGGAACGTCCGAAATGCAACCGAAAGAATATCTCCCTTCATTCAATTTTCATCGACGAAATAGGGCCTGGTGATTGAGTACACGTAGACAAATTTGCCCACGGCATGAGAATAAGTATTTATTTTATCGTACCTACATAAAAAATGAATAAAATGTTCTTTCAAGGGATGTAGCGCGACTCGATTTCAAATGCTCTTCTTCCTAGGAGTATATGATTATAAGAGGTGCATATAAGAGAAAAATATGAGAATGTAATAGTCCATGACTCCTGATGTATAGAGGGCATGGTTGGATTCCCGAGGCGAGGATACATCTATAGGTAATTTGATTCATACATGGGCGTTGCTAGAATTTTTTTTCTGGAAGGGGTCAAGTTTGGAAACCCTACTGAGCGGTCTGTGAGGATATCCATTGCTTGGGAGGAGGGGGGGGAGGTCGCTCGGAAAATTTTGCAAGCTTAGCCGCTCTCAGACGTGATTTCAGGCTATCTCCACCCCTTGAAGCGTATAGTTTTATAATTCTTCCAAATAAAAGAAAACCCAATCAAATTAGAAAAATGAATCTTACAATATTATTTTTCTACTCGTATACTCTAATAATAATACATGGTAGAGTATGAAATAATGCCTCAACCGAGCGTGTTTTTGATTCCATTATTCGTTTTAAACTTTGTTTGTTCATTTTTTTATTTTATTTAATTATTACTGCCATTCTTTGAATTTTCATTACTGTATTTTTCAACATCGGATTTTATGGGAGTGGCCAGGCCCCCCTGGCTACATAGTAGCAACGTCCATGTGTATGAATTAATCTAAATACGTTGTATCAGGGAGTATTGTCAGTTTTTGGAGTTTGTTTCTCTCTCTCTCCTCCAACTTGAATGCATGTGTCAGACAAGGACAGATAATACCATCTGAAAACATACGTGGGAGCCCGGACGACTTTGAAGTAAGGTCGGAGTGATCGGGATTTTATACGGGTAATCAAGCGCGGTTTTTGACCCTCTCTACTGACGCAAAATCAATTTTTTTTCACCTTGATTGGAGAAAAAAATTTCAAAGCAAGCCTTTTTGAAACAAGAAGTGCCCGGTAAATTAAAAAAAAAGAAAAAATGGTTGTTCTTTTTGGTCGGGAATGGATTTTCTTTTTTTCTTTTTTCTTTTTAAAAAAATTAGTGTGCCAATAGATTTTTTCCCAAAACGTTTCAGTATAGAATTATGGTATAAACATTTTTAGGATTCCAGCCACCTGCACTGTGTAAAGGGATAAAATAAGCCTAGATAAGCATGCGTGCATCTATACATAGAAAATTAGGCCGACTTAGTTTAGCCACTATATGTAGAGCTGTACTTATTAATGTCTTAAACAGTTCAGGTTTGACACTTCTATTATTATTTGTAACTTGAGTATCCGCACCGGACACTCCTTGATTTTAATGAAGAAGACTGATAATAATCAAATTTTTGATATCATGATCCTGATCAACGTTTTTGCTCGGGCTCACCTTGGTCGAGTCCTCCTCTTTTTTTGTATGGTCCGCAATATATCGAACTCCGTCGAAAGCTTTATGGAGTTCTGGGCAGTGGTGCCAGTGTTGTGAGTTGAAGTGTTGTGACAAATGATTGGTACAACTGCTCGCACCCATCGTTGCTCCGCCATTTTCGTTCGGAGAGGGCTCTCCCGGGCACCCCAAAAACCCTTCCGGGAAAAGTAGGGGAGGGGGTGGTGGGGCTCCGTGGATTTCGCAGCTACTTCCTAAAATTGTCGCCTCCATATCTCTGAAATCATAGAACGAGGAACAAAACGTGATTAATCGATGACGAGATAAATGCTCCATTGAGGTCGCACTATCACAGCGCCAAAGCAATAAATGAGTGAGTGAATGAATGAATGAATGAATGAATGAATGTGCGAGATCCAACCACGCGACACGACATCTCCAGAGTGCACTTGTTTTTTTGTGCTCGGATGCTGAGATATGAATATAAATCTTAGTTGAGCATGAAATCGATGGTCTCGCTCGAATTTAATGCAATCTATATAATTCGTGGAGAGCTTTTATAAAATATTTGAACCGCTAATTGCAGAGACCAAAGTAGTCCACAAAACTGAATTTTATGGTATAGAAATAAAATAGTTATTCTAAAGCCAAATAGGTTGTTCTAAAATTTTCAAAAAAAAATTTCACTATTTGATAAGACCACTGAAAAATTGAAAAAATAGTAATTAATGACATTTTTATAACAACCTATCCGGCTTTAGAACAGTTATTTTGTTTCTCCTGTAAAATTCCCTTTTGCGGACTGCTTTGGTTTCTGCAATTAGCAATTCATCTGTAAATAGGTTGTGAATGAACCCACGTATGCTCAGAAGTGATTGAGATTTTTGAGGCGATTTTCTGAAAAAACGCTTACCTGAGGGGGGGGGGTTCAAGCAAAACGAGAGGCCACCTCAAAACAATATTTCAATACGATGGCCCTTAATATGATCTAAGTTCGGTTTAAAGGAAATTCAGCAGCTGGTGAGTTATAAACGACTTCTTAATTAAATACTTTGGCTTTACTTTTGAAATAGCTTTTTTTCTTTTTACTTCCGTCTGTATGCGCTTGGGCAGAATGAGATTTTGTGGGAGGGGGATCTGTAACTTTAAAATCCAAAATGTCTAACTAACCGCACATTTATCGCCTATGGAGCAGGGTATTAGATGATTGCAATGTATGGTTGTCTAGTTAATGATTTCTGTTTTTATTTGAAGACATGCTTGGCGTTTTCCTGGCACCTTATGAGAGCAAAACTCTGCTGTTTTATAGACCTTTGATGTATGGCTACACTACGTCACCTAAAAAGAACTGTCGTAATATTTTGCTACAGATAAGTGAGGCGTAAACTTTTACTTAAAAACTAGCAAAAATGACGATGATGGTTGATGAATTTCAAACTTTTGAGATCCATAGACTCACCTTTTTAGAAGGAGGGAAAAAAACCCTCTTCAAACGAGCGATCGCAACGATATCTTAAAGCAGGCATTATGGAGGAGGAGGATCCCTATATCGATTTCGTCTTTTCATTTTTAATGGGAAGGAGGGTATTCACGGGGAAAAAAAATAAAATTCGTTATAACTCCTTCATCCAATCATATTCCTGCGTTATACGGAGCAATTAATTTTTCAAAAATCTCTATTTATAACGGAGAAAGTGACGAATGGTACAAGTCTTCTCCATTGTACTTACTTGCATTATGCGGAGCCTTGTACCTGTTGTTGATATCTATCCATGGATTAAGTCATACATCAGTGGAGACTTATCTAAATCGTCCCTTCGTTTTACGGATCTATTAATATTTTGTGAAATTGAGGAGTACTTTGGTAAAAGAGCGGATAAAATAGAGGGTGTGCTATAGTTCTTAAAATCCTGATTTCAAGTCATTGCATAAGATTCTGAGGAGCAAAATTGGGCTTCCTTTATTATGTAACAGTCATGGCATATATAGTCTAATTAGTCTAATCGTCAAATGATTAAGAAACCCCAATCCAGCATTTCATATTCACCCAATAAAATTTTGAAATCAGGTTCACTGAGCATGAGCACACCCTCTGTCCTATCCGTCATTTTACCGAAGTACTCCTCAATTTTAGATGTTGTTTAAATCACAACTCTAGCCAATAGTTACTACAAATATCATTTTCTAGCAACGGCAACTGAACCGAATGAAGAAAGGAATCCCTCAATCGCGTTGCGATGACATTATATTAGCACGTTTTTAATATAGTTTTAACGTTTCTTTTTAGAATCGTTGGAAGAGTCGATTGTGGACGTTTTCAGTGTCACCATCATTATTTCTACTTGTTGTTGCACAGGAGGTGATACTTTATTCATCCATCGCAAAAGTTTAATAGCAATTCATCCCCATTCAAAGAGTCGCACATAGAATAGACCTTGTTGAATGATCAACAGAGTTAATTGACGAATCGAATGCTGCGGTATTGAAAATGAACGGAAGGATGATAAAAGATAGAGCAAGAAAGAATGGTGGCGGGTGGGGAGGGGGTGGAGGGGGGGTGGAGGGGGGGTGGAGGGGTGGGGGTGGAGGGGTGGGGGTGGAGGGATGGGGGGTGGAGGGGTGCGGGTGGAGGGGTGGGGGTGGAGGGGTGGGGGGGTCGTAAACATAGGTACGGAAAGTAAACTGTTTACGAACGAGAGTTGGACGAATGAGCGAGAAGCGCGAGCTTTGAATGTCGTCATGTCGGTAGGATTGATTCGAATTGTAGCGGTGATAATGTAATGTGAATGTATCATGGTTGCCAGATTACGTAGATAAGTATTCAATCGCAAACGATCGTTCTAAAATTGAAATATTTTTCAGCACAATTCGGTGCCACTGATCTAATAGTATTGCAAGATTGTGTAAAAATAAATATATAAACTGTCATTTTGATGAATGTTAAAATTTGGAAATTTTTCTCTACCATCTGAAGACCACAAATAAACCAATGTTGCCGGATTATACTGGCCAACGCCCAAATTTCCCATTCGAATCAATGTAAAATTGAAAAACTACCCTATATAGAATCTAGCAATACCAGCGAAATCATAGTATCCACCATGTACAGACAAATATTCAAATGTCATATTTAAATCAATATTAAAATTTTAAGTTTTCTACACAGTCTGGCAACATTGATGCAGACAAATTATTCAAACCGTTCATTATAATCGACACGTAATTGGATGATTTTTAGGCACAACCCAGCAACTATGGAAAGAATCTATCCATCCATCCATACTATTCTACATTTCGGCACTCTCTTTTCGGCTAGATTGGAGCAGGACCCCTGGACATATAGGTCACATTCACGCTTCATCGAGTGGAAACAACGACCCTTTGATTCGCTTTGATTGGTCCACCTTTGACAGCGTTATCAGATCTCATAAGAGAAATCGTCCAAACAATTTCACTGATTTTAAACAATAAAGAGCGAAACATAATATTGTGAGACCCAACTATGCCGAGGCGAGGGTACCCACCATCCTTTGTCATCTGATGCCTTCCCTTTGCCCTGAGTGTCATTGTTTGCATAGTTTGCAATCCTGAATCCATGCTTGAGGTGCAACGCAGTACTGTTTAACGGCCTAGCTTACATTGGTTTAAACTATTGAGCAACCCAAAGGGGCACTCTCGTTTTTGTTTTTAAAAGAAAAAAAAAATGGGGTTCTTTTTTGCGGTTATCTCTGAATGCGTGCTTTGAGCGTTCTACTAAAACCTACCGGGACATGCTAACAACTCTGAATAATAGCTGGGCCGCCGATCACGGTTACTCATGAAGAATGGTACCCTAACAAAATCTCTTAGCCCTGATTTTTTACGCGTGTTCTGATGTAAAGGGGGTTGGAAACAAACCAAATCTGGAACAATCCGTTTAATGACCATCGGAATGCTGAACAAACCATATAAGAACTGATAGAGCTCGTTTGCCAATAAATAAATTTCAAACTGAAGGAAATTATGTAGAATCATATTCTGGGTTGATGCTGCGGACGAGCAGTTGGTTCGAATCGCTTTCTGGCACATAAAAATATAAAATTAAATGAATTATGAGGGCATTGATTTCAAATGAAATTTGTGTTGTAAAAGTTGTACCACGATAACTGAATAAAGTTACTCTCGATTGGAAACTTGTTTATGCTTAAGGTTAATCTCAAAAAACCGTTGTATTTTGATTTCAGCGGTGTAGCTTGAAATCTGACAACATTATACTTTGTTCACACAAACCTAAGAAAAATATTGAATTATTGGTGTGCAATGAAAACCTTCGACTTTACAGATTTCTTGAGTTGAAAAGAAAGTGTTGTAATTATGCTAGATTCTACGCTTTTTCATTGTTATATTCTTGTGATAACGAAGCAAAGATCTTTGTAAGAGCTGTCTCTAAAAACAAGAAAAAATAACGACACAATCATCAACGTCGTCCCTCAAAATTTGCGCCCTTTAATGGTAGCAATCGAAGAAAACATAACTGCGCAGGATGCTTAAAAGAGTCTTTATCCATTTCAAAATGATGAGACATTCCATTATTTTGAATGAACAAATGTACTTATCATGAATATAAATCCGAATCTACCTCTACGTTGGCTGGAGAACATTACCGGTCTTGACTTATGAGTCTCGCTAGTCAATAAGTCAACACTCATCGAACCTTGGCGTGGGTTGCTAGCTCCAATTAATCGTCCCGCTATCGCTTCTCCAAACAATCCTTTCAAAAGGGGAACCGACTCAAGGTTGAGGATGTGACAAAGTGTTATCGTGAGCGACTTGTGTGAGGGTCCCAGGTCCCCCTATTTAAATTGACTTGTAGGTGAGGTCTAAATTGAATCAATCCAGGTATAGTTTACACGAGTGTTGTCACTCGAGTATTGGTGATTCAAGATTTTGGAGCTTTGCTTGAATTTGGTGCTATGTTAGTTGTATGATGGCGAATACAGTATAAATTGATTGATTGTTTCATAGAAGCTATTGAAGAGTGCGTTGTCATCCGCTTTAGGTCATCGTTTCATTTTTCTCAAATCATCTATGCTCATAATTTGGTCTTTTACTTCATTGACGACCCCACAATCTCTGGTTTTTTACAGTTAGAATCGTCAAAATCACCATTCCATGACTGCAAAGATATTTTGCCAAAACTGTCGACGAGAGCTCGAGAGCGAAGGGAATTTCAACCTGACTTGAGGAAAGACCAAATATTTTATACGAATTAAAATGGTGTAAAATTGAAAACCGTCAAGTATAGTGAATTAAGACGGTGATTTGAAAAAAAAAAAAAAAAATTAAAAACTTAATATCGATCCCAACATTTAATGTACCAAACTAGTTAGCCTGAAATTCTGCCTACGCTGGAGATGAGATGAGGATGTGGGGTACAATCCCGATGGTTTTTAATCGGCCGGAAGTGTGAGTGGTGTGGATATTTGTTGGAATCTAGCAACACTGTTGGCAAGGGATGAGTTGAAAGAGAGTGAAGAATGCGATAGATTGAGATCGTAAGCGGAAAGTGAAGAGTCAGTTGGGGGAAGCAAGAGGCAAGGAGGTCTATCGTTGAAACTTTTACTCTTTAGCTATAGAATGAAGCAATTTAACCTCGCCACTCTACTACGTACCTGGAAGGATGTTGGAAGACATATTGAGCAGGGGTATTTAATAATTCAGTGGCAGGCGGTGGTGGATGCGAGTGGAGCGAATGGTGAGGCCGGTACAGATCAGAGTCTCGGAGCTCCACATTCCCGTTGCAAGTTCGGACCATAATCCTTTGACAGGATTGCGCCAGTCTGCAAAAATAAAAAAAAATACAAAATCAACAAACTGTCAATTGTACATTATAACAAACTAATCATGTTGATAACAAATGAATTCATGTGATTGTAAACCACTGTATCGTAATGCGGCATTGGAATGTCAACAAATTGACCTTCGTGGACCAGATTTGGTTGTAATGATTGTACAATTGCTTCAAAATCGTAGCCCACAAGAACTAGCGGATGATTACGAATATCCATGGGATCTAATTACCATAAATGCATCATTAGCAAACCTGTTCGGGGTGAAATGAATCAATTCAAAAAAGAGAGGGCTGATATAAGGGAAATTAAATGAAATATGGATTGGGGGTGGATTTGCAGCTACGAGGGTAGATTGGAAAGTAAGGTTCCTTATTTAACACTAGCTAATTTATTGTGGCCAGACGGATTTCAATAAAATTATTTAATCGAGTATACTCAATTATAGGATTTTGTAGACTTTCACTTGTAAATTAGATCAACGGGGTTGTTTTGAATATCTTATTTTTCTCAACATGAAACGTAAAATATTGAACGCCTTTTCCGAAAAGCGACTAGTGGCGCTATCCATCGAATTGAAATCGGAAAAGTTTTGCCTGGAATCACTTTAAGTAACGGTTTGTTTGATGATCTGTGTAGAATGAGACGAAATAAAACGGACAGCGGCCAGGTCACCGAACTTACTTCCACAAGGATTAATGGCGAGTCCTATAATGGAAAACGAGCTCAAGCCCCATGGTCTTAGAAAAGGAGGCTGGTATCTCGAAAGTATTCAAAATCAGAAGTCGCGAGAGTGAAAGTGAATGAAAGCAACGCAGAGAGAGAGAGAGAGATAGAAAGAGCGAGGGAAAAAAAGAGGAAATACTCGAAAGAGAGGGCGAGAGAAGAAGCGAGTGGGAGAGTGAGAGAGGCAGAGAGAGAGAGAGAGAGAGAGAGAGAGAGAGAGAGAGAGAGAGAGAGAGAGAAGAGAGGGAGAGAGGGAGAGAGAAAGAGAGGGAGAGAGAGGGAGAGAGAGAGAGAACGAGAAAATGAGAGAGAACGATAGAGAGTGAAACAGTGACAGCAGAAGGGGTGGAAGAGAGATGAGATAAAGAGGAGGAGCGACAAAGAGAGGAAGAAGGATTGAGGGAGAGGAATCAAAGCGACTGACGATCATGGGCCATACCTTAGCTTGACGGTCGGGGAGAGGGGATCGCAGGGTGCTAAAAGCGAGCCGCTAATTCATGAGCATGAACGCACCTAAATATGTGTGTATGTTTACGCGCATGTAGTTGTCGTATTTTCATACATGTGAATGTCACAAGCGTAGGAGCATACAATTCACTATTCATGAGAAGCAGCATTACGCCACCATACTATGCCCGTATGCCGCATGCCATGCTTCTCCTATCCTCTCGTTGCTCGAGTTCGTGCGCCCTTTCACCCTACGTCTGCGTGACACTACTCACAGTGCAAAAGTTTGTCGCGAGCAACCGACGAGTGTAAAGAGTCAAAAGCTTGGACCCATTGATCGGCCGCTGCAAATTATTTCCAATCCTAAAATCTTTCTCAAACCTTATTTGCTTCACTTTTTGAAAATTACAACAAAGTTTTCAAAAAAATGTAAATTTTACATAAGTTCGTAAATATACGAGTAACTTAAAATTTACAATCCACAATTCAATTTTTTCCTTCAGCCTACGAAAAACTATTTTTATTCCCAATACAATCAATTTATCAAAAGAGACTAAGTTCCAAGGGAGGCTCAAGCTAGATTTTGACAGAAATGTGGAATTCAAAGTAGCTTCGAGAATGTTTAAGTATCGTGAATCAATTCAAATTTCAAGGAGACATTTTAAGAAAGCTCATCAGCTGAAGGATGACTCGAGATTTGTCGGTTTACTGTAATCGCCTCAACATTGCAACTTTCCCCACCCACCTCGACTCAACTATAGTATTTTTCAAGAAAAATCAATCCGATTAAAGTCAGTCAAGATGATTTTTTTTAGCAACTATTCTGAATTGCTCAGCTATGAAAGAGTTGTTGCAGGGCTTTTTATTCACGGAATGTAGGACGGCAATGTTCCTATAACAATTACACGGTCCCACCAGACGCGAAACAAACGTAACTTTAATTTCAAGCTATCTCAGAGGAGAGTCATTTCCGTTAGAGTTTCAAGCAAATTTTGAAAAAGTAAGTTTCATTTTCCCGTCTGTTGTAAAAGCATTAGAATTTTGAGTTACATTTTATATTTCTGATGAATTCACGAAAAATGAAGTTTTTACAAGCCAATCTTCGTATGTTCACAAGCGCTCTATTAGTGGACGATGGACGACAGTGGAACTAATAGAGTCCCGTCATTAAAAGAGTCTATTCTTTATGGTGATATTAACTCGTGAGTACTCACGGTGTGACTTAACTTACCCGCGCTTATCAACTGGGTAGTGAGGACGCCTCATGACGAGGAGCTTCGGGAGAATGTGAATGAAGACTCGCTTTACCCAAGGCGCCATTGTGTGCGTTTGTGGAGACCGGAAGTGAACGTTCAGGACGACCACAGTCACGCAAATACTAAAACAGAGCAGGAAACATAGAACTTTAGAGAGAAGGAGGGATGAAGTCATCACCTATGCACAAAGATATAATGGGGGAGATAGGCCGGACGATTATACACAATGCAACGCACCTGCGCTGCGCTGTCTTCACTAGTGGATCCAGGAAATTGTCTTTCTCTCTTTCTCTCTCTCTCTCCCTCTCTCTCCCCCCTCTCTCTCCCCCCTCTCTCTCCCCCTCTCTCTCCCCCTCTCTCTCCCCCCTCTCCCTCCCCCCCCTCTCTCTCTCTCTCTCTCTCTCTCTCTCTCTCTCTCTCTCTCTCTCTCTCTCTCTCTCTCTCTCTCTCTCTCTCTCTCTCTCTCTCTCTCTCTCTCTCTCTGCCCATTTGAACACATGCGATAGTAAAGGACAGAGGAAGGGGCGAAAGCAACTTGACTTCTCCCTAAGCTGTCCTGTAATGACACAAACGTTCGAATGGGCAAAGCGAGAGAAAGACAAATTTCTGGATCTGCCAGTGGCTGGTTTGCGTAGTATGGCAAGTTGTGGCAACTACCAAGTGAGGTGCGACGTGCGTCTCCATTGAGTCTTTTGGGATTGTAATTATGAGAAAAGCTTTGCCGGGATTTCAGCTGCGCTTGTTCGGGTATAGACGAGACGCTGCCCTTTATGTGCGATTGGTGGTGGTGAGGTATCTCAAATGACACGATCGTGTCAGAATAGTACTCTCCTCAGAGATAAGAACAGTGATATTGCGTTCAAAAACATTCTTCGAGTTTAACCCTTTATGGGCCAAGTCCGAGTATGGTCATTTTTCTCCCCTAGTTTCACATTGTTTCAGTCTTCATTCCGGATAAAAGCGATTATTTGGGTGCCTTCAATTAGTCGTATAGGCAAATCCAACTCCCCGTGAACGAACAGTTAACTACCTTCTTTTTATAAACGGAAGTGTGGCTTTCTTTCGAACTAACCTGGCCGTTAGAGGGTTAAAATGACCAATGCGCTGAAGATGCAACCTCATACTCATCATCTGCCACACCGAGCAGATCGATTTATGACAAAAAAAATTAGAAAAAAAAAACTCGAACTTAAGTTGAATGTTTTGCAATTTACTGCATTACTTTGCAATCAAATACTCGGTTTTGGGATGCAGTGAATTTCACCGTTCAGCTTTACTTAGTTACTCTCTATTTTCCGCAGATTTCTACGAAAATTATAACTTGTCTCGTTTTTTGTTTTTTGTTTTTCTATTTTTTGTTGTTTGTTGTTGGTTTTTTTTTTTTTTTTTTTTTTTTTTTTTTTTTTAACGATACCGTTTAACTCACCTGAATGTATCAAGGATCATTGTAAAAAGTACAAATTTTCCCAGAAGAGGAACAACAAGAGAGGTGGGGGGAATAATTTCTGCCAGAAGCAAGAAGAACACAGTAAGTGACAGCAAAATGGATATTGAGAGGCTCACCTGAAATCAAAAAGTAGAAGTATTAATTTCTTAATTATTGGAATGAGAGCGGGACGGAAAGGCACGGGGGAAATCATTCAATTATACAGACCTGAAAGATAAAAATCTGCTGAGTGCTGAAAAGTTAACCTTGTTTCCTTCGTTGTTTGTTTGTTTTTTTTTGTTTTTGTTTTTTTATATAAATTTTAAACACTTTTTTTTAACATACCATTTATAATAAGCAAACTACTCACCATAGCCCTGGCACTTATTGTTAGTGCTTGGACGTAGAACATTATCCCACATACAACTAATATTTCGGATTTTTGGCACTTAGCAAGCTTTTGCTATCATATTTTCTATTAATGATGACAATAATTAATACCTTTAGAGTTGGTCAGACTCTAAAGTTTGGAGATTCAAAAAGCCAAAACAGAATACAACAACATTAAAAAATAATGTACGTATGTGTAAATACGGGGGGGGGGGGGGGGGGCTCAATTTAGGCAGGTGCAACAGAAATGCATGAGCGTGGCCAGCGTTCGAGAGCGCCACGACATGTTTCGTTGCTTCTGCGACTCGTCATTTGAGCTTACTCGAGCTACCTCTACTCAACGCTTTTTGCACTCCAGCAAGTCGTCGAAACGACAACGCTGACATGACGCGAGAGCGAAATATTCCCGCGCCATCTAGCATAGAAGCAGGGGTAAAAGGAGGCAGAGGAATCAAAAAATGAGAAGAAAAAGAGGACTACGGAGAGGGGATAGAGGAGATTGAAGTTAGTTTTGACAAGACAAATACATAGTTTCATTCATTTTTAGAGCTTTGGACCAGTTTAGGCTTCCAAAACCACCGGCACTACACGTTTGTTCCTTGAACTGAAAAAAGTTTTGAACTTTACGATGCGTTTAGTAGCGAACAACTGTAGATGCTCTTTGAGTTTTCCTTTTCGATGAATCGACCCATCAAATTGAAGGTAACTGAAAAAGGACCTAACTTTATCAGGTTCTATTGACCTTATTTGAACCGAATAGTGCTTCAAAACACTCAAATGTAGTTTTCCTCAAAGCATGCTGAAAGTCAGAGTTTGAAGCGACGCGACGGCTGCAACGAAATGAAGCGGATCGCTCCAGTTATGAGCGATGTTTCCTGTTTTCAAAATTGGTACTTTTGAGCTTTAGTCCAATAAGATGAAAACAGCTCGTCAAACTATCGTAAGGTCGGATCTTGGAGGAGGATCAAGCCAAGTCTGTCTTTGACCGAGTTAGCCCGTCCACTCTCATCTGGCCTTTCACCGCACGTTTTCAACGCAAAGAGCTTTCATGATTCCAGGTGAGCTTTGAACTTTGACTAACGGGCGACGAAAGTTTCTTGTCGGCTGGGAATTGTTTTTTGATTGTGACGGGGTCGGACTGAAGAGGAGTGTGGAGGGCAGTGCTCAGACAGGCATCAAATTTATCTCGCAATCCCCGAGTCGTCCCCCAAACGCAATCCGCTTTCCTTCTGCGTGAAAGTTCGCCGTCGTGAAACTTTCATCGCCATGAGGAATGTTTGGACTACACGAAAGTTTTGAGTGCGACCGATTCGTATCGATCTGTATCAAAAGTTCACCCATCTCAAAAGGAGGGTTTAAAAAAAAGAAAAAAAAGAAAGGTTGTTAAGGGAAAAGATTGAAAAGCTCCAAAAACTGTCGGTTTTAACTGCTGTGAAACGGTTTGAGCTTGTTATGCGTGAGATGTTGGCCCATCTTCATTCTCTCCTTATGAGTCTGATCCCTAACTAAGCGAATTTATCGAGAGTTTCGTGCGTGTTCCTAATCTTTTGCGCAGCCGTTATCCCCCCTTGCTAGATAATTCTTCACCGATAAATAAGGTTTTGGTAATCGGCAGGGCCGGATTTTCCAATAGGCTCAGTAGGCTGGAGTCTACTACGAACATTTTTGGATTCTTCTTTTTCTTTATTTGCTCATCATTTCTTTCATTCAAAAATCATTTCACGAAACAAAGGTTTGAGTGCAAACCAGAGGCTGAGTATTACCTTAATTCTTTTCAAGAATGAATAACTGACAATGAGTGTAAAATTGAAATGACACTAACTTCTCCGAGCGGATTCGATTTCAAGTCTAGCCGGAGAATAATTAACCAGTGTTTTTGTCAAACAAAATGTTGAGGAATTCCCGCCGCAAAACTTTTCCTTCCGCAAAGTCAGCCCTGAAATTAACCAACTTAGAAACCGACCCGTTTACCCAAAAGTCCTCCGTAACCCTGGTAATAGCGTTACTATTTGATAAACGCAGCATGAGTCTCTCAAAATATCTGATATTGTTGTGGAAATCCCCGCCAAAACACTTAAAATGTTTATCTGCCGGAAAACGCCTCCTCACACAGCTCTGACACAATTGAATTTAGGCCCTCTTTTATTTCGATGAAAAGGGGTGGATGAACTCTCTACGCTTCGTTCAGTAATCCCTGGCAACGCAGCGCAACGCTCAGAAAAATAAAAACTGACAGCATCGATTGCGTTGTTGTGTCAGAAAGTGAATTTTTTCACGGCAAAACGCCATCAACGCAAAACCGATGAATAGTGCGTCGATGATTGATTCGCTTTACGTGTAGCGTGACAAAGTTTGAAAGTAGAGCCGAAGATTTCCGACCTCTTGCCTCGCATCATTAATCCCGTTCAATCACCAGTTGAAAACATTTAGTCAAACGTATAATTGAATCTTTATATCTGCTGTATCAGCTTACTTTCATATTTAACGTGGGGTCTGCAATAATCATCCATGATGTATTACAGAGATTTTCATAAAAATGGACTTGGGTCTCTTTAGCAGAAAACTATTTAATTGCAGAAGCGTCTTCTCTTGCTGAGCTTTTCCTTTTTCATTTATTAAATCAGGGACTTTCGTTATCTCTCTACGATACTGCTTCATCATGGCAGATTCCAATATCGTCTCAGGATGCTCCGGTGGAGATTTTGAGGTTCGTATTGGTACCAAAACCCACTGCTAAATGGTGGTTATCAGTCATAACATTCCAGTTTTTCAATACACGGTGTTAAGAAAAAAAGTTTCCACTGCGGTTTTTTCAAAAACGGCTGCGAATTTTGAAAAACGGCCAAACACGTGTTCAATAATATCGAGGGGGACCCATTTTAGGGGGGGTTATTTTTTTCGGCGCCCCCCTGGGAGGGGCGGGGGAGGAGGTAACCCCCTTTTTTCTTATGGGAGCCCTATTTTTTTATTTTAGTATCTGAAAAAACATAAAAAAAGAAACTTTTTGGCGCAAACGGAAGGTCGATATCGTTTTTCGTTTTCGATATATCGAAGGTTAAAGTTCGATATGGACCTATTTTCAGAAAATCGTTACTCCACTTTGAGATACCAGAATTTAAAAAACTAGGAGTCTAAAATACTCCAAAAAGCAAGCCCTTTTTAGAAAAAATACGAATTTGACACAAATTTAGCCAAAAATAGGGTTTAGCGCCCCCGAAAATTGTCAAAGTTTTTGCCCCCCACGGGGGCCCATCAGACAAATTCCTTGAGACGACCTCTATCGAGTGATACATCGATCAAAAAGGCATACCAAACTGAGCATTTTGGTGCAAACCGGAGGTCGATATCGTTTTTCACATTCGAGATATCGAATGTCAAAGTTAGATTTACAAATTTTTTTCTAAAAAGGGCTTGCTTTTTGGAGTATTTTTAGACCCCTAGTTTTTTAAATTCCGGTATCTCAAAGTGGAGTAATGATTTTCTGAAAATAGGTCCATATCGAACTTTGACCTTCGATATATCGAAAACGAAAAACGATATCGACCTCCGGTTTGCGCCAAAAAGTTTCGTTTTTTATGCTTTTTCAGATACTAAAATAAAAAAATAGGGCTCCTATAAGAAAAAAAGGGGGTTACCCCCTCCCGCGCCCCTCCCAGGGGGGCGCCGAAAAAAATAACCCCCCCAAAATGGGTCCCCCTCGATATTATTGAACACGTGTTTGGCCGTTTTTCAAAATTCGCAGCCATTTTCGAAAAAACCGCAGTGGAAACTTTTTTTCTTAACACCCTGTATACATATATAAACAAAAATTGGGCAGTTGCAAGTATCTGAAATGCTGTGTTTTTTTCAAAAGAAAATGAAACTACTGGACGAGCTGTGAACGAAGATGCCTTTGATTTCTGATTGAGTCCCATTGTTCTGGAGATGAGGTTTTTGCCCAAAATACATTGTTTTAGATGGGAATTCGGAGTAATGACGTCACTATACGCACACGATTTTTTACAACTTTACACGCATGTATCTCCAAAACTGAAACACTTAGGAAAAATCCAAAGTCACAATTGTTCTCAGCTCAAGTACTATCATTTTCTCTAAGAAAAACAGAAACTTTCAGACCCGTTTTCAATGGGGCTCTTGCAAACTTTTGGTATAAGCATAAATAAATAGTTCATTCTGGTGTAAAGACAATTGGAGATCACGAAAACCACACTAAGAAAGTCTAAAATTCAGTAATAAACTCACATAACTGCTATAACGGCAAATTTGTCATGGCGGTTCAACGCAGGTATCATGGAAGATTCCTGTCTATTATGTCACTTTCTCTACGGAGACACAGAGATATGTCTCAATTTAGATAGGAATCTCCCATGATACCTGCGTCTCTCCGCCACTAAGCCCGATTCTGATAGTGAATTTCGTGATTTTTCAGTGTACTCATCGTCATTTCTACAGGTTTTTATGCAAGAATCAACTCTTCAATTACCTATAGCAAAAGTTTGCAAGAGCTCCATTGACTCATTGAATGAGCACTTCCGTAACTTTGTTGTATTGAACTACAACCACGATGAAGTAAAATATGTAGTTGTAAATCGTATTTAGAAAGATAAATCACTTTTTTGCGCTTTGCTCTCCATAAGCGTACATATACCATGACGACTAACCTTAAAAAGCATCCTGGTATGATTATATATGGTATTGCAGAGTAGATACTTTAGAGGAAACTAACTAGCAACAAAATAAGAGCTAAATTTTTCAATACTGACGGATGTTGAGTACCGAAAAGAAAACAAAATTTAAGAACTTGGATTTTAAAAATAAAGTTATGTTTTTTTTTCCTGGTCAGATAGAATATTACCTACTATGTGAACATTATTCAGATTCATTTGTTAGTCATTACCTTTCCTCAGCTTAATAAAGTCCTCTTAAAACTAACATCGATACGATGTTATATTTTGAAGAGGTTTATGAATTAGCTCTTATCAGCCAGAGTTATTGGGCAAATAGGGGTGTAATCTATTACACGATTACTACGTGTAATAGGTTTGAAGGCGTCTGATACATCCAAAAACAATAACCGGTAAAAGCTGCAGTAGGTACACTTACTTTTTCACCGCTGTCGGAGGGAAGGTAGAATACTAAGACGGTGAGAAAAGAAATTCCCATACAAGGAATGATGAGATTAACCGTGTAGAAAAGTGTTTTCCGACGCATCGTAATATTAAACGTAATATCTAGATAGGGCTCGTCACAGCAGGTGTAGAACTTCTCGTTCCTGCAAAAATCAAACGGATACAATCGTATTAATGAATTTGTGCGTGAGAGGATAAAATTAACTTATTCACTAAAGGATTTTAGAATTAAGCGAGGAGAAATTATGAACCTCCTCTTTGTTGGAATGGAAATCAAATCGTGAAAATTGAGATGATCTGAGAAGGTATATAAACCAATGCTTCGGATTTGGCACAACTAAATAACAAAACTGTTTAGTGCTTTCCACTCGACGTATTTATTTTAAATAGCAAATAAGGGAAAAATCAATGAGAACAGGACCAAAAAAGAAGGAGGAAATAGGAGACATTTCGAAACAACGCTGCTTATTTTTCGACGTGCGCGTGGAAAACATTTCTGGTAAGAGGTTACCATTATGGTATTTAATATTGGCGCCTACGGTTGAATATGGGAAACTTTCCCAGACATCGAGATGAATGGAACGGATTCAACTATACCTTACCTAAAAACTGTTTCAGTCAAACCAAAATCTAGTCTAGTTTACCATTTACATCATGTATTATGATGGTAAATCTTATCAAGATTTTTTTTCCCCTTGCGAGAGCGCAAAAACGACACATTCATTAAAGGTGCCACTGAAAAACTAAAAAATCGGTCGCATCGGTTTTGTGGATTACGATCGCAGGACCAATCCAGGATATGAGGGAGAAAGAAGGGGTTTACGATGTATATATATAAAAAAAAAAAAAAAAAAAAAAAACCAACACTATAGTTCAAGTGACTCATTCAATGGGGAGCTATTTTTATTCCTTGCGCCTGTTTGATCCGTTGGTCCCTTCTTCCCCTCTCTCGCAACATGTCTCTCCTTCGTTTGTTGTTATCTGCTACTTTTCGTCGAATTGAAATTGATTACTGAAGCTACAAGCAGAGGGAAAATATCCCCAAAAGGCTTTATAGTATTGCTTTTTTGCTCTCTTTTGTCCCCTTCCAACCCCTCGCCTTCCACCCCCTCCCTCTCCGCCCCCCTCTCCGCCCCCTCTCCGCCCCCTCTCCGCCCCCCTCTCCGCCCCCTCTCCGCCCCCTCTCCGCCCCCCTCTCCGCCCCCTACCACCATCCCTCTCCCACTCTCTATTTAAAGTTCTGTATATCTCTTCTGTCTCTCTATCTCTCTCACTAGTTTATACTCTCCTTCCTGTCCTCTGTCTTTTTCTCTCTTGCTCTCCCTACAACGCAGCGAGGCTTGAAAAATCCGGCTTAAACGCGCCTCTCTCTGAATTTTCACCCCCCCCCCTTTTCAGTCCTATTATTTTCAACGATAGTTTATTCCAATTCCTCTTTTTGCAAGTCTCTGATGATATGTAATATTTTCGGTCACGAAACTTCTCTCGAGGTTGAAGTTGAGGCGATCTCTAAAAAATGGTGCTCGTAAAACACTAAGTAGTTAACTATTCTTACGTAACTGCGCTGGTTTTGCATAGACTTAAAATTGAAGGCGCTGGTGTTTGAGCTATGTGTGATCTATCGACGGAGTACGCCGAAATTACGATTTCTAAAGGAGAGCATACCTACTATTTTAAGGATTCTATACTACGGAGACCGACACAACTATTGATGTAATATTTGGTAGTGAAAATACTGGATCCGCTCTTTGATACCACCAGAGTGAACTTTGTTAGACGGTGTTGCCAAATCCTACGGCTTCCTTTACAAAAACATAAATGGTATCCTGTATAAGGTTCCAGCTGGTAGATTGGCTTTTTTTCCGTTACAACGATCTTTAAGGTTGTCTATAAGTGACACTGTTGGTCGAGCATTGTGAGACTTGGTCATTGCTATAGTGTAACTATCGTTTAGTTTTCGTTAGTTAAATAGCAAATTTTATTAAGTAACCATAGGTTACGAATATTGTGACTAGGTTTCGAAAATCGTTGGTTATTACCGAAGTGTTTTCTTCCTCGGTTAAGTGAAAAATGGGGCGGAAGTAGGCGGAATTGGACATCGTGCAGAGTAATGCATAAACAATACGGAGCAATAATTATGAATAATAGTCGGCAATTTATGGTAGCTAAAAAGGGCTAATATGTTTACCGCTATTATAAAGACATAATCTTGGTGATCTTATAGAAATGGTTACTTTTCAACTTGAGCTTTATGGGGGAGGGGGGGGGAGATAAAATTATCTCGGAGAGAATGCTCCACTATCAGGAGGCACGACATCATTTTACCCACGGAAATAGAAATTAAATCCTTCAATCGGCGGTACTTCGCTGAAGAAATCTAGTATATGCCAAATAATATTGCAACTCTGTGTAGTTGGATCAGATCGGGCCGAACTCAAGTTGTTTGTGATCGATACTTGGACTCTAAGCGGCTTTTGAACGAATGAGCATTCCGAGAAATAATCGGTGCCACTTAATATTCTGTCAGTGAATCCAACTTAGCAGAAAGTCTCACTGGGTTGCGTTATCGAGTATGAATACTGCATTGCTCACTTTGCGGACCCATCTCGTCTATTTCAATTAGAGAGCAGCTCCTTACTTTTAGTGCGGAGGGAGCTCTCCGATTGGAAGATTAGTTTCAGAGGCAAGGCATCCCCCCCATTCCTTGAAATTAACCGACCAATTTTACTTTGATACTATGACTAATCTGTCAAGGGGCATGTTATCTTCTTTTTGGAAAGAAAACTCCGCTTCATCGATTATGTGCTCAACTTGTTTCCCTTTCACTGGCGTCTCGTGGAATTTGGCAACCATGCAACTTTTCTATTTAAACTTGGGTTTAAAAATCGATTATTGAGAAGACTGACTTCCTCTTTGAGAATCGATTGTTTTTTTTTATTAGTTTGAATAAGAAGAATGTACTGTTGACAATTTGTACCAGCTGCCACTGTTCTCTTTTCCAAATATAATGGCTTCTTAGCAAACTGTCCTTTTAGATTGAACTCTGATAACGTCATCATCAGAAAGAAACATAGTTTTAACAAAATGCATGAACTGAAATTAATAAACTGACTGACAAATTTTTGCAAATTATTTTGTTGTATATTAGAAACTGAGGGCATAAAAATACGATTTATAGTTAGGTTTACTACGGGGGGGGGGGAGAATGATTTAACAAGTTTATTCTAATGTTAAAAATCGAGACAGATGGTTCGTTCGTTTAAAGAAATGGGATGCTAAATGAATAAAACAACATTGCTTAACTAACAAAGCAAAAATTGTTAAATAAACAAGTTTGCTGAATAAACCTACTTTTTGTGAATTTCACTTACCAATTTATTTCTGTGCTATAATTTATTTTTGTTAGTTTAACGATTTTATTTCCTTGATTTTGCATTTTGTCTTGTTAATTTGACAAAACCATTTACTTAATAGTTACAATTTTTAATATTAGAAAAGATAAATTCTGTAATTTTATTTTCCGCCAAGAAGAAAAAATGGATTAAAACTTTCGTCCAGAGATTTAGGGCGCGCTCAGAGATTACGGTTTAAAACCGCAAAATTTAACAATTTTTTCCTGTAGAGCACCAAGAATCAGCGCATAATTGACAGGGTTTCATCTGAAATCAAAAACTTCGTTTTTTACTGGAACTCCCTGTATGTTTCAAAGGATTATGAGAAATTTGCCAAAGATTTCAGATCGCGGATCCACCTTAATATCTCAAACGAACTCTATAGTAAAGCAAGCCTAACCAACGAAGACCAAGATACCAAGATAACCGACCAAGATAAGTCGGAGTTATTGAATAGATTAGCTTCTGATCTATTTTCAAACGCTCTGTGAAAAATCCGAGAATTTCGATGCCAACTAGAGGATGATTCATAGTTTTCCGTTTTTGAGACAAGTGCGCCCTCTGGTCGGGCTCTGGTCTCTAACAAAAATATCGATCTCTTACGTTCATTCACACAATGTGTCAATATCACAGCGAATAGAAGTTTGCAAATTGGTCAAAATCGAGCAGAAAACCTTGATTACTTGAGAAAAAAAAGCACATCCACTTTCAATTTTTGATGAATTGTTTAATTATTAGTTTCAAAGTTGGACTTGTGATAAATATTGATATGGGTGAAAATTTCGGTGGACGTAAAAAGTGAACCTAGCGGCTAAAATGACTTTCATGAATGTTTCTTACCTGACTGCTGGAACTTCTAAAATATCCCATTCTACTGATGTGTAAAATTCAGATAAATCAACGCCTATATCTACAACATTTGAGCCTGTGACCTCGTCAATGTGCCTGAGATCAACCTGAAACAAAATAATGGATAAATCATTAGTCTCTAATTCAGACATTTTATTTGCTATTTATTGCGAAAATTAATTCGCGTACTCTAAAGTCCAATTTAAGGTATCATGCGACCGATAGACGATGTTTAAAAGCCTTTTTGACTTATTTTTCTTGTTGTTTGGAGTTTCAAAACAATTTTTCTCCCATAAGAAAAACACGATAATTGAAAGTGCGTCGTATGCGTCCAAGGTAATGTGTCTTCATATGTTACACACTTTAAATAGATTACTACAGGTTCAGGCCTTCCGTCAGAATGTTATTATAGTGGTTGAATTCGCTTGATGAATTGTTGGCATGTAATCTTGAGGTTATATACGCTAACTGTGATCCAGTGACGTCACATGGAAACGTTCAAAGATTAAAGCGCGTGGACCGTGTAGGGACCGGTAAATTTTAATACAAACGTTATCGCCGAAAGACTTATTCGGATAACCATCCGAGCGAGCGCTTCTCAGTTCTCCGTCACCGCGAGGCCGGCTGCCTAGAGCCCGTCCTGAAGGCAACAGTTTAATCGGCAACTGCCGTGAATGTTTAATTTTCAAATTGCACACGGGACGGGAGACAGTGGAGAGTTTCGACTGAAGTGATGGAATTGCATATTCCCTCATTCAGCAGGCGCTGAGAGTTTTCAATGGAAGTGCGGGGTGCCTGACCGCGCATTCTGAAGGCGCTAACAGCGGTGATGAGTTATGAGGGGCGGCAGATGAGGGGTGAAAAGGAGGGGAGGACGGAGCATAGCGCAGCGAAGGATCATTATCCGCTCGTTCAAGTAATTTAAATGCATCCTCGCCCCCTCCACCCCCCTTTCTATGAACTCAGCCCCAGCACCCCTTTCGTCGTGTTTATTTCCAGGCGTGGAGTTTTCTCTCCTCGTTGTGGTCACTCTGTGAAAGGCGGAGGTTTAGCGGTGCCCCCCTTTTCCCACCCCCTTTCACACCCCTCGGTGCATCGCAGTGGACATCCCTGTCTGTCGCCTTCAGTGTTGGGGTATCGGTCAGAGTCATGCCTTGCCGACGGGACGTGTCACGTGACGGCTGAATTTAAGCTATGTCAACTATTCCGTGCCGATAGATACCGTACAGAAGCCGCGGTTGCGCGGCGCAGCAACGATTCGATGTCGAGCCACAACTAAACCTCGCAGTTGTCTGAGTTACTCAAGTTAAAACCTCCCCCCCTCCTCTAAATGACCACCACTTTTACATCTATCTAAACGGTTTAGTAGTGCTGTAAGGAACTATATCTTATATCAATTTTACTCAATTATTCGTTACAGTTTCGCCAGAAACTCGATATGTAAATCAATCTGTCTACCCAGAGGTAGTATTCTTAGCAAAATTGTAATTGGGGGGGGGGGCTTGCTCCCCCTTGAACGATGAAAACAATCTTAAAATTTTTACCACAACTGATAAACAACAGCTCAAAAAAAGTGGGGGAAAAAACAAAAACGAAAGATAACAGGCCGAGCACTGATTTTGCCTCCTCTGACTCTGACGAGACCGCTTTGTCCTTTCCCATTTTATCTAGGGAATCTTGGTTTCAACAGTGTGGTCCACGAGAAAGTTTCTTTGCCGCAAATATAGTTCATGAAAGTCTAAATAGCTTACAAAAATTTATGGTGACACAAAATGTTACAGCCTGGCAAATTCTCTTAATACACTCATGAATTTTGAGGAATGATAATGATAATGTCAGATGTTTATTTATTATACGTCCAACGCAGCTTTTAGTTGTACTGAATAATATTTCACACGACAGTTATTAAGGTAGATGTCTCAATTACCGCCACCCTTAAGAAAAAATTTCCGTAAAATACCTGTAAAAATGTCAATTTTTATTTAATCTAGGATCTGTTTGCACAAGGACCCTTGAAATATATTCTAGTTTTATTAAAAATAAGAAATTGGAGTAACCAATCAGGGAAAAAATTATTAATAAAACTCGAAAAAATGGCCCATGTTCCAATTACCGCCATGCCATAAGTGGCTTCGTCCCAATTAATATCATACTTATCAGTTTTCCTAATTATCGCCATACAGATTTTCACTGGCTTTTCACTCAAATCATCATGTTTATTGTCAGGAAATAATGAAATTATAATAATTTAAAAAGCAGAAGGTAAAGAGAACAGATTTTTAATAAGTAATACTACTGAATGAAATTGGCACAAACAGGTGGTGCTGGGCAGGTGTCCATTTTTGTGATTTTTTAAGGGCGGCTTTTTTTTTTGCTGCTATAAATATCAACTTTTCCTGAAAATTTTTCAAAACTTTTTTCATCAGTTCAGCCAACCTATGAAAAACACTTATCCCGTATACTCTTAAATTTGTCTGCTAAAGTAGACTTATTTTAAAGAATAAATTAATAGGGTGGCGGTAATTGGGACAGGTGGCGGTAATTGGGACATTTACCTTACTTTAAAAAAAATGACTGGATTTTCGAAACCAAAAAAATTGAACGGTTTTTTCTTGGAATTACTGGAAGAGACTGGTCGTCTCTATTCATACCATTATCTAGACTTTCAGGGGTGAATCGAAGAGAGGATTGGAACGGGGGTGGCCTTTTGCCTAGGGCCGCGAAATGATGGTGGGCAAAAAAAGAAGGGAGATAAATGCATCGATGAAAAAACTTTCCATCTGACGGTGGCAGCTTAAAAGTTTCCTTGCAAATGAGGCGTCCAAATAGTTATCTTGCCCTCACCTCCTGAACACCTAGACGTCCTAGATCTGCCCCTGCATAAATTAAAAGAGGTGCACCAGTTCGTGTGAAAGTTTTGGATTCAAATCCTCAGCAAAAAGGGGAGACGAATTCCAATTACTCTCTTTTTGTTCTCTACACGATTGATTAATGAAATACATTACGGTATCAGATTTAAGTTAAGCCTTCCATTCTAAAAAAAAAAAAAAAAAAAATGTGAAAGCTTTTCCTCCCCAAGCAATAGGTACTTGAAAACGCCGATGAAAACGAAAGCCGACAAAGTCACGTAGCGCAACCAGCGCGGCGCGATTGAAAGTTAGGTCGTGAGTCATCGAAAGTTGCACGGCGCGGCCGGCGTTCCAACATCCGCCGGAGCCCTGAATCCATTGGCGGCGGCCTTTAATGAAGCTTTACTCTCAGTAATACTGTGCCCACTCAGCCGGCATTAAGGGCGAGTGGTATCCGAGCGCGCGCGCGTGGTGGCGACGTCGGGTAAACGAGAGAGGGGGGGGAGATCTGTGCCGCGGCTGTGACGCCGTTTCCGAACTTGATGGAATCGGTACGTCACCCGAAACAAATGCTGCGATGGATCTTCGTATTTTACGCGATAGGCTAGGAATATAACCTTTGGTGTAGCATACAGGATCATCGATTTATTTAGCCCATTGATGTTGATTCGTAGCGTCTGGTGATAATCCGCGCCTCCCTTTAAACGTTGCCGCGTGGTCAATCGTTCGTTGCGCTCCACTACTGCGGAGTGCGTGCGTGGTGACACACGAAGGATTAAATTTCATTTACACTCATCCTCATTCATCTCCTCTTGGCTTCTCCCTCTCTTTTCCTCCGCCCTACACCACCTTCATCCCTACATCCCGCGCCGGACCACGATTATCCCATTTTCATATCATGAGATCGATGCAATGTCACTAATTGGGGAAGCAATCAATTCGAGCCACCGTAGCTTTGAAGTAGGATCAAAATTAGCTTAAAAGAACCTAGCCATGGCCAGTGGCGTTATGTTCAATCTGGCAATGCTTCATTTCGTCCATTTAAACTCGTTTAAAATATCGTTTTGAGGGAGTGCACTGTGTACCTACTGTACTCCCAATTATTCTATCTTTTCCATGCGTTTAAATGAACAAAATACAACGTTGCCAGACTACACGGAAAAAAACTATGGTGAAAATAACCATACGGATACCTGATTTTGGCACCTGCTAAATGTTATGGTAATGTTAATCAGAAGTATATTATGTTTTGACTAGGTACTAGGTGATGTTACATGATTGCAAGTCGAATTTACTCAAAGTATCGGTAAATGTACCATACTTCTGGTCAAGTTTACCATAACATCTAGCAGGTGCCAAAATCAGGTATCCGTATGGTTATTTTCACTAATCTTTTTTTTCCGTGTACACGCGACGCCACTGGTAATGTTCCATGAGCGCCGGCAGAAAAGTTTTGAAGGGGGGGGGCACAAAAATAAATTTTAAGAAGGACAAACCCTCAATTTTTAAAAAAGTTTACTTGTTTTCAGCTCATAATAGGAATTATTATAGAGTAAAAATCGATATTCCCCATTTCCAGGGGAGCGAGGGCTGCCCCGTTGGCGTTTGTCACTACCCTGTCATGTCGGTGTCTACGAACCCAGCCCTCACGACTGGCGTGGCGCTCGCAATCAGACTTTCCAAAATCTCTTTTTCCATTATAATTGTTTAACAATGAACTGATGGATAAACTTTCGAAAACATTTAAGTGTCCTTCTTTGCAAAATAAAAAATTACAGTGAAAACTTCATCTGTCGCGATTCTCTTTAAAAAAAAAAAAAGAAAGCATGAAAATAAATATTTAGAGGTCGCAATAGACATATTAGTAAGGAGTGCGGGAAATTCAAAATTGACCAATCAGATGTCAGTTCCACGTTTAAAAAATCATATAAGCGAATCAAATTTCTGGATTTTTAATTTCCTCCTTGTCACTACAATGCAATCTATATATGTAGTTAGAGCTGTTTCAGACTAGAAGGCTCGTGTGAGGCCTCTGTGGAGTGGTCGTTTTGATGTACGCAATGGAATCACAAAATATGCCCTACTTCCTGAAAAAGTTGACAGAAGATTCCTTTTTTGTATGCTTTTGTTATTTGTTTGTTTAAAAAGAGTAAGTGCTTGAATGCACGTGGTATAAAGAATCATTGTTCATGAGTCTTTTGAAACGTTGACATAAGAAAGTTTCTTTTTGACGATGGTTGCTTTAAATGTGGAATGTTGCCATGCATCGAAATAACAGAGCGTGCATGTTAAAATCAAGAAAATTAGGTTCCAATCATTTTTAGTGGTGCGTTACATCAGGAAACGTTGTATTTTGTCCATTTGAACTTATGATAAACATCGAACTATTGGATGTATGGTAAACATCCTAGCATTCGAACTTTTGCAAATGGACAGAATGCAACATTGACAATGTTACACGCTTTGGCATTGGTGGTTTGGAATTGAGTCTTCAACCAGAAAATTGATTTGTAATACCCTGATGAAACTGGCTCATATGAAACTGGCTCATATGAAACTGGCTCATATGAAATTGCAATGGAAACTAGCATACTGAAGGATATTCAACAAAAAAAAAAAAAAAACCATAAGGTTTCTTTTGGATCTTCTGAAATATTTCAAAATTGGTGTCCATACTGTTCAAACAGGATATTTTGTCGATATTATCTTCTTCTTCCTGCCTGAAATTTCAAACGTTTTGTCCTGTCGTGCAACGAGCCGTTTGCTACGGCGTTTTGTGAATTAGAAGGTTATTCGGGTCGTACAGTTGTACGAGTTTGGTTAATTTGCGGTCAGGCTGAGAGAGGAAAGCTGGATTGCATTCCAACATGATCTGTCTTCGACCCCAAATTTTGGTGAAAACTGTCTATGGACCATCAAGTCGCACAGTTTGTAAAACTTTCAGATTTATGGGGGTAAAGACACGTTTCAATTCTTTTCCTGTAACGATATTCAACATTTTTACGACCCAAAGGACCCTGAATCAACGAGGATAATCGTTTGACGTTCAATATCAAGAAAATTGAGTTGCTCTCTATTCTTTTCCATATTTATTCCACATTTACATAAATGACCCTCCAGATTCTTTGAGGAGGGGGATTCAATCAAGGAAGCGTATTAGAGCATGAGTGTCATGCTCTATTGAAATCGTTTCTACAAGGTCAATAATGCTTTTCTTATAGGAACGGCATGGTTCGGGGGTCCGCTCGGGGGATCGCTTGGTTTCAGTATCGAGAACGGGTCCTCGAGGACCGATTGACCCATGTGATTCCGCCAATCCGGTGTCCTCCCAATTTGTCGCTTTTTCTTTGTGGCGGGAGTTTTTGGCCAAGATTGAGGTTAAGCATTTTTGGGAATGTAATTACGTTACTAATTTGGATCAGACTTCAACGAAATCTTCTGTATGAGATATTGGGGTTTTATATCAGAGGATTGTGTCCATGTTTCGTGTATTCTGCGATTTAAAATGCATTTAGATGATTTCAAATTTCCAATCCTGTTATTGTTGATGTTTCGGTCCGCTAAAAGAGTTCGTTTGGGGAACGCGATCGGCGTTGCGTTTTAAGGTGAATCTTCAGCGACCTGTAGTAAGATTCTCATCCGCTAGATAACGTCACTGTTCCGCGGTCCAGAAACCATGCTTTTTCCGCCTTTAATCGTTAATTGCGAGAGCTAGAGTTAACTTTTCGAAAATGTAAGAACGTTGCGTTCTAGATCAAATCCTAAGGAAAATTTTAAGACCATTCCGAGCCATGGACGAAGATATAACTAAGGACTGCCGACTCCCTATCTCCGCCCGTGTTAAAACCTGCTAGCGGGTTTTCGAGCGCGACCGCAGCGCTCCAAGCAGCAATAAGGGACAACTAAAAGCGAACCGCTGCAGCGGTGGCCACTCCGGCTCCCTTTCTCCCATGCCTTCCCGCAAATGTATACCGTGTAGGTAATTTGAATCACGATTGAACGAAGGGAACAAATGATCAGCGAATTAAAAGGAAGCAAAATCCGCTAAAAAGCAAACGTCTGGAGTATTTCTTGAAAGATTCCTGAATTGTCGAAAATGATTAATCAAGGACTGAAATACTATACATCACAGTTAACCTCAAAACGGAATCAAACAAGAAAGAGAACATAGACATTTGTTTTATTAGTAGAGATCAGGCGACTCTTTTAATTTGCTGATGATTTCTGTTACCTTGTCCAAAGTTGATTCTGAATTTCCCTTGCTTTCGATCTTCCATTGAGATACTGAGTTATCAGGGACCAAATAGTGTTACGGCTTGACGGTCCTCCGAAAGACGTTGGATGGTGCGCACGTAAGTATATTTGCGTGTAGTTTATACCCCCCGTAAGTGCTCACCGATCATCTGCGTGCGGGACCGTGAGGACGCAACACTATTTGGTCCCTGATCCTCTTGGGTCGCCGACAACAGTTGACAGCCATGCCATAACAGACCAACTCCAACAACGGTTTTAGCAGTAGCACAGCATGTGAGCATGGACACATCGCCAGGATCGCTCACTTGAAAGAGTAGTTCAGCTGACCGCTGCTTGGAGCGCTGGGGTCGAGAGCAAAACAGGACTAACAACAGTCGGCAGTCCTTAGTTATATCTTCGTCCATGGTTTTGCGACGACCTCCCGTCCCCTTTGCCCTCCCCACGAACTACGGCACCTATGCCTACAACAGTTGCTTGCCGCGTTGTGCAGATTGCATGAATGATGTGTGTCCATCTACTTCATCCCAATTTCACAGCCATCACGGATGCCACGCCCGCCACGGGTCTTCTACCTGGTTTTATGCGACATCGGTCATCGTGGCCCAGTGTTACATGGTAATCAGCGGCGGATTCGGGAAAGGCACGCCCTCCCCCAACTCACGGTAGCCTTTGCCTTTTTTCAACAGAAAAAATCCCATAAATTCCTCTCTGCAAATTTGAAAATTCATAGGCGTGAAGCCCCCCCCCCCCCTAAAAGAATTTTCTGGATCCGCCATTGGTAGTAATTTTTGCGGCGCACTACGCCGGATTCCCGTGCGCTTTCCCACACTTACCTTTCTCCCTTATCTGTCAATGGGCGCTCCCCGAGGGGCGGCGCGGCGCCCCCCCCCCCTAATTCAGAAAAATCAAAACTTTACAATAAAAAAGAATCGGAACATTCGAAGATCAAATAATAACGAAAGGAGTAAGAGTTAACAAACTTTATCCTTAGATTACTTTACAATTTTAATAGGGGGCGTAATTTAGGGGGGGCAGGGCGGGAAGTAGCCCCCCCCCCCCAAGCAGTGGTGCCCAACCACCCCTTGCCACTATACAGCTCGCCCCCCCAGTTTCAGGATTCCTCTCCCCCCCAGATCTAGACCTCCCCCTGATTTTTACCCCACCCCCTCCTGATTCAGACGACATCATCCTTCCCACCCGTCATCTCCCTCGCCGAAAGAAGTTTTAAAATCTACTAGTATGAACGTGTCTACATTGGCAACTACCGTTGGCAACGAGAATTTTGCGAACTTCCTTGAAAATTCAGAATCCTCTGGTCGATAATTACATGATTAGAGAATGTATAGGCAAGAGTTTGGTTTTGTTAATTTAAATAGGTTAACTCTTAGAATTCATCAGGACAATGAAAATAAAGAAGGAATAGTTGTACTTAGCTTTTTACTATTTCTATCATCTGATGCTGTCACTTTATTCATAATATCAAACACTTCAAAAATAGAATTACTTTTGATACAACTACATGCTACAATCACTTACAATTTCTACCATTTGGAAGGATAATTGATTTATTTTCTATTTTGGGCGGAAGTGGGGGGGGGGGGGTTCTCTAGACTTGCCCGTCTCTAAGTGAAGTCCCCTAGACCTTCCATTGACATTCAAAAAGTTGCCCCTCCGGGCAATTGTTTTGCGGGTGCCCATGTCTTTGTCCATGGTCTCTGAACCAGAAATTGAACGTTCTTCCGGTCTGTGGTTGCCTTCTTTTCTCATAAGTTTAGACACGGCCACCCTGTAAACCCCACAACAAGTTAAAAGTCCGCAATCCGCACCCTCGACCCGCAGCCACTATCAAAAGTAAATTGCCGGTTGACTTGCAGGTACTCTCCTCCTCCTCCCCCAACTTAGATTAGACACAAATATAAAATTAAAAAAAAAAAAAAAAAAAAAAAAAAAAAAAAAAAAAAAAAGTGAAAAATAGAATGTATGCCCCAGCAAAGGGCCCCCTCCACAGTTTTCCAAGAGAGGGAGCGACCCCCGTGCCAGCGTAACTCCGAAAAAATAATTCCAACTGGGGTCCAAGTAACTCAAGTAAGGTCTCAAAATGAAATCAGATGGATCCGAAATTTTAACGGCGAGTACCGGTAAGCTTACTCTTTTGATCGGTCCAAACCGGATTGCGATACATCGATTTACTCTCGAGATATCGATTTTTCAAAGGCGCGCGGTATAGGGTCAGAAATCTAAGATTCTCTTAAATCCGCGAATTTCGACTCTCATGGACCTAGCATGCGCCGTGAGAAGTCATATGTGAGTTTTTTGAATTCACATGAAGTTCATTAAGGGCCCTGACAAATGTCGGACCGATAAAGTCTATATCGGGGGGGGGGGGGGAGGGGCGTGGCCCCAACTCCAGCGTAAGTCTCACGTACAATGTCTCACTGCGGCCGCGGGAGGTCCCATAAGATCCGTTTAAAACTTGGATGGATCTGAATTTTTTTCAAGAATTATCTAAAAGCTGAAGCTACCGCCCAATCCAAACCGCAGTGCGCAATCCATCGATTCGTTCTCGAGATATCGATTTTTCAAAGGCGCGCGGTCTTGTCAGATCGACCTTAGAGGGGCGCTGGAGGCTGGAAAAAGGCGAATTTCGTCTCTCACGAACCAGTCGTGTGCCGTATTATATCGGTTCCGCTTTTTTTCGGGTCCCAATGATGTCCCGAAAAGGCCCAATGCAGTTTCGAGCCAAAAAATATCATCTTAGGGGGGAAACTACTCCCCGTTTCAGCGTAACTCTGACAAGAAATGTCTAACTGCGGCCGCGAGAGGTCCTGTAAGGTCATTAAATAAACTCGGATGGATCTGAAATTTTCGAGGTTGTCAGTCACAAGCAAGCGCTTTTGATCGGTGCAAACCGAATTGCAATACATCGATTCACTATCGAGATATCGATTTTTCAAAGGCGCACGGTCTTGTCAGATCGAACATTGAAATAAGCTGTGGATACTCTGTATCCGCGAATTTCGTCTCTCATGGACCGTTTAAGCTCCCTTAAAAATCGAATGAGCTTTTTTCAAGTTCATATTACGTTCCTTAAGGGCCTTGATGAGTGTCGGATGACATTTGATCAATATTAACATTCATTTTTTAATCTGAGACAAAAAGAGCTGAAACCATAAAGACGAAGAATTTCCATCGTGATGACTTTGGTTCAAGCGAGGAAAATTCTATAGAAGTCCCAAATAACTAGACTAGACTTTCCGGCTTGCTAGGATTGGTATTAAGAATTTCCTTCCTGATGACTTTGGTTCAGGCGAGAGAAATCTAAAAAAGTCCCAAATAACTAAACTAGACTTTGCGGCTTGCTAGGATTGGTATTGCGTCATCCGATTTTAAAGGAACTATCACTATCGAAATCGATTTTCAAAACCACAGTATTCACCTCGCCTCGTGAACAACTGTTTCAACACGCTATAAGTAAATTTTCATTCCCACTTTGACCTATCAAGTTATTTTTACAGCGATCACTGTTATACAAACACAAATGCAGCGTTGCGATTGAATTTGTCGCAGTTTTGTACTATCAATATGGAACTCCACACTTACAATGATTTACGGCCGACACTCATGCTCTCTTTGCTAACACTGTTCCAGTGTTGCAAGTTCCAACTTGTTTTATTATTTACTATACTGATACTGATGTAGCGAGGAAAAATCGACCCTCCTCCAGGACGACATATGGGTGTATCCTTCATGGGCGGATACAGGGAATTGTCTTTTTCTCTCTCCTTCCATTTGAACTTATGTGTTAGAAAAGGACAGCAGAGGGGGCCATCGCGTGACTTTGGCCCCCTCTTCTGTCCTTTTCTAACGCACGTATTTAAATGGGAGGAGAGCGAGAGAAAGACAATTCCTTGTATCCGCCCATGAGTAAGATAGGTCTAGCTATTTTACCTCGTTCGTTTACATTCAGGTGATTTATACCGTTGAGGCCAATATCCGATCAAACACCACAATTTCAATTCCGCCAAAATGGACTTAAAATCACGTTTTTGGCTTTTTTATCGACATTTCTCAATGGTGTCTTCTATGTCTAGCGCTGTTTTTCTGGCGGTTTTATACTGATGAAAATTAAGGGAGAATCATTGGCCTTTTGACTCTCTCCCTACGTTTTACCCGTAAACGGAGTTTCGAATCCTCTGTGCGTTGTGTAGCTTGGCATTTAGAGGAGGCTCGCGGTAAAATTAGTAGTTTGATCAGTCGTAATCGCAACCACCCCCTATCGACTACCACCCTCATCGCTCATGTTATATAACATTTAGGAGGGGAGTACTGTTAACGTTGCTAGATCATAGTTTGGTCAGAATACATGTTACATCGATTAGACGGAAGATCTTAGGATAGTATCCCGAAATCTAGCTACACCACGCCCGCCGGCTGCGGCAGCTGAGTCTAGTATATTTTCGTCGTGCACCATTTGCAGCCGCTTTACTGTCATATCAGCCCATAATCGTAACTCCATGTCAACGAGTCGAGAAGGACCCAGAAAATCTCTCTCTCTCTCTCTCTCTCTCTCTCTCCCTCTCTCTCACTTTCTCACTCCCTCTCCCTGCCTTTTCGCGAATTCGTTATTCAGGAAATGACAAAGACGAGCTAAAGTAACGTGATCACCCTAATTCATTCGGAAAGTAATTAAGTTTCCTTATTTTTTTCTTATCGGTTAATGAAGCCAACGAAAATCCAAAACCAGGGTTAGAACCATCATAAACTAACAAACTCAGTCCTATTTTTAAAATTAAAATTGAACAAATAACGACGTCACATGTATTCTTAGTTTTTGTGATCGGATATGTCTTGAAATTTCCGCACACCTCTGATGCGATGCGCGCGTTTCCAGTTTGCACTCTTGATTGACCAAGTTCAAAATCAATCGTTGCAATTAAAAACGAAAACATGAAGAAATTGAGTAAAATAGTCTTAAATCTCTTGCTTTTCTCAGCTTTTCTCAACGAAATCACCGCGTGAATTGATGTATTTTTCGCATCGCGAGATGAATTTCCTGATGCCATATTTAAAGAAAGTTTTTGGCTGATCCCTTGAAAAATCCCATTACTGTATCCTTCAGCTCTGCGTCTGTTCCGAACCTTTTTCCAGTCAAAAATATCTTCAACGCAGGGAAACTGTGGTAATCTAAAGGTGCAAAATCTAGACGGTATGGTGGGTGGGATAAACAATACCAGTCGAATTTCCGAAGGAGGTTACTGGCCACTCTCGCAGTGTGCGAACCCCCGTTTGCGTTAACCGTGCAAAAGCATAGAACACCTTTCGAAAGTCTACCTGGGCGGCAGTCTTTTATGGCTTTCCGAAGCTTTGAGAGGGTCTATACCTGTACTTTTCGTCATTAATTGTCTCTCCTTCCAAAAACTCACCAGCAAGATGCCTTCATTGTCTCAAAAAACGGATGCAGCGATAGTTTAGCTGCAAAAATCATCGCATCGGAGGTGGGCTGAAATTTCAAGACATGCGATCACAAAAACTAAGATTGAGACGTCGTTATTTGTTCGATTCTAATTTTAAAAATAGCGCTGAGTTTTTTAGTTTATGACACTGGCGGACCCAGGAATTCATCCTTCTCTCTCTTTCTTCATTAGAATGCGTGTGTTAGAAAAGGACAGAAACAGGGACAGTCGCGTGATTTTCGCGCCCCCCTTCCATTCAGTTCTAACTCATGCTTTCTGATGGGGAAAGAGAGAGAAGGCACAATTTATTGGATCCGCTAGTGGTTTATGACGGTTGTAACCGTGGTTTTAGATTTTTGTTAGCTTCATTAACAGCTATGAGAAAAATAAATAGGGAAACATATTTTCCGGATGACCCTCGTAGTTCATTTGTTCAAAAGGACGGATAATGGGGGAGAGGAGAAGAGAGAGAGGGAGAGAGAGGGAGAGAGAGAGAGAGAGAGAGAGAGAGAGAGAGAGAGAGAGAGAGAGAGAGGAGAGAGAGGGAGAGAGAAAGAGAGAGAGAGAGAGAGAGAGGGAGAGAGAGGGAGAGGGAGAGAGAGAGGGAGGGAGAGAGAGACAGAGAGAGAGTGAGGGGGGAGAGAGAGATAGTGAGGGGGGTAGAGAGAGAGAGGGAGAGAGAGAGAGAGGTGGGGGGAGAGAGAGAGATAGAGAGAAAAATTTCTGGATTCTCCATCGGAGCTTCCCGACTGTAAAATTTTGATATTCAGCGTTGCACTCATTTAGATACGCAGTAAACAAAATGACATGGCACTATAGCTTTATTTGCAAAGTAATTGCATTCGGTCGTTTGAAGAGAACAAATTGCAACATGATGATGATAAGGCAGGCGACTGTGGAATTTGTGTAATTGATATAAGGGAAGCACAGTTTCAATTGCACAGAACACGAGTGCCCACTGTCCCCTCTCGAATGCTTCAAAATTGATGACAAATGGAGTAGGTCTCTGGAAGAAGCAGTGCCCACATCCCATCAGTCGGATGGCTTTATGTAGAGGACAACCAACTAAAACCCGTAGCACTTGACTCCCTTCGGAATAGGCTATTCAATCATGCTCTTCGCGGAAGAGATCGAAATTCAACCACGAAGCTGCTTTCACGGTATGACATCATTCATCGTAATTGATTGGATCTTCTTTTAGAGATTGTCTTATTCACCAATCAGGGCTGCCGTTTTGCGTATAATTCATCGCATTTTTCAATTCACCGATGATTCCACCGGTTGAAAAAAGATTACACAGTTCAATTCAGTGTATGACTGTAGTGCACAAAAATGCTCGCATCTGTAATCTTTTCTCAACCGGTGGAATCATCGGTGAATTAAAAAATGCGATTAATTATACGCAAAACGGCAGCCCTGTAACCAATATAGTAGATGTCGCATTTCAGATAAATAAAGTTGACGTCTAATATCTGTCACGTGATCGGCGATGAAATGACTCCCACCTGCTTCCATTTGTCAATTTCAACGAGCAGGAGTCATTAGATCATCTACTGCGCATAAACAAGACAAAGTCTTAGACGCCAATGCGGCTCTTGCAAACTTTTGCTATAAGAGATGGAAGGGTTGATTCTTGCACAAAAACCTGTAAAAATGACGATGAGTACACTAAAAAATCACGAAATTCAATCTCAGAATCGGGCTTAATGTCGGAGAGACGCAGATGTCATGAGAGATTCCTATCTAAATTGAGACGTATCTCTGTGTTTCAGTAGAGAAAGTGACATTATAGACAGGAATCTCCCATGATACCTGCGTCAAACCTTCACTTAAAAGTCGACGAATGAATACGACTCCATGGATCTTCATGACAGAGGAGGTTGACTCTCGGCCAAGCATTTTTATTCCACGTCAAACTAATGAGTAGCTCCAAGGGGAAGGCATAATCAACGTAGTTTTTGATGGAGAAAGGAGAAGGGGGGGTAAGAGAGTGTTGCATTTGTGCTTATTTCTCACTTGGGTGTGGAATTCAAGAATCACTTTCAAATCGGAATAAACTCTGAACTTACGACCACAAACGAGCCATTATCACGCGCTCTCTCACAGCGTGAAATAATGAGAAATAACAGAGTCTTAACCGTTCTTTGTTTTTCTTCAAAGCAGATTTCCCCCGTGGATTCGCCTTCTTTTCTCCGCCCAATTCAATTTTTGACGATGATTCTCTCTCTCCTTTTTCTTCTTGAACAGTTCAAGAAAAAAATCAAGTTATCTATTTTTTTTTTTTTTTTATAGCTATGGGCTTTTCAGTTGCGTTTTTTTCTCTCTTCGCAGTTAACGGCCGCCTACTCGATTATCAGTTTCACGAGGCAATGGCGAATCCCTCGGGAGTATTCCCGTATCTTTGCTTGCGTATCTAAGCGTTTCTCTTTCGCTTGAAATCTATAAGTCTTCTCCCTCTATCCTCTCTTGGAAGGGACCATGGCATGGTTGCATATTTGTCGACTGGCGGTTAATCACCGGGCCAGGCGTGTCTTTGCGTTCGAGGGGATCACTTCTATATCGTAAGAACTAAAGTCAAAAATTAAAATTAGGACTGGCAATGTGTAGTGCTATTCAGATGCATGCGAATAAAACCAAATTATTTTAAACCTTGAGTCAATCAGGCAATAGTAGATTAAATAATTCCCATCAATTATGTATAATTTAAGCGTCCGCGTTTTTCGTCTTTGTTGTGTGCGTTTTGGCCTTTTAGGGCGTGCGAAACTGCAATTCATCTCACGCAAAGTAATAAATTCATCGGATTGCGGTGGCGCTCACAAAATCAATCCATCGATAAGGTATACGCGCTGTATCGCCACCTTAGGGAGTGACTTGATGTATCGATTTATCGATATCACGCTTCGATTCGATTTTCGTTTAAATGTAGGCATCATCTCAACGGGGCGAATGTTCCTAGCGGTCCTCGAAAATGCTTTGTACGATCCATTCGTGATCGCGAATCATCGATAGGAATAAAATTATCAAAAGCTTTAAAGCTAATTGTTGAGAAATTCTGAACAGGGTGGTCACAAGGGCCGATGCAAAAAAATTCCAAAAAGGCCCTATAACTCAAGAAATTGAGATTTTTGAAAAAAAATTATTGGAGCAAAATTGTAGGCAATTGTCTTTTCTTTACGAATATCAACTTTTTTTGATACCTTTATTGGAGATTTTTTCGAGAAAAATTGAAAAATGTGTTTGAGCTCCTCCCCACCCCCAAAAACCTCCCAAGGGGCTACTGGGGGCTTTTGAAAATATCCAAAACGGAAAATTTTGGGTCAATTCCCTCATGGACTTTTTCAATCACTTGGTTTAGCAGTTTTCGAGAGAAATACCAGATCCGGGTGGTCTGGTACACCGCTGTACGTAAAGCGCACGGCATGTTCTGTATCAATCGGGCTGTGCAATGTTTCCCACCGTATATTTGTTAATATTTCTCAGATTTCGGTATTCATAGCAGGAGCGGCTCCTGCAATCTGGCAACAGAGTGTTTGCCCCATTTAAAGGGGTAAATTACCAATTAATTTAAAGTCACAGGGAAAAACTTTACCTTGTGCGTACTTTACTCCAAACGTGTTTCTATACTTCTGTTCTGAACACTTTTGTTTCTGGCAGTTTTCGCCCCACAGCTCCAGAGACCGATGAAGTTCTATTGAATACTTAAATAGCTCTGGTTTGTTTTAAAAAAACTCAACAATTATCTGTCCTATTATCCGACGTATACTTTTTGCTTGAAAGCAACTAGTTAATTTATGTGAAATAAATAATCCAAATTCACAAGATTGAACAAAACAAACAAAATAAAACAATTAAAAATTGAAAAAAAGAAAAAAAAAAAACTGCTTGCGATCGAAATTTCTCACAAATCATAAGTAAGATAATGAGCTTTCATTAATGCCAAAGATCAAAATAATTGAGCAATCAGAGCTCGAAAAGTATCGTTCACCACGAATCACATTTTTTTTTTTTTTTTTTTAAGTTTGCTATTTAATTAAGGGGCTAGGGTGCAAACCAGACAACGAAAGTTTGAGAATTTTTCTAATGTTATTACCGACCACTATCCAAAATTTCAAAGTGTTTGAAAGAAAAGAGAAGAAAAAAATCATGGGTAGGGCTACCCCCTTAAAAGAATGTAAAACAATCCATTCTTCAGGGAGCTGTCAGTCTCTTGAAGAATCGAATCCTCCAACTGAGATCAAAGTGTTTAAATTGCTTGGTTGCCAAGTCGCAAGAGTCGCCGCGCTCCCGCTTCATAAAAAAATACCCAATGAGGTTATAAGATGAGGGTGTACGGGGAAGATAACCTCTCGAAGCCATGATGTCACCTCAGCGTCGCGTCGTGATGTCGCAAAATCGTAAACGGAATCGAAATCTACCAAGACTGCGCTCACGGAAAGCAGTTGTAATCGGCCAAGTAATCAAGTTAAGAAACTTTTGAGAACAGACGAAGCTCTTTACCAAATAATGTGGCGTCTGTTTGGTTGATTCCCGAACAAGGAAATCGCTCACAAGTAACTCATTATCAGAAAAAAGAGCTATATTCATTTAAGCATACACTATAGCAGGCTGCAGTAACACGAATCGACATGATATATAGTATATTATAAAATAAAACAGGATGAGATACTAAAATTGATGGAAATTAATGAAGGGGGAGGGGGCGAGAAAAGTCACATTACAATTATCTACGCAGTAGCGAAACTCAATGTTAGAAAATCGGCATTATATCCCCCTGGACGCCCCTGGTGGTCGAAAGGTTGAACTAACATATTCCGTTTGATTTGCATTAGACGTTGCGGTGGCGCGCCCTAGTAGTCGGAAGGTTACAACTTAATTTTAAGCGTGCCGTATATATACGGTACGCTTCTTGTTTTCATTTTCATATCTAATATATAGGTTCAATGCCTTGCTTATGGCAAAACCTTTGGCGGGAAGGTTTGAAAAATTAAAAACGTATTTTCTTAAAACTGGTTTCATTAATCGTTAATTTATTGCTGCAATCCAGGAGGTCTCGGCGTCTATTTTCTTAAAATTGTAAAAGTTTCGGTATTCCTGTTAATTTTAATAAGTTATTAAGCGTCAAAGTCGAATTCCTTTAAACGAGAATTCCATACAGGTCCAGCAACCTAAGTCATTTGTGCCAACCTATGAGTCGAAATTCCAAGGCAGGAGGGGGGTGGAAACATCCTTCACAGAAACCCTCTTTGCCCCTCGCCTTTGGGCTCCACCGGTCTCAAGATTTCTTCACGGTGCATTAAGCGTTCGGGGTTTCGCATCGTAAAAGTGTCAAAATCTGTTTGACGAGGGTACATCGAAAAGAAGCGACGAGGTATTGATGAAGAGCGGGAGGGGTATAGAAAAGAGAGAGGCCCATTCATATCCTTAAGTAGACCTGTTTAGTGATGACGTCACGATCAGAATTGGTTCCAAACAAATGCTCTATCTCGCTCACTCACGTGGATTTACTAGATCCAAATTTTCGAACGCAAATTCATGCTAGTTAACCAACAGTTTTCTCAAATTTTATTGCACCATTAGATTCCACTTGCCTTAAAGTATCTTTTCACTGTAACATAATTCCTAAAAGATCACAAGCGAATTTACAATCACAGTTATACCGAAAGATGTTCTACGTTTTGTCCTTGTCTTACTCACGGTCTCTTATGGGTGAATCACCGCCATGACACTCAATCATTCTAACTTCTCTTCGTATCGGAGCTATATTGTTCGAGGTATAACACATGCCGTGATGGTGCTGATGAGCCTATATCCTAGAATTTTGTGCTCTTAAGAAACTGTGAGTGTGACAAGGACAAAACATAGGACTTTCTTCGATATAACTGTGATTGTGCATTGATGCGCGATGTTTCAGAAAGTTTGTGTAGCGTTCTCATATTTTATCACTGAGAAAAAAGTGGGTGTTAAAACTGTAAGAATAGAATCATGGATGTATTTCGCCTTATTTCAATCATAAGACCTATCGTTGCTATAATCAGCGCGCTTGAATCTACACGAATTTCGATTGTCTCTATGGAATTTCGATTATTTCTATGGGAAATAAAGCGCGGGAATATATATCCAATCGGAAAATTTTTTGAAACAATCGGAAATTTTTATAAGGGACGTGGAACCCAATGGTGTGATAAACACAACTGGTGTAAAGAACGTGTTGTTTACTAGCACTTGTATTTGAAAATTTTGGGCCGTGTTTCGTATGGGAAAAACCCCCGAGAGCGAGTGAGACGGAGCCTTTGTTTGGAACCAATTTTTTTCATGACGCACACTAAACAGGTCTTTGCATCGGAAACATTTGAAATTCTGGGGGATCGGCAAATTGAAAGCCCCTCAATGAGCGTCGATGGAATCAAGAGATTTTTGAGGACATTTTGGGCGTTTTGTTGAAAAATAGGTGTTTAAAATCCAGAACACAGGGAGCCAGAGGGGTAAAATTCGCATTAATTGCTCTAAAAAGTGAGAGGGGCTGTCACGTGTCTTCCACCCCTGGACAGCTTCCTCGCTGGGGCTATGGAATTGACTCTGGAATAACTTATTTACCTATCCTAAAAAGTTCGTTGCGTGTACAAAATTTTTCACTGGAACAGTGCCATAGAGTTTTGATTCTGATGTAAAATTGTCTGAAAATTACATTGGCGGCATCAAATAGTCATAAAATCCACTAATAAACCCAAAAAACGCATTATAAAGAAAGCCAAAATGGCAGTCGTAAAGCCGAACAATATGTGCACGCGCACGACGAACATCAGAGATAGGTGACCCATTTCCCCCTTTTTCGTTAAGGGGGGGGGGGGGAAGAAAATATCTCTACAGTCAAACTGTGATTTTAAAAATGTGCATGGTCAAGATGTTGTCTTTTGTGAAGGGGGCGGGGGGGGGGAGCAAAATATCAAGAACAGGGTGTTTCAAAACTTAAGTGCCAAACTTATGGAGTGTATTTTTGGGGTCAACATACATATATATAAGACTTTATTTTCCTACATGAGTATGTGCTGCAAATGTTTCTCTTCTGAGCTAGAGCCCTCCAAAGTTTTGAAAACAAAAAACAAAAAAACAAACACAAAAAAACAACGCCTTTGACTCATCTCCTTATAGATACATCTGATCTAAATTTATTTTTTTCATAATTTCTCACCAAACAAGCTCAATTGGACAGCACTTGTCACAAAAGAACCGAGTGACATTTTTGATAAAATTGAGTTATTGATTGATAGAGCTAGCAATACTGAATCTCGAAGCAACAAGTGCTTCTTCTATAATAACAACTATTTCCCGTCAAAATTCCAGGTAAAAGTGAGCTGGTGAGCCTCATTGATGTCATTGTCCATATGATGAAATAAAATGAGAACTTGGTTCCTTTTTCTGATTAGGTTAAACCTTAATCCGAGTCACGTAAGGAACCAACTCCGACTTGGTTCCTTTTATAGAATTGGGAACGGACTTAAGTCCGGATTAACGGATTTTAAAATAATCAACAGTGTAAACCAACTCTGCCGTTTGGTTTCTCTTAGAGTTTCGTTTTTCGTGATTATGCCAAAAAAAAGAAGAAAGGAACCAAGTCACTTAAAAAAATTAAATTAATTAGTCGCTAAAAATTAAGTACCTTTCCTACATAGTAAATTCCACTTTTCCGGTGTTGAAATGCAAAAACACAACACGGTAGTTGAATGAAATCAAAACGTAAGTAATTCCAAGTTTTTTGTTTAAATGCTAGCTCTTCAACTTTGGACTCAATTTTCTCGAGATCAGCTCCATGTTGAATGCTGTCTAATTATTATCATTGCTAGCAAAAGCATTAAAGCTGTTCAGACTTTAGTGGCACGCTTTTCCAGAATTTTCCCTGCTTGTTTCCATTTGATTACATTGACAAACGACATTCGCCAAAGCGCTCCTATAGAGTTTCGCTTCTGTGTATAGATGAGTATACTGTGAGACAATAAGTTTTTTTGTTTACCTGAAAGCCGTCGTAGGTCCACGATCCAAATTTCATGACGCAGGTCTGCTCGTCAAATGGAAAATATTCGACGTCGATCTCGCACGAGGACTTGTAAATGGCCGGTGGCTTCCATTCTACTCTACCCGTGTAGTTAAGGGTAGCTTTGGTGGCCAGTGTCACCTCGAAATTACCGTCGGCACTAAAATAAGATAAAAATATAATCGTAATTATAATAGGTAATCATGATAATAGTCTTTTTATTCGACAAAAACAGTAAAAAATAAAAGTTATTGTATAAGAAGTAAAAATGTAGGAACAATAAAATATGAATACTCCAAGCTTCAAGCTAGGCCTGAGCAATTTCCAGTTTTGTGCATCGAAGTTTGACGTCCAAAAAACATCGACATTTTATCGATGCATCGAAAAAAAATTTAACAAGTCACGAATGAGGAACCACTAAAAATCATGATCTTTTTTTTTTTTTTTTAGGCTTTTGAGATCGTTTAAGATCAAAAATTGACTGGGTCCGTTTCTAGTCTCCATATTGATGAATAACTGAGTTTCGATGCATCGATTGGGATCAACCAGTGGCGTAGCGTGCAATTTGGCAACGTTGTACAGTGTCCATTTAAACCCTTATAAAAGGTCGAATGTGAAGGTGTTCACCGAACACCCAGCAGTTCGATCTTTTTCATGGGTTTAAATGGACGAACTGCAACGTTTCCAAATTGCACGCAATGCCACTGGCATCAACATTAGCATCGAATACATCCGATAGCAGTAAAACATCGAAACTTCGATCTATGCATCGAACATCACACAGGTCTATTTCAAACCGTATGATGGCACTAAAAATATATCTCGCGCAACTTCTTTAAAAATTGAGCTGCTTAAATTACTGAAATGACAAGTGACACAATTAGGATTCCAAAATTTCCATTGACTTCAGATCGTAAAAAAGAGACAACAAAGTACTTAATTCAACCCACAGCTTTCTTCTACCCGAACTTGAGAATTTTCACTCTACTTGAAGCCTCTTTGAGTGGAACTTTTGAAAAAGTCTCGCTCACATAAAGTTGATTTCTGGGCACTCTCTCTGCGATTCCGATATTATTGGCTAATTCTTAAATGTGATCCAAAAAAATTCGGGACAAACTGAGGGAATATTGAGGGCTTCCTCTTAGATACGTATTATCATTACTTAAAAAAAAAAAAAAAAAAAAAAAAAAAAAAAAAAAAAAAAAACAGTGAGTGGTTTTTCCTCAGAGGTGGGGGAGGGGGCTCAATACATTTCAGATGCGGCTCGTGCTACTAGGCAACCATGCTTTTCACCATTTGAATCCATGCAAAAGTATCGATTTTTCAAGGATTCAGTAAATCCCTTGAAGATCGATTATATTTAAGTAGGTTTAAATGGAGATCCGTTGTTGCCATATTGCACGAGCCACCACTGATTCATTCGAATTTTTCAGACGCCAAGTGTATGAAAGAATTAATAATATTCAGCACAAAATTAAGCTACTTAAATTCAGTGCATTGCTAGGAGGTGGGATTTTAACAGACATCAGGTAGCTCAAAAGGCTGCGGTGATGGATCATGCCCTATTTGAAGGCGCTAAATCGACTCGGGGCCACCGTCACACACCAAGAACAGTAGTATTGCAAGCCACTGAAGCAATGGTAGTAAAAAGTCCATAAAACATCATGTGCCTTCTCTCCAAAATAAGAATCATTGGAAGTAGCATTAAACGTTCTATAAAAGAGCTGACACAATGTTTTATCGGCCCTTTCATCAGTTACCACTTTCAATTGTGGGATGAGGACACAGCTATGACAGCAGTCAATGGAGAAGAGTTTGTCTTTTATCAAACGAATCGAAAACACTCGATCCAGAGCACGGGAACTGTAATTTTATTTTCCAAGAGCAGTCTGCCTACAACTTGTATTCGTAGCTTGAGCGAAAGGAGGAAATGAGGCTGAAAATTTTCATTGAAAGCGGATCCGCTCATGCTTTTCCCTATTTCTCTCAGTCTAGCGTTGCTTCAATTCGTTTGATTGAATGCAAAGGGTCAGTGCTACGCATCGATCCTATTTCGATCCTGCAAAAACGTGCCTGCATACGGTTGCATAGATATGTGTAAGTGTGTGAGAGTAACTAAAGTCGATTACAAAGTCCATTAAGTAAGATTGGTGCGAAGCCTGAAGGTAAAAAAAGAAGAAATCGAGGAAAAGAGGAAATGGAGTTAGACGAATGTGTGTAACGCGCTACGCTGCCAGATTAAGAAGAGAAAAATAAATATGATCCAAAGCTTCGGATATTTAATGTTAACTACGCATGTAATGGTTTGATGTTGGGTAGGGTAGAGGATGATTGCAAGGACAAGGCAGTATAAAAAATATATTTTATTATCTTTGAACATGTGCTCGTATGTAGAGGACCACTGATGATCACACGGAGTGCGCGCAAAGAAACAATTAAGGAATGGCATGCCACTGAAGTAATCAATTCGATTGCATCATGATATATGATTTTGGTGCCTCCGCGCAAAGATGCGGTAAATTTGACTGTATAGTTTCGGGTCGAACGGAGCAGCTTTCAGAAACAAATAAACTATTCATCTGTTCCATAATCACTTCGATGTCTAGCTAAGCTTACCATTTTTGCGTATAGGTGCCAAAACCATGTATCGCTGTGGCAAATTTTACCAGATTATTTTTGTGTGCTTTAATATTTGAATTATAACTTTATTGGAATTGCAACCAGTCAATTAAATGCAGGACCTGTCAAAAAAGAATAACTTTTGTTGGAAGCTCCCTCCTCATGCGAAAGTTGAAAACTAGGCGGGTGGATGGTATAAAAACACACGCATCTTAGAAACTGTATAAAAGCGGTGTGCAAAACTTCGGAAGAGCGTGCTTCGAAACGGTTATCGCACGGGATCCGGGCATCACATTTTCGTAAGCTGTGGAAGTTGATTCATGTGCGAAACAAAATTTAATGATAAACAGCGCCGCGCCACGGCCGCGGCCGCCACCGTTGAAAACAAGGACGCGACTTTTGTTTTTGTTTCCTTGTGTTTGTTTTGTTTTGTTTTTTTGCGAATAATAAAGGTGATGAAAAATGGCACCCTAGAAGCCAAACTCACCAGCCTTTGCTAAGTTCAAGCACAAAAGCAGGCACCCAAAACGCAAATCCAAGAGGGAAATCCCCGCAGGAGCTCTTTCGCAAACTCGGGAAAATTGATTGGCAGGTAGTGAAAGTTTTAATTGAAAGCTATTGAATAGAATTTTGTTTCTAAACTGAGTGTAACATGGATAAACAACCTTTTGAGCCCCCCTCCCCATCCCTTTGCTGTCTCTGCTTCTATTGAGTGTTTTGCTCAGAGTAATTAATTACCAGCAACCAATACACATACCGAGGAGTTTGTTTTGCCTCTTCGTTTAAGCTACACCTTCAAAAGAGATAAATAAATAAATAAATAAATAAATAAATGTATATTTATATACATAGATAAATATGAAAAATAGACCATTGTGGACCTTGTTTGAATGAAATTGTTTCATTCGTGAATATGAAGATAGATTAGTTGGGGTTTCGCGAATTATGTTCCATGTGATACTCTCCTGTCGCGGCGAATGGCTAATGGCGATGCAAGTCGTGGCGTAGAATCAGTCAACGCGACGATTTGTCCATTTAAACCAAAACAAAATGTCGGTTTATAGTCAAAACTTCAATATTTTTCTTGGATATAATTGAACACAACACGACATCACCAGATTGCACAGCGCACGCTCCGTCGCTCCGACACTGCTGCGGCAATCCCTTGAAAACCTCCTGCTCATTTTCTGAGCGTTGCCTGGTTTGCGATTCGCTCATTTGCAATTTAAATCCACGGAATCCACGAAGGAAGTATTTTCGGTTGTTCACTGCTCACCTCTTTTTTAATGGGTTTGATAGTTTGAGTTCATACAAATATGTTTATGAATTTAAATAAAAATGTTATACTTATCTTAGCGACGAGTAAAATGAGTGTTTGATCATCTATGTGTAATTTGATATGAGTGTACAGTTTTTTTTCGAGAAACCATAAGACTCCATGTTATGAATTGCACACATTTGTGAAAGCACACCATATGCAAAAAGGTTAACTGGACGAAATTCAATGTTGTTGCATGCTACGCTGCTAGATGCGTTCTTTCAGTATCAAATTGAGTGACAGCGGCTCTAACCGTGGTGATTCAGCTGATAAAGGAAAGCTCTGCTACATATGTTAGTAGCTTCAGCATACGGCAATTAAAAGCGTGAGATTACTATGTTATAAAGTAAGTTAGGTATTAAAACTCTGTGAAAATGAGCAAAGGAAGAGAGAGAGAGAGTGACAAATGAAAGAAAAACAAATGAATACTCACTTATTATATAAAACGATATCAGGCCGCCAAATGTGGTCAGACGGTACGTGTAACATTTCCACGCCACCATATTCTTTTGGGTCCCATTTTAATTTGTAGTCATTCCAAGACTGTTGAGAAAATAAAATTGATTAGAAAAAAATTGAGCACGCATTTAAATTATTGAAAATAAACTATATATATAGGTTTTACCTCTTATTTCAGTTGCTGAAGGATTTACCTTTCTTTCTACCGTCACAAGTTCCATTCGTCCCCAATTTTTCCCCTTTCGATTATTGGTAGCGCCTGCTATCTATAGTAACGTTGCGTAGCGTCTATTTACACCCATGGAAAATATGTGTCGATTCGAGAAGGTGCACTATGAGGTGTGCATGCCCAATATTTCAAAGTTGTCATGATTTTAAGTGGACTGAATGCAACGTTGCCAGATTGCAATAGCCGCCCTTGCTTTTGACCAATCGAAAATATTAGCACCTGTTCTGAAGGAATCTTACTAATTTACTCATTTATGAAGGTATTTGTTGAGTAGGTACAAAGGGACTTCTAATTCGACGACCTCGTAAAACTTAACCAATACTCGCGCGGCATGGTTCCATTTTGCAAAGTGCCAACAAGCTCCAAGTGCCAAGTGCTAAGTGCTTCAATCACAGGTGAAACCACGTCAACACTGACTTATCTGCATTGTTTCATTAGTAGAGTCACCGACAAATCATATGCAATCAGCCCTCTGATTAGAAAATACCATCATTCCATTTTATTCTAAACAATATCAGAAAAAACTTTTTATGCGCCAAAATGTGAAGTCCCGATCAAATGTGGCTAATAGTAATAACGATTGGTCCCCGGCCAGAACGAGATGTTACCAGGGTTGCTATTTTGTAAATTGCATTTCCAAAATCAAAGGTGACGTGAACAGAGAGAGATTTGAACAATTCAATGAAAAGGTGATTCCGGGACAAATATGAGGATCTTTTAATTTGATATAGATGAAACCACTTGTCTTTTTTCCAATTTTTTTTTTTTTTTTTTACTAATTTGAATGGACTAACATAGATTAAGCTAATTCGCGGAACGTCACGGTGCTTTTTAGTATTTATACATTTTTTGAGCCATCAATCATCAAAATCATGGTTGAGAAATGAAGTCGACTTTTTAAAATCCGTATACCTATTTAATGGGTGTGAGCGAGGCAGAGTACATCTCACTTACACTTGTTAAAAAAATAACCGAAATCAGTCCTAAAAATCACAAATTTAACCCGCCGTCAGTCGCGCCCTAAAAACTTCCGCGAGTAGTCGCGCGGGGTCGTTTTCGACCCCAAAGTTCTTTCGTCCCATTTTACCACCGTCATTCAAAATTTTGATTTCCACCATGCAGAATGGTAATAAGTATGTATTTTTAAAGCTTTTCACGTGAAAACTCGATTTGAAAAAAGAATTTTACGTTCAGTAATTGGTATATTGTAATCTGTGTCGGAAAACCCCCAAAAATGTGACTTTTCCCAGATTTTTATCGGTCAGCTGCCTTTAACTAGTTTTGAAACATATAAATCGAGGTTTTTTTACTTCTAGGCACTATAGAGGACAATTTCATGAAAAAAAGGTATGGGGTTGTGGGGGCAAGTTTTTGAGATATCCCCCCCTCAATACCCCTCATATAATTAGTCCTAAAATTTTGGATATGAAACAAGTAACCATCTGAAAAACTTTATTTTTTTCCCGAATGAGATGGAAAAAACGCTAATTAAGGTTAGCAAGATTCCATCAACCAAAAAATAGAATCGAAATTGAGGATTTAGGGGAGGGCAGGAGGGGAAAAAGGGGGCCGGGGGTAGCAAAGTGGAGATACTTAGATTTTTTTGCTGTGATCTTTTTGGTTTTCGTACTTGATTCCAGGTACCCTTTTACACCTCCCTTCCGCTTTCCCCCACCTTCCCCCTTCATTTCCCATCTCATTCCCTTTTTCCCCTCCCCACTCCCCGCCCCCATGTGAAATAATCAAACTTTCGCGGAAAAAAACAAAAAACTTTATGATCAGTGGCGTCGCGTGTAATCTGGCAACGCCGCATTTCGTCGATTCAAATGCATGAAAAAGGCCAAACTAATGGAGGTGCGAAGTGCACTCCCTCGAATCGACACTTTGTGCGGGTTTGACTGGACAAAACGCGGTGCTGTCAGATCGCAAGCGGCGCCGCACTGATTTATGTAAAAATTGATACTTACGTAACAAATTGGGATAAACGAGTAATTTAGAAAAAAACATTAAGAGCAAACATTAGATTTGCTAAAAGTATCGTAGTAAGTAAAGAAAAGTAAAAAACCAACGGCAATCACATCACGCGAGTGCAAACACCGCACAGAATCCACGTTTACGTTATGTTCACTCGGTCACATTTTATGAACGTGAGTAGTCGCGCGGGGTCGAAAAGGACCCCAAGCAACTTTGGCGCGTCCGTGCTTCAAAACGAATGATTAAATTAAGTTCATATTTACAGAGTGAATAGTCCAAACCCTTGAAGGAAGGTACTGAAACGGACGGGCTAAAACCTTCAAATTTTCATGGACGAAATTGCATTTTTCTGACCCCTGGGGTCGTTTTCGACCCCGCGCGACTGACGGCGGGTTAAGTATTTTTCCTCAATTAGTAATGTCTAATGGCTCAAATTTCCATAACAAATTGAATAACACCAAACGACGTTCTACTAATCATTATAGATGATATTATTTTATCCCGCGTTCAAAAGACCTTAAATAAAGACTTTTGGGAAAGTGAAAAGTGATGCCATCTAGCAGATTGAATGATCCCAAACATTTGGTTGGAAGGAACAATTCCGACTGATTTGTTGCCAAACCAGCTAGTAAATAACAGCGCATAAAAAGTAAAACTGTCCCTTTGATCTCCGTAGCGTCGACTGTATATTCATAAAAACAATAGAGTTCCTTGATGGAAATATTGTACAAGAGAGTACTTACACGAGCTCAACGAGTTGTGATTGGTCTTTGGTTTTAGATTTCACGGAGGCGAGCAGTAGTCGATGACATCGAAGGCTCGTCACAAGAGAATCGATGAGTAGAGGAACGTATGGGAACGGACCGGAATGCCGACAAACCCGCGTGTCCACCACTGATCCACTGTCGAACTCCACCTTCGAATCCGTACAGGCGGTATCGACTCCTTTCAAATACATAAAGCGTCGTGTCGGTATTTCCTGTCCAATATTTCCATCAAGGGACTCCAAAAAACAATTCGGTATAAACTGGAACGCAAGCAGTTACATTATGCACATAGTTAACTGTTCGTACGTAACAGCGCTGGTTTTGCATAATCTTAAAATTGAAGGCGCTAGTGCTGGTACTCGCCTCTCACGTTCGTTCGTTTCCGCGTCTTGAGTCCAATATCCAATAGTAATCGATGGAATCAAAGCTGAACTCGAAAATGCCATTCACGCAAAGCGGCAACCTTGGATGTTGAAACAATTTAAGTGATGTTACTTTGTTTTCTTTCCTTTCTATACCCGTTTATCCGCTTGCCCAAGTCATCCTCTCTTTTCTCCTTCTATCGTATCCATAAAACAAGCTGCCGTTGTTATATAAACTCCCCCTTTCTGTACTTTCACCTGCTTTAACCGAAAGGAATTGGGGAAGAGGAAGCGGCCTTCCTTTTCTATGGGCAGAGAGATAGAGTGAAAAAGTTGCAGAGATAATAAGGGGGAAGAAAACAATAAGTTTGAAATCGGATTATGAATAAGGACTCCTCGGGATCGACAAAACCCTGTCGATGAGAGGAGCGAAAACCCGAATCCTGGAAGGGTTCCAAATCCCTTTCGCGAATCCAAACTCCCGCACCTTGACATCGGAGTTTTACAGCATTCAGGTTCAATTTTTACGTTCCAAGATGCCCGTGTTGCCAGATTTGCGGATTTAGACCGTTTACCTCCCATCTGAGTTAATAGAAAATAAACGGATTTAAACCCGAAATCTTGCAACACCTGAGAAGCGCTTTGTTTGGTATAAATTACACAGCTCCGTCTTAACTCTTTTGTCTCTCTAGTCTTTTTATCGAACATCACAGGGTGTTGAAAAAGTTTAAGTAAACTAAAAAAGAAAAGAAAATAGTTTTACGGTTAGTAATAATTACTCTTTTTTATTCCTTAGAGAGCAGCTTCATTTTGTGAATATCTTTGCACATTCGTAATTCAAAAGAAATTGTTAATTAAAAACCTCTCAAAATGAATGATTACCATAGATAACTGATTTAAATTATTCCACCAATTTAAATTATCAGGTAAATACAATGTAGAGGTCAGTAAGTAGGTAATATGTACATACGTACCATTGCTCATTATCCGTTTTGTTTATTGTAACTCTTCATTGCGCATATTGGGTTAATCCAAAGAAGTTTTGGATTTTTAGGGTGTTTGACTTTTAATATCTCGTGCTCACTTTAGCTTCAATTTCTTTTTACAAGTATTGCTTTTTAAAATCGTTGCCACAATATTTTGCCGACCTTGTTGAATTATAAGTAAATATAATACTCTGTCCAGCAAAAACTTTGTTATTGCAGTGGCGCTCCTAAATAGCTGCTGAGTTATTTTTCCTCACCATTCATGGTACAGTACAGTGGTTTTTGGATCCATGTTGCCAGATTTGAGGTTAAAATCCGTATATTTTATATGGAATCTTAAAGGAAATATATAACGTAAAGCTGTACATCTGGCAACATTTTCTTTGTTGGATGGGCATGCTCGGAGAAAAAAATGACGCAATCATACCCAATGGCTCAAATATATAAATATATTTTCTGTCCCCTAAAGTTTTTCAATTAGTTCTGGTACCGATGGTAGATATTTCCACATGATATTCTCAAATCGGTCAAATTAAAAGAGAATCTACACCGAATTGCATTTACTTAAACATGATGTGGATCAGTTTAGAAACGTTGGTTGAGAGAGATGAAAGCTCGTCTTCTTATAAAGAAGAATCGTTAAAGTTAGAAAACCATGATTTGACTCCTCGTCTCGAGCCCAACTAAAAAAACTCCGCATTATTTTCAGTCGCAAAATCTGGCAACTGCTTATTCTCGCGGGCAATTGCCAATAAAGTGGGGTTATGGGTAACACGATTCGGTTTTTCGTGTCGAACAATTTGAAGCTCAAGTTGGTTTTCAAGACCAGCTTTGCAAACTGGGGTTTAGATCTACGCACCCTATTCTATTCACATCCCTCTCTGTTTCATTTATAGGGAAATGAACTATAATTATCTACAGCCAATGAGAGAAAAAAAATTAATAGAATTTTCACTGTCATGCACTCAATGCGTCTGAAAAATGCTAACTATCCTATTTTAAAAAGTATAAATTTTATCTTTTTGTCACGTTTGATTATCATTATAACTTAATTTGATTAAAATTATAAGAATATTAACCCTTTAACTGCTACGGACGAGTATACTCGCGGCGGAGAAACCTCTTCTCTTAGAGCTGCGGACGAGTGTACTCGCAATCGGGACTGGATTCCTCAAAACTCTTAAAAAAAAATAAAAAAAAAAATAAATAAAAAAAAAATAAAATAAAAAAATTAAACAAAAAACGTAACAATTCGTAAATTTGCACGGTTTTCCATTCACACCCTGGCAGTACCTGCATTCCTAACTCAGCAGTCAAAGGGTTAAATGAGATACAGATTGATTGACTGGCATGATATTTTAATTCGACAGTAGACTCAAAGGCTTTCATATTTATCGCTGATGCGTCTTATATGCGCGAATTATTGTCCGATAAGCGTCCGATCAACCCATATTATAATTGCAGATTAATCAGGAGCTGCCAAATTATTTTATTATTTTTCTTCTGAAACCACCCTTCATTAACAATTTTATAAGAATGCATGTTTCGCATTTTATTCGCATAAATTGCATATTTAATAAAACTAACATCTAACATCTTCTTCAAGAACTTAAAAGCTGGATCGTCACAAGTATACGTTTTCTTATGGTCAAATCAATCATAAACTAAGCCCATGGCGATGCGCGTGGAATCTATGGGAACGGCGCAGCTAGTTCATTTAAAGTCGGGAAAAGGTCAAAATATTGAGGAGGCACAATGCACTCTTCCGAATTGATATTTTACATGGGTTTCGTGGAATCTAGCAACGGCGCATCTAGTTCATTTAAAGTCGGGAAAAGGTCAAAATATTGAGGAGGCACAATGCACTCTTCCGAATTGATATTTTACATGGGTTTCGTGGAATCTAGCAACGGCGCATCTCGTTCATTTAAAGTTGTGAAAAGGTCAAAATATTGAGGAGGCACAATGCACTCTTCCGAATTGATATTTTACATGGGTTTCGTGGAATCTAGCAACGGCGCATCTCGTTCATTTAAAGTTGTGAAAAGGTCAAAATATTGAGGAGGCACAATGCACTCCCCTGAATTGATATTTTACACGGGTTTAAGTGGAAAAAAATCAACGTTGCCTAATTGCACATAGCGCAGAATAATGCAATCAGAATATGGAAACTCCAATAAGAGCTAATGGAAGCAAAATTTGGAATTAATCAGCATGAACTGCCAAACGTGCAATCGTGCCTGCTCACTTCTCAAGACGATGGACGTACTTTTCGAGGTTATATTTACAATCACGGTTAACGCACGACCAATCACAACCCGATACGTTGTCGAAGAGTGCCCAAAATGCTCACGATTTGTTTGGAACCATAGGTCCACGAACGACACTCGATACGATGTATCGCTGTATACTAGAAAAGTATAATTCATCAGCGGTCTTTAAAGTTTCAAAATAATGAATTGAAACCATGCATGAGAAATATATTAAAGTAAACAGTTATGAACGGGCTTTGGTACCTAGGGGTTGAAATGATGTTATTGAGTTACCAACAACTTAACCTTGTATTCGTGCACCACGGGATGGTTGCATGACTGAGAAGTGCTGCGGCTGCGGCCTGCGGTGCACGAATGCGGTAGATTCTGCGGTAATGAGACAAGCACACCCGCTGGGACCAGGGAGTTTAACCTGCAAATAACCTTGACAATAATAAAAGCAACAACCAAAGCAATTTTCCTATTAAAATTATAGGTTTCATCATAATGGGTCCTCTACACACTTTTGATACAGATGTATGAAACTTGTATTCCCATGCATTTCAACCAATAACAAGTCGTCAATGATCTCAAAGAAGAGAAACTTCATTGAAGGTTCATTTGAAAGCTGACAGTGCTGCAGTTCGGCCTTTTAAAACTATGCATAATATCGATTCCAGAGGGTGCACTGTACATCTCAGAATAGTTCGACCTTTTCTTGTGCTTTGAAGTGCGGACGAAATGCAGCATTCCGGATTGCACGGTACGCCACTGGGGGTTCTTAAGTACATGTATATTAAGCTTGTAGACAAAAAATGCAAAAGAAAGACTCTTACCTGTTCTACCCATAAATTTGTTGTCATAATTTGATTCTTAAGATTCTGTAACAGAAAATAAGCGCGTGTCAAAATTAGTTTCTTCACTATTGCACAGTTAAAAAATTAATTGTAAAGTACACCGAGAGAAAGTTTTAGTTGTACAGCACATTTTTATAGAAATTCGGTAGCTCTAAATAAAATGACAAATATATTTTTAAAAGGGGGGTATTTCATAAGTCCAGTCTACAGTTTTGGTTGCAAAATATATTTATTATTATTATTGTTTGGTCTAACAATTGCCCTGTATCTATACTCTCTTCTTTCATTTTTACATGGAGTGAAAATAGTGTTTGTCAGTAGCGGCTCGTGCAATTTGGCAACCATGCAAATTTTCCATTTAATCCTATGCAAAAGTATCGATGTCTTGGGGGTGCAATTGCACCTCCTGAAGATCGATTGTTTTACGTAGGTTTAAATGGAGAGAAGACGTTGTTGCCAGATTGCACGCGCCGCCACTGGTGTTTGTATAGAATATTTACCCAAATTTCAGATACTTATTCTATGTAGCAGTCGAAAAAAGAAAACTACATTAAAATAAAAAATTAAAAATTAAAAAAAGAATGAAAAAAAAAAAATGGACATGTTAGTTTGAACCCTGAAAAATGTCGCAATTTTTATGTATTAACCTTGATCAAACGGAAAATGGATTTTTCGAGAATAAAACGAAATTCTTTCTTAAAGAGTGGACTAACTGCTTATAACAGTTTATTGTTGATTGAAGTACACTTTGAATGAGCCTTAAATAGTCGCAGGGTTGACAAACCTACGGGGGTTAGAGACCCCTTTTATCCACAACGGGGCCTTAAATAAATGACAACAACAGATTGAAAAACTCAAGTCTCAAGAAAGAGTATTTCATTTCCACTGTGAAAACACAGTTATATTTGCTGCGGTCTGATTCATGTCAAGGATGCGTGAGCTCCAACAAATATCAAGTCGCAATGAATTGCATTTCCCCGCCATCAAATTGCCTTAATTCTCAATTTGTTTGAACCATTCTTCAACAGTTGCTTTCTCATCCCTTTGCCTTCTTTTTCTTCTTTTTCTTTTCCCACCAAAGAGTAACGATCAACACTGTGCTGTGTGCAGCACCGCTTTCTGGTGGAAAGGGAAGGGATGCTAAACTGTGGAACGTGCCTTTCCATGCTCAATGGATACAAACCCTACGAGCCCTTATAAAGGTGACTGCCTTGATCCCTTTACCATGAAAGACGTGCAGTATTCGCAGTTTTGCCCTCTACTAATGTATCTTCTTCAAAATAATGTTTGGTTTTCTTCTCTTTCTTTTCTTTTTCCAATTCATTTCCGTTCCTTCACTAGCTTCTCGGTAAAACATCTGTTTATTTTTACGATTTTTCGATCTAAAATCTATTAGATATATTCAAGGCTATAGAGTCCCATCATCTGTAGCAAGTTGAAACAAGTAAAATCATGGGCGTAGACATTGAATGCGATTTTGTTCATTTGTCCACACACTAAGGAACATTGATCTACGGTAAAGACTACAGCGCCGTATAGTTTTCAGCGGTATTATCTTTTACTGCATTTACTAATTGAAATCTATTTAAGCTTTAAATGATTCTTCAGCACAGTATGAACATTCTTGAGATTCATCATGATTAAAATCATCAGCTTCATACTTATTGTTAGTGAAACAATACAGAAGGGTGAGGATCGGGAGAGTGCTTGTCCACCTTAAGAGTCCTGCAAATGGGGCAGTTGCAAGGGTCTGAAATGTCGTGTTTTTTATGAAGAAAATGAAAATATTTGATGAGCTGAGAACAATGATGCCTTTGGTTTCTAATTCAGTTCCAATTTTCCGGAGATGAGATTTCGGCCCTAAATACATTGTTTTGAATTTGAATTTCGTGTAGTGACGTCACTAGGCACACAATTTTTTGCATCTTTACGCGTGTGTATCTCCAAAACCGGAACACTTAAGAAAAAACCAAAGGCACCATTGTTCTCAGCTTATCAAGTACTACCAATTTCTTTATAAGAAAACCAAAATTTCAGACCCTTGCAACTGCCCCATTGAAAAATATAAGTTGCGAAATGTATAAGCAATTCTACTTTATCATCGATCAAAAACATAAGAGAGTTTTCAAATTGTCGAGTCAACATTTATACCGTCCATGTTCCTATATGGTACCTAAGAGATTTGCGAATACAGCTGTTGAACGTCCCATGGGTGAGGCTTTTTTTAAATCCGTGGGTAGCTTGTTCCACAATTGACTGCCCGAGATCGCGAATGAGGAATGAAAAGGAATGCTCAAGTTACTCCGGAGTCTTGCGGAATCGAGAAAAGTAAACTTTTCGGCCAAATAAAGCGGCTCATTTGATGTTAGCACTCGGTAGATAGTGAGAGAGTGCGGGAGAGAGAGAGAGATAATATGTAACTCACAAACCACACAAAGCATGACATGTTGCTGTAACGGCATCACTAAACCAGTCTAATGCACCCAGACATAAACGCTATAGGGACTGACTTTGATTTTTGCGAGAGAATGTCTTCGTTAAAAAATATGAATAGCAAGAGCAGACTCAGATTGTGCTCAAAGGAGATTACGTGTGAATGAGAAGGACAGAATATGTAATTTACTAGCCAAACGAAGCATGCCATTTTGGTGCAAAGTTATCTCTAACTCGATGTGTAGCAGACTTATTTAGCTACCAGGGGAGAAAGTAAAGATACACGGCCTCTGTATTAAATATGGCGATGAGTATCATCCAACGATGAAATCTTATCTGGCACACCCTAGAGATGAGCTGTGCACAGTCGGAGGTCTATTGAATCTTATCTTGCACACCCTAGAGATGAGCTGTGCACAGTCAGAGGTCTATTGAATCATATAACTCTTTGAGAAATCTGCATTTTCGTGCATATAGTGTTTGAATTTTTCTCCCGTCGGAAAATGGAGAGTTCTGCGGGCAGTGCTCCGTGCGTCCGAAATTTTTCACAGTAAGGACTGTGATTTGTAATCTATTTTTTTGTTACCAGAAGCGATGATTTGGCGGACATTTTTCGGAAAATATCACAAAAGCACGGTTACGAAGCGCCGAACCGGTTAAACGATGTCAAATGGTGCCGAGAACTCAAATAGGGCCGGCCGACGGATGGACTTATGAAATTAATGATGAAAGCGCGAAGCAGGTGACCGTGCATCGAAATGAACGAATTCATCAAACATGTTGATAAAAATATTAATAGTAATAAACGATTTAAGCTGTACGAGCTTCAAGAGTTCTCCTCTTGTGTGTCAAGAAAAGTTCTTTAAAAGATCATCTCTGAAAAGCTGAACTGTCGGAAACTTCATGTTTCAATCTGACCCGTTTCGACTCGCCGGCACCATTTGGCAACGTTTTACTGGTTCGTCGTGTTGCCACTATACACAAGAGCTATTTTCAATAAATCTCCGTCGAATTTTTGTTTCAGATAACCTAAATATGAATTACGGATCAAACTCCACACTTTGAAAATTGGTGAATGCGCGGAGCAATGCATGCGAAACTTAGCATTTTCCGGTGGGAGAAAATTCATACACTATGCACTAAAATGCTGATTTCTTAATAAGTAATGATCCAATTGACCTCTAACTGTGCACAGCTCATCTCTAGGGTACATCAGATAAGATGTCATTGTTGGTTGGATGATACTTGTCGCCATATTTTATACAGAGGTCGTGTATCTTTATACTTTCCAAACTCCCCTCGTATAAACGATGTACGAAAAGGCTTCGATTAACTTGATTTCTGATACATCACCCCTCTCTATCCTCCAATGGTTCGGAGATAGGATTAAGAATTAAGGGCCGAGAGGTACGCATTATGAATGGGGTGGGGGGAAAAAAAACTCCCAAAAGCCGGAAGCCAAAGGAACATAAGCATGTTAGAGTATTAATGGTGTGGGCTATAATATGTTCACTGGAGAGGGGAGTGGGAGGCTAGTTAGGGAGCTGTTACAATGTACCCCCTTCTCCCTCCTCCAAGTCTGGAATGATATCGTGTACCGCGAGCGTTATTAACGGGAGGTATAGAAAAATCCATGGTATCTGTATTTGGGTCGGAAAAACGGTCTTTGATGGAAGCAACGGACGAGCAAACATCGATGTCGATACACAATGCGCATTTCACTGCTGATTACATCTTGAATTCTTGTAGCATTAGTCAAACGAGTTTTCTTCTCCAAACCGCCCCTTCTCTTTTCTCTCCACTGATATCCCCTGGTGCGAATCAGAGATGAAGGATTTTTTTTTTTTTTTTGTCACGGGCGCGAGGCAATCTCGTTATCAGGCAGAGAGGGAAAAAACCCCCGTAAAATGACTCGCGGGTTTTCCTATCAAAATCCCATTTCCCCTCATTCTTCCGCGTTTTCTATTCCTCCAACCCTTATCATATTTTTGCTCTGATTTTCTCCATAAGTCTTGGAGTTTATCATGTACGCAACGTAATGGTCGATAAGCCAATTTCCTGCTAATATTCAGCGAGTAACTTCAAGTGAAACACACAGTCGTTTCATTAGAATCATTTACTCAAGGATGCTTCCCAGAAAAACAAGTTCAATTTATCCCTTCAGTTTGAGTATCGATGGTATACGCCAATTTTTTAATCGTTAAACGCTCGGCAGCTTAAGTATAAAGTTTTTAACTGGGCTTCTGCGAGTTTTTTTTTTCACAGGGCTTCTGCGAGTTTATTTTTTCACTGGGCTTTCGACGAATGATGTTATGCTAAATTAAAATCAAGCGCTGTTTTTGCGTATAGATGCAGATAAATCGTATATTGGTTATAAATTATTTAAAAAAATAAATATTTGTTAACGAATTTGCTCAACTCTAAAGCAATTGATTAAAAATGACTCATTCACAATTTCCGGAGATCAGAGTTTACACTTTTCATGGTAAATAAAGGAGCACAATAAGCTTTGACTGATTTTTTTTCTTCTTCAAAACTCATTACAATTTTGTATCTTTATGCGTAAAGTGAAAATATTTAAGCTGTTGGATTGAAAAATTATCAAGTTTTGAAAACCAGTCGAACTGCTTGGTGGGCCTTTTTTATCTGTGCATGAAGTTACCCTTTAACAGATTTTTATATGTACTATCGACGAATTAAAGATTGTCGCGAGATTTCACGAGACAAGTTTCGCCTTCAAAGGTTCCGGCTCGGCCACTCTTCATACTTCTCACACCATGCAGGCGAGAGGCCAGTGTGGGAGGGAAGGGAGAAGCCGTTCCAGATCAGTCCCAAACTCACACCTATAACTGAAAATGTGTAAAAATCTCGCGACAATCTTTAATTCGTCGATAGTACATCCATATATACTCATGATCAGCGCCCTTGCTCTATTCTTGCTTTGTAAAATGAGGTATAACAGCTAAGGACGATAGAAGTGGCGTATCACCACAATCATATTTATGCTATACTATCAAACGTTAAAACGATGGACACTAGAACAAAATAATTCATAATTGTTTATTTTTATTTTTGAATGTATTGGAAGGGTGTGACGCGACAGCTCATGCTGTTGTTTTCGGTTTTTAGAATGATACAGCTCTGGATCAGTGGCGTAGCGTGCTATTTGGCAACGTTGCAGTTCGTCCATTTAAACCCATGAAAAAGATCGAACGATAGGGTGTTCGGTGAACACCTTTTTCGACCTTTTATACGGGTTTAAATGGACACAATACAACGTTGCCAAGTTGCACGCTACGCCACTGCTCTGGATGACGAGCGTCTTCTTGCAAGGTCTTATATAGCTTGATGCAAAAAATAGGGCGGCGCAAGGAGTCGCGGAAGTTTGATTGAATAAGTCATCGAATCGGAACGGAACGGAAAGTAAGCCTCCTCCGTCTTCTGGGAATTGAGAACAAATTGAATTATAGCCATTTGAACTCACTTTAAATTTGATCCAGAACATGATTGAGCTTTTGCAGTTAGTCCTAGGGTGATTGGAAAAGTGCAATCGATTTGAATCCGCCAAATTAAATTCGAGGTTTTAAAGTTTATATCAGTTTAAGATACTGGCTTTACAGGGCAATCGAATGCAATTCGATGCTCTAACCAGTGATGACATAGTATTTGAGATGATTGAACATTTTTTGATTTCCAGAAAATCGAATTCACGCAACTTAAGAGTTGCTATGATTTACGTGTTGTTTAATTTCAAAACGCTTTGGAACCCAGTAACTATTGCGATTTTTTTAGATATTTTCTAGGATTATTTATCATGTCAATTAAACAAACAAAAAATGTTTCAGCAGACTGATTATGAACAATCTTATCGTAGTGCTATCGAGTTGATGATCAAGTACGTGTTTTTCTTACGGTATTACGATAGTATTCATTCCGATAGAAACCCTCCCATCTCTATGCGAAAATTCGCCGATGACTCCTGAGCTATCGGATAATTTCCGCAGAGACAGGAGGGTCTTTATCGGATTGAAACCTAAACAGAAAAAAAAAAGACAGGTAGAATTAACCATCTGCATAGTTGATTTTGGATTCTTATGCTATTAAGTATGGTAAATTTTACAATCACATGGTAAATGCAGCGTACCTTATGGTGAAATGTACCAACAGCAACAGATTATCTTAATTTACCGCAAGATACGTTGCATTTACCATACTTGATAGCAGACTACAAAATCAGCTATGCAGATGGCAAAGTCTATCAATTCTCTACACGGAAAAAAATTAGTTGCCGAGACTTACTATCATGATGACTGATTTTGGCACCTGCGAAAAAGATGGTAAACTAATACCAGATATTGGGTTGAATGAACTAGACACTTAAACTTAAGTTCAGGCATACCTAACCCAATATCTGGTATAGTTCACCATCTTTTTGGCAGGTGACAAAATCAGTCATCATGATGGTAAGTCTGGCCAACTATTTTTTCCCGTATATTACTATTTATTTACTACTAATTTTACTATTTTACTATTTTTGTTTACTTTTACTTTTTTATTATTACTTTTATTACTCTTTATTTCTTTCTATCATTTACTAATTCTATTTCTTTTTTCCCGTGCGGAATGACATCTTCCATAATAAGACACGGAATCGATCACCGACTCGATAGCATTACGGTACGATCGTTCATGATCAGCATGCTGGGACCAACAAATGTTGGGACGAAATGGTACCCCTCCTAGATGTATCGTGCGGCCGTAAGCTATCTACTAGCATGCTTGAGCCCTCACTATTCACCTAAGAAGAGTGACTATTTCGTCACAACATTTCGTCCAGGTGAGGCGAAATGACACATTCTTATTTGATCGCCACATTATTCGATAGTAAGAAACTAAAACGAGGCCAAAAAACGAGATATTTATTAAGACAGTTATCTCAATGAGATTTATTTAGTATTAAATATCCACAGAAAATAGGTGCCGACTGTAGGAAACAGTAAAAATTTCAGGATTCTCTGTTTTTCGCGACAAGGGCAAAAATATGCGGCAAACAAAAAATCTGCTTGTTTTACACGCAAAGATTGAAAATTTGCTGCAATGGAAGATCCGCAGGGGATGAGGTACCGAAAGTTAGAAAAAGCCGAAATATCAGGATTCATGGTTTTCCGCAAAATCAATCTCAAGTACTCTTCGATGTCGATAACTGATTGTCGATGCCTAAAGCAAAACCATCAAAAATCGTAAGAAATCTCCTCCCATGAGAGCCCATATCACAGAATAATACAAAACTCTGTCGGATTTTGAAGCAAAGTCGTTTCGCGTCCGCCATGTTGGGATATAGGATGTTTACATCTGGATTTGCGCGCGAATAAAAAAATATAGGACATGATCCGCGAAATTTTCGTTCTGAAATGCTAAAAGAATAAAAGTGAGGCCGGAAACTTAAGATTTCTTTCCAGAATTTACAGAAATAAATGACTTTCAACACAAATCACACACGTCCGCCATGTTGGGATATAGGACCGCACAGTTGCCTATTGGTGCCATTAAATTCCAAACTTGCTTCCATTGGCTCTTATGGGAGTTTCCGTTCTGATTTTATTATTCTGTGCCCGTATGAAAGTAGACCATCTAACGTCATTACGCCAAACCTCTGCAATCTGGTAAGATGCTATTGGATTATATCGCACAGGAAAACTCTTTTGATTTTTCCAATTTCGTAGGCAGTGAATTAGTGATGAGCTAATTAGTTTCTTTAAAATCCGACAGAAGATGCTCTTGTAAACTACACTTAGCAATGAATGTAACTCAATGACTCGCTTTTCAAATTTTTAAAAAAATGTCATGGTTTTATCATAAAATGTAAATAGTTGCCATAAAGAATCAATTGAAATTGTTTGATCAATTCCATGCTAATAGGCAGAGCTTGGGAGCCGGAGCCATCCATGGTTGGATTTGAATTGTATGTTCTGCTCCGCAGAAAACTGTGGGGATGCTTAAAATGAGTTACAATTTATCATTCAAATACTAAATCCAAAGGCTTTTGCACCAACAGAACTTGATTTCAAAGATTTGGTTTCAAGTTATTGCGTTGGAAGAGCTCTTTAGGGTGCACTTTTTTGAGCCTTGCTCCGTAAGAGCTCCCAACGCAATAACTTGAAACCGAATAATTGAAATCAAGTTTTGTTGGTGCGGAAGCCTTTGGCTTCAGTATTTGAATGATAAATTGTAACTCATTTTAGGATTTTCACAGTTTTCTGCCGAGCAGAACATATAAAATTCAGATCTAACCACGGCTCCAACTCCCAAGCCCTGCTAATAGGAGACTAAACTGATCAAGACTTTATACGCGGTCAGCAAATTACGAAAAAATCAGCAATGGAACCATCAGCATTCTTCTTCAAATAGGATATTTGTATTTGCGCGCCAGCAAGATAGCTTCCTGAATCCTATCAGATTGCTCATACGAGAAAACGATTTCAAACAGCACCGTTGGTTCGGCATGCTTAAAAAAGAAAACAGCCACCGAGCAATCCACTTGCCGCTGGTGGGTGGTGATCTCTATATTCAGATATTGTCTCTGGTTGAAAAAGCTGTGACGCTTTGCGCTATCAGTTTGTGAATTTTGTTCACGACGCATTTCATTGCGTTTGATTCAGAGATGTTCTCGGATGATCAGTGAATTAGAAGGCACGCACTCTTACTGATCTGGGACCAAATAATGTTAGGTCCCGCTCATTGAATTGCGTGCGGTTTCGACCAATCAGAGAGCTTACGCACGGTCATGTGACCGTGCGTAAGTTACGCTCGGGACCTAACATTATTTGGTCCCAGTCCTGTATCGTAGATGCGTGATCCAGATTGTGGATACATACGATGACGCGAGTTGCATCATTAGTTCATTGTCATCCCAATTTTATGTTTCTGTTCTTAGTTGCTCACTGTAGTTTATAGGTTTGCATCACTTTATTAACAGGCGGCGTTTCATCAGGTGAATAGTTAATCATCGAACAGTCGTGGCCGTGGGGCCCGTGGGTCGTACTACAGAGAAACACGTCTCGCGACAACGAAGAAGGTTGATTTATGTTGGAACAGGGACGAATCCTAATCATTAGAATTGAAACACAGCAGAAATTAGTCAATAAATCACGGGTATAATTAGCCACCGCTACCACAGGTTGATCGAATGGATTTACTCACGCTTATCTTATAAATACTTGCTTATTTCATAGCCAAATGTTTGTTGCTCTATAGTGAAAACTTAACTTATCAAAAAAAAACAAAAAAAAAACGACTAAAATTGTAAATTCATAATTTATGATAATATTGACATGGAAATTACATAAACAAAGTAAATATAATGAGCAACCTTGATTTAACTGGGCTTTGCCAAGGAGCTGATACCTATCGAGACTCAATCGATTTCGATTGACTATTGATTGAAGATTCTATCGATCTAAACACGCCTATATAATTGAACAACGTCTATAAGTGTTGATTTGTACTAATCGTTTAAACCGGCTGTTTCAGTTTTGAAAGATCCTCAATTGAGATACAAATTGTGCCAGTAGTAATGATATTAATTTGTTGATTCAATGTTTCACATCGATCAATTCAGTGCATTCAGCGATTTCAAGTGTTGACAGCGGTAGAATTTGTGAATGAGCCTCACGTTCCTGGTGAATATTCAGGATACCCCTCCCCCTCCCTCTCTCTCTCTCACTCTTTCTCCAATGACACTTTTAAAAGAAAGCGCGTCGTAAAACCGAGCTGTCTCAGCTTTTGTTGTCTCCATTCTACACTCGATTTTCTAGATTTGGCGTAGCATTAATATATTCAATCTTAAGAAATGAGTCAAATTTCGTTTGAGCCCCTTATTTTATCAGTCAGTGCCTCGGGTTCCCCGTTTAAGGGGTCATTAGTCGGATTCACGCAGGGCGGGCAGAGGGGTAGGGTGGAAAAGCTAACGACTCTTTTGTAATAAATTGTTTTTACGAGGCGGGAAAACGAGCTTTAAACACCGCTTTCTGCGCCTCCTTCCCACTCCTTTCACTACCAACTCGTTCAGTTTAAGGAATCTACCGATTTTTTTTGCTTCTTTTTTCTTGCCGATTCCACTTTCTATCGATGGCATTGCCGTGAAGCAGAGCACTTAATTATCTCAATCACTCATTTCTTTTTACGTTTCCTCTCCCTTTTTTTCTCCGATGTTAGCGTCAGTAATAAAAAAAGATCAGATAGGCGCAATGTTGACTTGCAATAATCCAAAGATTACTTGAATCCGGATATATTCGCTGTGGATGCTTTTCCCGAGCTGATTTGGCTGCGTGAGATAACATAAGTTTAGTTTTTTTTTCAAGCGTGCCATACGAAGTATATGGCAAGCTTCTTACTCTCGTTTTGCTGCATATACTATGAATAATATAATACAGTGTAAGAGGCGCCCTCTGGTGGCCGTGTGTGTTTTGGAGATTTAGTTTTCAGGATATGAATCAAAAATTAAATGCTCGGGTCCTATTGTGTATTTTCAAGGAATTTTTGAGTGCGTACAATGACACACTCAGACACGTTTAAATTTTTTATTTGGAGTCATTTGATGGCTTCACCGTTTTTATTTTCTTTTTTTAGACTTTCCCGCGTCGGTATATGGTGTCTCACTATTTTTACCAAGGATCCATAGTCCTTATGTCCGTTGTCAATACTCGAAAAAAGTACTTTTGTCACCCACCATTAGTCACCCTCTTTGTAACGTACACTAACTATTCTTTTAAACGCTTATGAAAGCATCCACAATGCTATGGTTGATTGGTAGAAATGAATTGTTTCCGAACGGAATGTGAGACGCTGGCAACTTCCACTCTCAAGATTATTTGATTCTGCGAAATTGTTCAAGGAAAATTCTCTAAGATGCAACATTATCATTTTTTTCCTACACCTACATGCGCATTGGACATAACTATTATTTGTTTTGAAAACGTGACTTGACCCTCGACCCAATTCAAATAATAAAGTCAAATAGCAATTCACATTCTGGAAACAGTGCGCATGTAAATATAGAGTTTATTCAGCCTTCATGCATTTACATCGATATAAATAGACCATAGAAGAGAGATAAGATCTCATAAAAATACATTGGATTTTATAAAGTGCATAGTCAGCTTTTAGAGCTTAGAGCGTGCCTGCCGTGGGTAATACTCTGCGACTCTCCCTCTCCGATCGACAAATCTTACTTTACTCTCTTTTGAGAACATCCTCCAATAGTGTTCCTTGAGCGTTGTTTAATTACGCACGCTTCTATCTCAACTATAAAACTTCTTCCGCACTTGGAAGCTTGCGATCACAAGTAACTCTTACTACACACTTTATCATTTGAAAATGTTCCCTTGATCCTTTATTTTAATCATTCTATCCACGAAAACAAATAAATGTGAGTTTTCTTGATTCTAACTATTCAATTATGGTTTTTGGATTTACTCGGTGGTTATAATCGAATTTGCTAAAGAGAGGAAGTCAAGAGTTTTCGTGCATCCGAGTTGAAGCCAAGTTTTTTTGAAAATCAACTTTTATACTGTGCTTACGCGTAATGGCGCAAGTACGTATAAAATACTCTCCACAAGTGTAGTTTTTGACTTTATCAAGAAAACGCTTTCCCAATTTCTCGTAAAACGACTTTTCACTATTCAGGGGGGCAGTTGCGTGGGTCTACATTTTTGAGTTTTTCTTTACTGAGAAAATGGAAGTATACCACGGTGAGCTGAGAACGAGGAAGCATTTAAGCTTTTATCTATAAATAGATCAGTTGAATAGTGCGTCACAACTCGAACATTTTAGCTCAGCTTTGCCCGTAAGCACCCCTGATTGTAAGGCATCATAGAGCTAGATTTGTACGCAAACGCAACTAGATCACCCACCTGTGAACCTGAAGCTATAAACAACAGAAAAATCGGTCTCGTGGAACTTGAGATTATGGTCGATCAAACTTTCTTTAAGAATTGGATTGATACAGACGTCAGATACTTTTAATGTGGGACGGCATCTCTTTGAGGGTCTTGAATAGCTCCCAAAATCACATTAAAAATCATCGGATGTTTGTTGTGACATGAATAACTTAAGTTTTTATTTGACGAGAGAGTAGATAGAATTGGCCTGACAAAACTCGGAGGTTTGGAGAAACGAAAAGCCTTCAAAAATTCAATAGATCCGCGGGGATGTTTTCGGAGCACCTGTTGTGTTAATTTGATCAACTAGGTATTTTTCTAAAAGCGCAAATCACTTGTACGCTTCCTTTTGACCAAATGCTGATAAATACAAATTCACAGTAAACTTGGAGCAAAAATTGTCCGCTTTAATTATTTTCAGCCAGCGAATGAAATGAATGGATGAAGAAAAATGCAGAGCTGACGCTGACACCCCTCATTAGATGTCTTCGATTACTGACAATTTGTAATGTATTTTACTTTCTTCTCCTCTCCCCGCTTTCCTCTTGGCTCCTCCTTTGTTTCTTCCTTTCTCCAGTCTCTCGCTTGTCGGTGATAAGCCGCCTAAGTTTGGCCGGAATCGGGAAGTGCATCCGAGTCATCCAAGTCTAACGGCGCGGCGCGGCAAGCGGCAGCGGGAAGTTTGAAAACTGGAAACCGCTCGCGAGTAAGTAACAACTTGGGCTCGAGGTTTCGCGGCTTGATCCAGTTTTCCTGACTCCCTTATTTTACTCATTTGCCTCTGCCTTTGCTCCCCCCCCCCCACCCCCCATTTCCCTTCACTACTTACCACCTTAGCGCCGGCGTATCTAATTGAATCCTCTGTTTCGTTTGTATATGGAGCCGAAAACACAAGGCGAGCATCTAAGGCTATTGGTACATGTGCAATAAGTAAATTAACATTGTGTGCCATGCATGTAAGTAGGAGCCATGCTTATTTCACTAGCATAGTTGCCAGCTAGTGCAAGAGCGGCTTAAACTTAATCGCAGGATGGGGTGGTTGCAAGGAACTGAATTGTTGCGTTTTTTATAAAGAAAATGAAAGCACTTGATGAGCTGAGTACAAATATGCCTTTGGTTTCTAATTACGCCCCATTGTTCCGAAGATGCAATTTTGGCCCAAAATACATTGTGTTAAATGGGGATTCCGCGTAGTGACGTCACTACGCCCACCATTTTTTCAAACTTTAAACGTGTGTATCTCAAAAACCAGGACACTTAGGAAAAAACCAAAGGCACCATTGTTCTTAGCTCATCAAATACTATTAATTTCTTTACAAAAAACACACAATTTCAGACCCTTGCAACTGCCCCATTATAAAATAAATGCAAACAAACTAAAAAAAACACATCTTCAAAACCCTTTAGTCATTTTTTCCTGTGACAAACTCTATGACACATTAAATCCAATTTTGATAGTAAGTCTGAGTGCGGAAGGTGCATTTAATATGCTCACAAACATGCACCAGCACGGATGTAATGAACTTATTGTGGGCAACGCTATCTTCCTTTCCTGCTGTATCACAGCTCAATTTTTACCGAATGCGTCCTCGTCCATATATCTTTGCTATTTTTGTTTTTTAGGGATATACGGTGAAAAACTATCAGGTTTTCAAACGGAAAAAAATTCACAGGTACGCGGTTACTATAAAAGACAGGCTCGGGAACTGTGAATCACGGGTAAAAGTTGGACGCCGTCTAGACACGGTCGTATCGAGTCCTTATCAAGTGAGTGATATTCTTATGGGAGGTGTTTATCTTTAGAGAAGCCTTCCGCTGAAACCCTCTATAACCTCTACTATGTGCGCTTGATGGCTGTGAAGTCACACTTCGGTGAATTTCCGTATAGAGATGTAAGGGTAATACTACTTGAAGGATAAACCAACCTTGAGAGTAACACGCAATCGATAGAAACTCGGTATAAATACGATACGGTCGTTCGTCCCACTAGTCCCTAGTATTAATTTTTTTTTTAAATTTTTATTTACAAAGGCGTCTTCTTGACAGAAATAATCCTTATTACTAGATCTTAACTATTTACATGAATTTAGTAATTAGCATGTGGGGGGAGGGTAGGATACGGGTATTGTATCATTCCCAAGCATTTGAAATCACGGCCTTGGAACAAGGTCCGTGATATAAGTATAATAAACGTAAAATACAAAATAATATTTTGCAACATTGTAGAATTTTTGATACTGTACTTTATAGAGAAATCAAACACTATAATGTACAGTATCAAAAATTCTACAATGTTGCAAAATATTATTTTGTATTTTACGTTTATTGATTATAGTATAAGTTACCACGGAAAAAAACTACGGTGAAAATAACCATATGGATACCTGATTTTGGCACCTGCTAGATTTTATGGTAATGTTAACCAGAAGTATACTATGTTTTGACTAGGTACTAGGTGATGTTACCTGATTGCATGTCGAATTTACTCAAAGTATCGGTAAATGTACCATACTTCTGGTCAAGTTTACCATAACATCTAGCAGGTGCCAAAATCAGGTATCCGTATGGTTATTTTCACTAATCTTTTTTTTCCGTGAATGAGTATTAATTTATCTTGAATTGAAAACATTAGACAACTGTTCTAGACGAGGAGACAGTTTGCTACACTTATTTCTAGTTGGGTAGTGACACAATATTAAGATAAAAATGATAGTAACTATATGAAGTTTGGTTTTTTGCTAGAATTCCCAGTTTCGGAGACATACTCTCGCGTAAAATTGCACAAAAAATCCTGTGTGCTGTGATGTCACAACGCGGGATTCCGATTTAAAACAATATTTTTAGGGCCAAAATCGCATATTGGGAACTATAAAACCTAGTTAGAAACCAAAGGTATCCTTGTTTTCTGCTCACCCAGTACTTTCGTTTGCTTTGTAAAAACAATCAAAATTCAGACCTTCGCAATTGCCCAAATTACATTGAAAAAAAGTTGACCAAAAAGCTCAGCGAAGAATATAGAATGAGTTTGACTACCTCGCAAATGCAAAGGGTACTTTTTTTGTTTTTTGTTTTTTTGTTTTTTTGTTTTTTGTTTTTGTTTTTTTGTTTTTTTTGGTTTTTTTGTTTTTTGTTTTTGTTTTTTTTTTGTTTTTTGTTTTTTTCCTAGGTTAGGCGTATTGCTTGTCTGATAAAAGTCGGCTCTTGCTTCTTTCAAGTGAGTTTTTTAGATGAAAAAATCATCGCGTAGACACACGACTGAACTTTCCATTATCGGCCTTGCAAAGGGTGGGAAATAAGTGAAAACAAGAGTTTGTGATAAATTAAAACGAATGACTTATGGATGCAATGCAGGTAGTGAGCATCCTTATCAGCACCCCTTCCCCTTCCCTCCCTGTCACCCTGTCCTTCCCCTGACCCTGCCCCTCAAACCTGCGTCCCTTCCCTTCCCCATCACCCTACCCTTCCACAACCCCTTCCCTACCACCATCCACGCTCGACGCGGTCAGGCATCGCATCGCAGCCTCATTCTTGTCACTTCGAGCTTATCGCAGATGTGACCGAAAACTGTGCAATCGACTTGTCCTCCTTTGAAGTCTCCTTGGAGTCCTTCCCCACTTTTCGTCTGATCCTCGAATAGACTGTTATAGGTCGATCAAAATGGGTCTGTTGGAAAATTTTGCCACGGTAATAAAGAGGGTCCATTCGAATGTAAAATCACTGGAAAATGCCTATGGAAGCCGAAAGTTTCAAAATTGACTCACAAACTCCATAAATGCGTTTTATCAAACTTCCAAAATGGCAGTCATGTGAGCGAGTCACAATGGGAGAGTCCCATCGGATCGCAACATTTAAAGCTGAGAAATGTGATTCATCATAGAAAAAGCTGGAAATGGATGGGAATCCCTTTTTTTACATCCTCTGAGCTTATATGACTGCAATCTTGTAATTTTGTTTATATGCATTTATTGAGTTTCTGAGTTTATTACGGAACCTTTTCGAGGTACCAAATGTCATTTCTAAGCTATTATACAGAAGAACTGAACCCTCTCCAAAGCTGTAGCAGACATGCTTGGAAATTCAGGAATATCTCACTAAAAAACTGTCTATTTACTCGTTTTGAAAATTTGTTTCTAAATATCTCGGGTGTTTATAAAGATTTTTTTTAATGTTTCAACGCAAAGGATGCTGTTAATGTGGGTAAAAATGGATTAATGGGTCTGTTGCAAACTTTTGCTACAGCGCTATAGAATGTTCAATCTCATGTAAAATCGCATGAAAAGTCCATTGGTGGCATCAGAAAGCCATTAAATGCAGTGTAAAACTCATGAGAGACGTTAAATGAAATCCAAGATGGCGGTAAAATATTGAGCAACCTGTATGTATGCACCACGAACATCCAAGGATAGCCAACCTTACAGTATCGATCACACCCAATCACAACGTAAATAAACACATAACCTCTGAAGCTGTGAGGTTGTCAATGTTGGCAATCCTTGGATATTAAAGGTGCATGCATACAGATTGCTCGATATTTGACCGTCATCTTGGATTTCATTAAACGTCTCTTGTGAGTTTATTATCGCATTTCATGACTTTCCGATGCCATTACTGGACTTTTTGGGCGATTTTACATACGATGAAACACTCTTTATCGTTGTAGCAAAAGTTTACAACAGACCCATTACAACGTTGCCGGTTTGCTCTCTTCGATCCCTCGAGCGAGGAATCCTGTGAGAGAGAGAAACAACGACCTACAAGGAAGGAAAGAAAAATTGTTTTTTTTTTTTTTTTTTTTTTTTTTTTTTTTTTTTTTTGAATTGAATCAAATACGGAGGCATATTAATTCACCATATCATGATATATATCACTTTCGTATCAATGGAAAACGATAGATCGTCTTGTTCGAGCCTCATACGGTGCATCACCCTGAAAAATAGTTAAATCGTTTGCAAACTTCATTCCTGTCGACAAAATGCTTAGAATTGATGAATCCCCTCTGTTGGGGTATATCTTTCATAAAAGTGAATTATTTGAGCGTGAACTGAGGGTTTCTGTTCGGAACCCGAAACGCCATTCCATCACCAAAGGAGAATGATAGAAAATAATCCACGTCTGGTGCTCGTATATCGTCCATAGAACGCACTGATAAATGTGTATTCCACCTATCCACACTAACTTAAAATGAAAACATACCCATTTTATATTTTGGGTGTATATTGTATGATTCTTTCTTTGATGAGAGTCTTACCTGACAAAATGCAACGCAAGACGTAAACCTAACTCTCAAAAATGTTTATAAACTCTTCCCAAAATTTAGTTTAAAATATAACCAAATCAATCTTGTTGATGATGCTCTGTCGAGCTCTTTCGTGTTTTTTTAATGTCAACCTTTTACTGCATATGTCTTTTTTCTCCCCTTCAAAAACAATTTTTTTATTTTATTTTATTATTATAATTTTGATTCAAAATTCTAAGGAAAAAGATATATCGACAAAAATTCCTGACATTGTTTTCTGTGTTTTAAAATTTTGTAAAGTTTTGAATTTGACATGGGTCAGCATGAGAAGCAGAATCAAGGTAAAAAAACCTAATGGGTTGTTTTCAAACCAATGTTACCAGATTTTTCTATAAATTACCAACATTTACATTCTGTCAAATAGGATTTTTTTTTTAACCATCCGAAGAAAGCCAAACTGCTTTTAACCTTTTGCAATTTCAAAAATTATAGATTTTATGACGGTTATTCGAAAGTGTTTATTTCAGAAATTTGAGGAAAAAAAACAAGAGTTTGTTAAAAATCGATTTACAGGTTTCAAATTAAGTAAAATTATGTAGACCCATTTAACTTTTAAGAGGGTGACTGAATTGCACACGTTTATAAGAAATCTTGCGAGGGGTGGGGGGGGGGGGGTTGGAAAAAAATTGTCACTTTTCGACCTCTTTCGCTAAAAATCACTCTACTGAAAAAGTCACCTCGGAAGATAAGGTCCCTTTTCCTGGACACGATCACATTCGTGAAAGCTAAAATCAATTTTATTTCAGTCTACATGTGCCCAAAGAAAGTAAGTTGAAAAAGGTTGGGTTTTTTAAATTTCTAGTGTGAAATTAGGAAGAAAGATACGCCTACTGCTTGTAATGTAAGGGATATTCAAGAAGTTATTTGTGTTGTTGTAATAATCTGTAAAAGTAAAATGGAAAAAAAAAAAAAAAAAAAAGTTAATTTAATTAATTAAACTGATATAATTTAAGACTCGATACTAAAATTTTGAGCTTTCTTGGGGTGCATTGCATAGGAAGGGTGTCCTCTTATCAGAAAAGGAACATCAGTTTTGGACGTATCATGGGAGACACATTAATTCCCCGGAAACAACATAGACGCTTCTAGCGTGAATCCTCGTATCAAATAAATAATCTGATCACATTTCCAGTTCCGTTGCAATGCGATGCGGGTTGCAGGGAAGTGCCAGCGTTCGGCGTTAGTCGGACGTGTAATCAGTTCTTCAAATCAGCATGCAAAACGAGCGTCCAATTTCCACTTTACATAGTTGTCATGTTGCCCGAGGAAAAACATCGTGAGATGGAGTTTCTAGGTTTTTTGGCTGATATTTCGCAGTGTTTATGCGTAAAGTTAACAGGTTCGCAACTTCAATGTATGTGTTCGACAATTGGAATTGACGTTCTATCTAATCAGGAATGTTTTCATGCTGATCAAGCTAACCAATAATTTATAGCCAACTTTATTGTGAGTCTGCCTTGACCTTTAAGGAGATGCCTCGTGGAAGAAAATAAAAAGTCTCCGGTTGAGGAATTCCTTCACTCACAGCCAGGCAACCCTGTGTGGGTCATTCAATACACCTGCCGCGTTTATCCACGATTAGAAAGCGTTTTCGCGCCTATCCTCGCCGGGCGATAGGCGATAGATGGTATGTAATTTGATTCTAACAGGAGCTTGATTTGTTACGTGGTCGCGAGTTTCATGCACCCCTGCCCCCTCCGGCCCACCCGCTGGTTGCTCATCGTAAATTTACTGCGCATTATGAATGAGCATTGATCACGAAACACCTCTCAGTCTCATAGTGCCTCCATATCATCCCCCTCTCTCCCCCTTTTTCATATCGGCAAGTTTACACGGGTCAATTTTAGTCAAACAGCTTTCCAGTCCAAACTTCGGCTAAGTAGCACGAAAGGAGCCCGAGGTAAGCCTCGCTTTCATCTGATGCCATATACCACACGGTCTAATTATAATCTGAGGCGCGATGAAAATTAGAAGAACGAAAATTGGAGTCGATGAGTGATTCGCTAGCCGCGTAATTAATTTTAGATTTCACTCCTTTAAAATTAGACTTTAGCGATAAGAGTCGTCTATTTAAGTTTCACCTCATAAAAAACGGTTACTAAGGTCTGGAGGTACGGATTCGATCGTTTTGGTTTTTTCCCCCTTTTAGTTTTGCTTTCTTTTTCAATTTGCTCATACGTTTTCCAAGTTCAATTTTTCTTCGTCTCAGAACCTTGAAGCTATCATTCAGAAGCGAAGAGAAAGTATTTTTGGAATGTAATTGTGGTTTAAGGAATGCGATGATGAAGCGAAAGCAAACTCAAAGAGAAGGTGTGGAAGCAACATTTGTGAATCTAAAAGTGATCGAGGCTAGTTTAAGTTCGGAAGCAAAATGCAAGACTAAAAAAGGAACTTCACAATTTGAGAATGAAAGTAAAATTGAAAATGAAATGAGAAATACTTAAGGCTTTGACGGAGACTAGTATACGGCATCGTTAATGCCTCTTGAATGATTCTCTCTCTGATAGATTAAATAGCTATTGCAGCTCGTATTTACAAAGCGATCTTTCAATATTATATAATTTCAAACCTATACAAGGTGAGCCAGACCAGAGATCACCCTTACTATCGGTAATCTAGGACGCCTTAATTGAAAACTCCCTCAATTTCTCGACTTTTGTTTATACCATTTCTGAATGATGTTTAAGATATCGTTCCCTCAAATTGCTCTAGCCGCCAAGGATCCTTAGTAAAATTTAGAAATAACATTCTAAATAGATACGTTGCAAGTTCTTGTATAATGTATAAAATATCTATTCACGTAAATTTAGTTTTGAACAAAGTAAAAACAGTGTAAAATGAACAAAATGAAATTTGGCAACATACGACGGTGTTTGACCTCCTTGCAAAACAATATCAACATTGAGTATATACCTTTACAAACTTATTAACCTTTCGATAAAGGGGCAATTCGAAATGAAATTAAACTCAAATATTCTCCGCATAATAACGCAGTGCCGCTACTATTTCCGCATATAAGGATTGAGGGTACGGCAACAATGCGACAAAATTGCGAGAACAACTGACCGATTTGTTTTTATTCGCGAGCCATTAGAACCGGTATGTTTGGAGGAAAAGAAAAAACAAATTCACTTATATATACACGAAAAGAATAAATAAATAAATAAATAAAAGACAACAAATTTCGCAAAATCCAGACCCCTAAAACAAACATCGCGTGTTTTCATCCATTAGAATCGAAATTTTGGAAACCTGTGTCTTAAGACAACGGAAGACATCAAAGACTTCTAATACTATCTAGACTGGACATAACGCCTGCCCATTGAAACCGATCGGTATGCAACCACGATTACAGTATGTGCTAAGATTTTCGGAAATACATTGATTTAAATGGGAAAATGACTTTTTTGAAAAATTAATTAAAAATACTAAAAAAAATATTTTTCCATAAAACTTGGTACCGTTTGAAAGCTCATGATATGCAGATTTCGGTTCGGGCCGGTTTTTATACCGTTTTTTCAATCGTAAACATTCTACAGAGGCTCAAAGCTAGGTCAATTTTCCTCGATTCTACGGGGTGTTCCACCGTTTCGGCACCCCGCTGAGACAACCTACATAGCTGTATATACTCAATTTTACGTAATCTATGTTATGATTAAAGTTATTTGTTTTGTGTGTCTCAATAATTTATCGCATAAATTTTATTTTTTTGAGCTGTAACCATTCAAAAAAAGTACAAAGAAAACAATTTTATGAAACACCCTGTAGAAAATCGGTACCCAACTGTAAGCCCCTGTAGAATGTTCTTCGTTCAAAACTCACATATATAAAACCAGCCCGAACCGAAATCTGCATATCATGAGCTTTCAAACGGTACCAAGTTTTATGGAAAAATATTTTTTTTTAGTATTTTTAATTAATTTTTCAAAAAAGTCATTTCCCCATTTAAATCAATGTATTTCTGAAAATCTTAGCACATACTGTAATCGTGGATGTGGCGTAGCCAGGCGCAACATGCGATTTTTGTCCCACCCCTGGTATTCACTTTCCCCGCCCTAAAATCGGCCTTATGTCCAGTCTAGATAGTATTAGAAGTCTTTGGAAGACATCATACAACACCCCAATGCCCATCTTTCCTTGAAAACGCAGAGTAATCGGACCATAGGGAACGAAGTGCCTCGGAAATTGAATCGGAGAACTCTTTAAAAAATAGATTCAAGAAATAAACTTACAACATCTATGAGCTGAGATAGCTTCAACTTGATTTTGACAGTAAGGGCATCTGTGACATTGACAACTGGACGGACAAGTTTATTGTAGTTGGAGAGAAGGTCATCGTATAAACGTTTCGCGTCTGGATTGCATCCGCATTCTGGAAAATACAGTACGATTATGAAATGTACTGGTGAATGAACATACTTCTAAAAGAACAATAAATTAAAAACAAAACACAAGTTGCGACTTGCGGCTCGTTGTTGGCAAAGTGCAAAGCACAACTGAGGCACTCAATGACTCGCAACTGTAAATGACGGTACATCCTCTATGTGCCCTTTCAAAGGGGAGCGAGAAAGTAAAAACTACAGCCTTACAACTGGCTCATTCATAGATTCCTTTATCGAGTTATACATTTATTTATTGATCTTTTTATGTATCTATCTATTTATTTATTTATCTATCATTCTACTGATCGATCTATTTGAGCCTGAAAAACACAGGAGAAACAAAGAGTAACAATATAATTTGGGTTTCTTTATAATAATAACAGAATAATTATTTATCACATAATTATGTGATAATTATGTGATATATATCACAATTATGTGATATATAATTATTTATATATCACACTTATTTATACTAAAGGGACCTACTCAACTTTAGACGTTGCCATTTTCACCTGACTTAAATATTAATATAAAATTTGACCTAGTGCAAAGAATTCCTCAAAACTTCCAGTAACTTTCCTTCTCTACACGAAGCCTTGTTCCTGAAAATTACAAGCAGTTTTATCAATCAGATCATTTTTAAGGTGATTCCATGACAAACTCCGGAAAATTTTAATCCGATAGATGGCGTTACTTGTCGCTGGCTCCGAAAACAGCCGTTTTTTGACGGTTTTTGGCTGTTTTCTCTGAACAGACGAATAATAGACAAAAAATTGGAATGTCAGCACCTGTTTAATTTTTTGCTTGATTTTTTGAGCCATAAACGGGCCAAATTGGTTCTAAAATAAAGGCGTAAACATGCAAAGAAAAAATCATGTGTAATTTGGAGTTGTATCACTAAAGATTACCAGGTGAAACAGAAACCTGTAATCTTTACTGATACAACTCCAAATTACACATGCCTTTTTCTTTGCATAGTTATGCCTTTCTTTTAGAACCAATTTGGCCCGTTTATGGCTCAAAAAATAAAGAAAAAAATTTAGCAGGTGCTGACATTCCGATTTTTTGTCTATTATTCGTCTGTTCAGAGGAAACAGCCGAAAACCGTCAAAGAATGGCTATTTTCAGAGCCAGCGACAAGTAACGCCATCTATCGGATTAAAATTGTTGGGAGTTTGCCATGGAATCACCTTAAGGGAATTAAAAAGTCGAGATTAAATGGCAATGTTGAGACACTAGTATAGGTCTGTTTAGTATAAATGTTTTCGATTGTACTCTTGTTTTTGTCTGGCTGTCATTCTTGATAGCTGACTAAGAAAAGGGCTAATAAAAGCAAGTATGTGTTTATAGCACGCACGCTAAATCATAAAATGAATAGGTGTGCTTGAGAAAATCCTCTCTTCTTGATAGTTTTGACGTCACTCGACAACAATGAAACAGTGCCTGAAGTGATGGGGCTTCACATTTATGAAATGAAATATACATATATCTGTTGAGCCAAGAGTCTGTCTGCGCTACCGGTACCTAGAAAGCTTTATACTAAAGCGCTAGTTTTTCAAAGCCTTTGTACATGTACAGCTACAGAGGTATTTCAAAAATAACCCCTGCTGCCTGCTCGTCTATAAATAGATTCGCGACTCGAATTGACAAATTGGGAGACCTGTTTGCATTTTTTTAAAGAAAAGTTCAACGTTTGGTACCTCTGGCAATTTGACGCAATATGTAACCATGCGTATATGCGCATTTATGAAAAACACCCGAATCACAGGCTGCGTACCCAGCTCTTGATTAAGTCAATTGCTATACAATCTAGACAGTACTATACTTCACAAATTGAACCCCACTTGAGAGTTGGATTTTACCTTGTGCGTTTATAGAAAATATGTATGCATTACATACTGTTGCATACCTACCCGCAGTTCTTGAGTTCGATCCAACTTGAAATGTTATACTTCATGCACTTAATTCATATTGAAGGGGGGGGGGTAGGTTGCCGGTGGTGGTGGTTATGTATATATATTGTATACTTCGCCGACAATTTACAAGCTTGGGCATTTTGCAAAACTGTCGTAAAATGCTGAAGAAAATAAATCATGTCGCTCATTTTATAGTCACGAAAAATTGGACGTCACGTATTTTTACATTTGAAAGTAAGTACGTCTTATAATTTTCACGGATTTGGTATTTCCTGACTCGTCATCTTACAATGTTGTTTTAAACGTAGTTTGTTGCAATGCCTCGGTGGAAAGAAAGTATAGGCCTGAGACCCAGACGTTACGGGCAAACACTGGATAAATCTGGTCGTGACAACCAAAACTTCCGGAAGTTACACCCAGATTTCCCCGGTGTTCCATATTTGCTCGTACTTTTCCTTACTTTTTTTTTCAGTGCTGCTTTTTCTCGTTTCAAAACACTAAACATTGTGTACACAGAAAGCCTAATGTATGTATCGTAAAATCATTGGTCTTATCAACTTCTCAGCCTTTGAATAAAATTGAATTAAGTAAACCTTGATACGATTATTTTGCAATGTCCTCATGACGTACCATAGTGCGCCGGGTCTTGTTCTCGTGTGACCATTAAATAAGTGACACGATATTTGCATATGTAGTTTACAAGTCGCTTTTAAGTCAGAAAAATTCAGACTGATCACACTTAGCATGGTCTCTCTTTTACGAGGAAATCAATTATTTAACGAGTAACTGTGACCCGTTATATGGTCGCAATAAAGTCTGCTGGCTCCTCTGAGTAACATCAAGTTGCAATGATGCATTTCAAGTGAATTTCTAATCAAGCTGGAGCCTGGCTAGAGGCTGCACTAGGTGATTGGTTGCACTGACCAACTACCGTGCTTCAACTTGATTCAGCTCCCAAACATGTGAATTACCTTTGACGCTTACATTATATACAGTATTACCCTTAGCTGACTGAAAAATTATCATACATTTTGACCGAATGTACTTATTTAGATGTGGTTTAAGTCATTCTTCATCTTTTGGGGAGGTTATTACGCTTTAGACGTTATAACGTTTTTAGTGCCCTCAGGGGTCCCTTGATGACTGGGAAATTTCAAATAGCAACCTTCATCAAGTGATAATTCAAACCTAAGTATGAGAGAAATACGCTCGACTTATTGGCGTTGTTGGCAGCAGGATAAACGGTGAGTACGTAAGGAGATAACTATTCCTACATGATGGTATTGTTTTTGCATAACCTGTGAAATGAAGGAGTTTTTTTCTTCTCCCAAGTATTATTCTCTCTTTTCGTTCTCAGGCTACAAGGAGACAGAGAACGGCGCGTTTCGATGACTGGTACAATCAACGAGCTACACATTTATCTGGAGTGGCGGTTTAATAGGTAACTTGCGCAACCACCATGGGGGATTTTTAGGTTAGGTTTAAGCGAGTAATCTGTCCATTTGTTTCCCTGTATTTTGGTACGGCGCGGCGCGGTGCACAGTGGATCAAAGCATGTTTCGGTCCATTGTGTGGTGGCGCCGCATCAAAATACACGAAATCAAATGGACAAATTACTCGCTTAAACCTAACCTAAAAATCCCCCATGGTGGTTACGCACTACGCAGGTTACCTATTAAACCGCCACTCTATATAAATGTATAGCTCATTGGGTACAATATATTAGTTTCCCATCTCATGTGATTTTTGATGCACACGATCAGTCTAAAATGTATTGGCGTTTTACGTCGCACAGTGGTAGGATTTTTGTCATTTTTCGAAGGCGGTGTTGGCTAGCTACGGCTTGTACGATCTGGCAACTATGCTGCGTAGCCATTCAAACCTAAGCAGAAATTCGATTCTAGGTGAGGCACGGTGCCTTACCAGAGAATCGATTTGTTACAAAAGTTGGCTTGGAGGGAATCCACCGTTTTGACACTGCAAGAGCCGCCGCATTGAGTAAAGGCGAAAGCGATCAATTAGTACACGGAAAAAAGCGGTATAATTAACCATACGCATGGCACATTTTAACGTCAGCCAGGAAAAATGGTTAACTTCCCCAAAGTGCTGTAAACTTTACAGGTTATATCGGTTAGAATATTCAATAGGTTTCTAATTTCACAAGTTTACGTTGAAGATTACCCAACTTTAGTGAAGTTTACCATACTTTCTGGTTCGCGCCAAAATCTGCTATGCTTATGGTTCATTGTGCCGTACTTTTTGACCCTTGGAACATATATAATTGAGGCGGTTGCAGCTATATCAGCACATAAAACATGGGGTATGCTCGTTCTGAGTAAGTGAAATTATAAAAGTGTGTTGATTTCTGTGGAGGTGCTTATCTGGAGCTTATCTGAGTGGTGCTTTATTCGAAGTGTACACGCAACAATTACCAAGTCCTTTCAGTGAGTACTCATAAAACCAAAAGTGCGCTCCCCCGAAGAAATCCTCTTTTTTTAAAGCGTCAATTATTCAGAACGAGCATACCATCTATTTTATGTGCTGGTATTGCACCCACCGCCTCAATTCTTTGCTCTTTCAGCTCGTCGGAAAACTGTAAAGTAATTCGAATCCACCAACATTTTGATCCTGATAAAAGCCCTGTCATCGATGAACTTTTCACTATATTAAATTCTCATACCTAAGCGTAAAAGCTAACTCGGTTTCCCCAAAACTGTTACTCGACCCTACCTCACAAGGAACTATGTTGATACATTGAATTTAGCACTTCACATTCTCCGACAGTCGTAACGAGCAAGCAGTTGCTGAGAGCAGAGGTATTGAAGATTAAATGTAGCATTCGTATCAAAGCGATCATGAAGGGGCTGTTATGAGTTTCGTGCACGCGATGTTTCGGCGAATTGAAATTCCAATCAAACTCTAGCTCTTTCGAGAGAAGCGGTTCTATCTCTTCATAACAATAGAGCACATTTGTGGAGGTTGTACCGTCTTTGCCGAATGGTGATTGTTTGTTTATATTTTGAGCGGAATATCAAGTAATATTTCGTTACCAACCGGCAACGCAGCAAAATGTTATTCTTACATCAATCTCTATTCATTTCATTGTATTGCCTTTTCTATTTCATCTGCTCCGATCAAATACATAGGTTTATTGTGGAGACCTCACACCTTCAAAATTTGACATCTTATTCATGCACGGCTAAGCCCTCTTTCACAGCGCAAAGCTTTTCGGATTTTCTGCATTTATTAACTTGTATTTCCCTCCACAAATGCATGTTTTAAAAAATCAATTTCTGATATCTAGAATGCTTGACAAAAAAAAAAAAAAAAAAAAACAAAAAAAAAACAAAACAAAAAAACAACCATACAACAAAAGAATCGAGTGCTTCTTTTCACTTATTTTACTCGTAGAGTAACCTAACCTCTTTTGTACGTTCGGTTTTAACATCGATACTCTGTCTCTTTCTCTCTCACATGGGTATCCACAAATATAGTATTACCACTGTCACCGGCTTCAACTTGAAAGTGAATATTTTGTCGCTCGAATTTCATTAGATGATACTCATGGTGGTGATATTCATGATATTCATTCGAGATATGTTTTTCATGTTAATTTAAAGAGGGGATGGGGGATACTCGGAATGTGCTTGATTTGAAATGATTACAAGAGAAGAGTGAGTTAATTAGAGCTTATCGTGGAGGCATTACAGTGAGACAGAGATACATGGAGAAGAAAGTGCTGAATTATAATATTTAAATATATAGTTAAAAGTATGGATAAAAATTAAAAACCATTAGTCTTACCATTTAAATAAAAAAGTTAAAACGACACAGAGGTAGTTCAACTATTTTTCGGTTAAACCAACCATTTTTAGGTTTTATCCATACATTTAACCATGTAAATATGTAGAGAAATTCAGAACTTTTTTTTTCAGTGTAGAAGATGTAGCTATTTAAATCAAATAATGACTTATTTTGAAGTCCTGGGAGCAACATTGCATAGAAATAGGCTTACATAGTAACTATCAGCTGATTTCTATTAATAATGTATGGGAAACTGATGTAGTCACACATGCCAATCAACTAAGAGACAACACTGAAAAATGCTACTGTTTGGATAGAGTTGGTTTTGTTGATTCTGACGTTTGGCGTCCTTCAAATCTTCACCCCAATCGAATAATAAGATTTGCCTATTATAAATCGTCGGGCTTAAACCTGGGTAAGATTCTAAAACCATCTCATTATGAGCCCCTTTCGAGAATATCTACGACCGGCTTTGACCGCTGCATCGAAGCTTTTTCAGTGACAAAGGAAATGTCTGCACCTCCAATACCTGACTACGGCCCATAGTGTGGTTACCACTCTCGATCGGAACAATGTAACTTTATCCTTTCGACAAAGTTAATTACATCGTCATTGGAATAATCTACATGGAATTACAGCGTGAGAGACAGAGGGTTTAATAATTTTCGATGTAACCGCAAACAGGTGGAAGGGAAGTCGAGGAGTTCTTCGAGTTCGAAGGGAACCGCAACCAGGAACAGAGAGGCGAGCTTTGGCTATAAGTATAGACGCTAGATTGGGGCTTCTCGCTTTCTGGAACAAATGCACTCGTATTTGGGTGGGTGAGTGTTGGATAGTGGGTGGCGAAAGAGAGAGGGGGCTAGAAGGATTGAGGGATGGAGGGAGGGATTGAATGGGGAAGAGGGGCGGAAAAGCGTTTGTTTTGATTAGACCTGACCGTTCGCGTTCGCCGTTCTCATGGTTCGGTGGCAGGAGATGAGAACGGAGCGCATACACTCATACACTCACGATATGATTATACACTCACGTAGATAGAGAATAGACAACGGGAACTGAGGAACAAGAAAACAAGCATGGAAACTGCACCCCAGAAAGCACACGACTCGAACACCGAACACTCCAGCGCAGCGCAAACAATTGATCAACGCTAACTTCTATTCGTATCCATTTTGTATCGCATCTTGCATACCAAACATAGTTGCCAAGTGTCCAAAATTAGTTCGTGAAATACGATATAGCAAAGTTCCTTCCATTAGAGACTGTGAAAAATAAATCTGCCCCCCCCCCCGGGAAGTTCAAGTGTCCAATTTCGACAAATAAGTCCCAACAGACGAAGTGGGAAAGGAAGATGAATGAAAGATGAAAGAGAGACGAGTTACAGTCGGGGACAAAAAAGAATGTCAGACGGCTCCTTGAGGTAGGCCACCTGCAATGCTTAAATTCATTGAGATGAGTATTGCGAGTGGCCTACTTCAAGAAGACGCCTGACATTCTTCTTATCCCTGACTGTACATCTATGTTCCTCTGAGATGACTAGATATCAGATCGTCAAATCTTGTCACCTCGGCTGGGATTAGCACTAAAGATCTGTGGGTCAGAGGACAGTTTGCGCTGACTGAATGTATCTTCAGAAAGGTGGATTGAATCCCCAAAGAAACTGCTACTTGTCCATGGTTCACATGTGTGGAAATCAATAATTGATCGTTCACCAGCCACCCCTAAATTGTTTTCAATCAAATAGCTTTGATTCGCAAAATTTTGCTGAAAACAATAAGTCAATTATTGGCTCTCGGGTAAAAAAGGCCTGCACTCACACGATTCTCCCACAAAAAAAAACCCCACGTAGAGAAGTGAGGGGAGGAACTTTCACCTAAAAGCTCTTTGAATCTGAAGCATTTTTGAAAAAGGCTCAATATCGAAATTTGAGTTTCGAATAATCAAAGATGAAGAGCGATATTGATTTCCAGTTTATGCTGAAAAATTTATTTTTGTAAGTACTTTCAGATGCAAGAATAAAAACATAGGGATTTCTTAAGAAAAGTGGAATTTTCTTGGGGTTGTCCCCTCTCCCGTGCCCTCTGAGGGGCTGAATAAAAAGTGACGCCCTAAAAGTGTGTCCCCTCAATAATATTAGACGCGTGTCTAGCCGTTTTCCGGTATCTGCAGCCGTTGCTGAAAAAAACCGCAGTGGAACAAATCTCTGAACACCCTGTACAAAGTACATACATACAGATATACATAACACTGGGTTGGGTTTTTTACTAGCAATGCACCTCATTCGATTCTTTGGTGAATTTTAAAGCGATGCCTATGTAACATATCTCTCTATGTTTACTGTATGTATTCTCAATTAAGTCGAGTGACATATGTATATCAAATGTATAAATAGCATAGTTCTTTTCAAAGTTTTTCATTTTCATTTCTTTTAATGATACATGGGACTATTTCTTTTTTTTTGTCATTACGGCGGAACGATCAACTGAATTACATTAGAATTCGTGCATGAAGGGCTCTAAACGAATCGTCATAATTGCCCACCGCGTGTGCTTTCATTGGTTGACATTGAAATTGAATTTTTACCACGATATAAATTCAAAACCAAGTTAACGTATGCCCTTTGTATACTTATAACCCATCAAGATTGCAATTATTTAAACAGATGCAAAAGAAAAATCCATTGTGTTTATATTTTTGTCCTCAATCGATTAAATTTTGTGAAGGGAATAATATTGTAAGTTAATAAAATATCTAATCCTCAGTTAATGGCCATTTTTATTTTTTTTATTTTCTTTTTTTTCAAAGTTTCCGCATGTCAAGTGTAAACAAACGTGTTTAAATATTTTAGGCGATAATGGGTAAAGTAACATTTCATCGTGTACATGTTTTTGATCTGCGCGCATAAATCAAACCTGACTTAATTTACTTACAGTCATAGCAATATGTGATTCCCTCGTTGGCGTTCACAGCAAGAAAAGCGGCACGTGCGTAAATAGATAACTATTCCTACTTGATGGTATTGTTTATGCATAACCTGTGAAATGAAGGAGTTTTTTCAGGTAGGTATTCCTCTGTCTATTCGTATTCACTCCTGACTACAAGAGAGCAGAGAAGCGTGCGTTTTGATGACTGGTTCAATATAAAATTTTGCCTTCTCATTCAACTCATAATGTAAAAACAATCGCTTTTCAATGTCTCGGCGCTTTGCGCCTCACAGTGGTTTGACATTTTTCGAAGACGCGTCTGTACAGTCCGGCGGGGGGTAAATATTTAATTTTGCTACTTTACAGTTTGCTAGCGAACTATAATTAGTAATTCATATTCACCCTGAGCATTGACATTGAACTAAATATTAAGCCTGCTAAAACTCATATCGTCTGTGAAATTCAGAACTCATGATTCAATTATAACGGAACGCTATAAAAAAAAAAAAAATAATAATAATAATAAAACTATCCTCACCTATGCTTTCCACCAAATTGACGTATAAGCTAAGTGCGATATTTATTATTGGAGCGAAACATCTTATAAGTCTCCGTGTTTTGATTATTTCTCTGAGGCTCTCTGGGATTATAACATTTCACTTGGAAAACACATAATGCTATAACAAGTCATTGTGGTAACTGTCGTGGAAATAAAATGAAACAAGCGCACTGTTGTCTTTTAGACTTACAGATTTACCTCTTAAACATTCATTCTCTTTTTTTCATATTTGACAAAGATAATTAATTCACGCTAGTTCAGACATGCTTTCAAGCGGCAAGATTACGAAAAGAGTACAAAAGTAGAGGAACTCGTAGGAAAATGAAAGAAGTAAAAATCGAAAAATAAACTCGGCAGGCACGATTAAAATATCAAGGCGGTAGAAATAAATACTAAAGAGAAAGCGCAATCCTCTACAACTTGTCGGTGAAAAATCCATTACAATTTTTCCTCGAATTAGATTCTTCTTAGGCCTCGGCTACTGCTTATTTCCTTTTTAACAGAGGAAGGAGTTGGAGAAGTATGTTGACAGCTTTTCCGCACTTCTCAGCGTTGCCAGATGGACGGTTTCACGCCGTTCGTTTCCCGCGAAAATCAATGTAAAATATACGGCTTTTAATCTAAAATTCGGCAACCCTGCTTTTCAGCCGAAATGAAAACTTTCTCGCTTTTCGCAGTTTCGCGCGAGATTTCCTTGGCTTGTATAATAAAGTGCAGTCCGTTGTGAATATGCGGAAGAAGTTTGTGAAGTTCTCACTTGTCCCGAACTGAATATGAGAAAAACTTGTGGAATTCTCATGCATTTTTTTGTTAAAATTTAATAATTCTTGGGAAGTTTAAAAACCTGAGCCTAATATAATTCAGATTATGTCACTTACAGGGTGTTTCAAAACTCATGGGCCAAACTTTGAGAGCGTACATTTAAGGCCAAAACAAATACTATTATCCTGTAGAAAAAGGTATAAACATGCACTTCTCTTGAGCTAGAGCTCAATTCCCCCCAAAGTTTGAAAACTGATGGTATTTTTGGTAAAGCGACCACAATAATTACGCATCAACTGTCATAAAAAAGTGCATAGTTGGGCATTCATCATAGTATTACATTTATCTCATTTAGAAAGTCTTAGTTTAGCCTCAAAAGAATAATTTTTTCCCTGTAAACATGCGGTCTGAAAATGTCCTCTTTTGAGCCCCCTTAGCTCAAGTTTTGAAAAACTGTTGATATTTTGGGTATAGCCTTCACAATTATCATTCACTACTCAACGTCATTAAAAAGTGTATCATCGGGCATTTATTTTGATCTTATTTTGATCTTAGTCTGGCCCCAAATTTACGATCCGAAAGTTCAGTGTAGGGGTTTCGAAACCCATGTATTTTCAGAAGTAAGCTAGGTGTGTGATATTTAATAGGAATAGCTTCGAAAAACAGTTTTTCATTAAAGTGAAAAATTTCACAATCTTCATTATACTTCATTTTCTTTATAAAAAACTCAACATTTCAGACCTTTGAAACTGCCCCATTCGTTCATAAATTGTAGAAATTTCAAATGGAACGGTCTAATGGTAAAACAGGGCTTGAAAAGCTTCTAAAAATTAGAGTTTTAGAAAACAATATAATGTCGACGAAACTTTATGATCTCTTCAGATTCGGCGAGGGCCAGATTTATGTTTTTGCCGCCTCCCTTTCATAATGAAATAAAATATACCTTGAGGACCCCCCCCCCCCCTCCGGAGAGGAATGCTTTGGATCTCACTTAGAAAAATTTTAAATATTTAAATTTATGTATATTTTACACCTTTTTTTTTTTTTTTTTTTTTTTTTTTTTTTTTTTTTTTTTTTTTTTTTTTTTTAAGATAACCATTAACCATTTAAAACAAGCCATCAATCTTCTTCATTCAAATCTATTAAAATACTAAAAAAATTCGAACGATTGAGTGATGTGCAATGAGGACTTTGAATTCGATATTTTTCATGATTGTAAATGGATGGGGATGCAATTATGCCTAACAGCATGCATCGCTTTGCCATTGCTATTTCTACTAGCCATCCCACGATTAAAAAGAAGAGAATGGCTGAACACTGATAAAAAAGGTCACACGTAAATGAAACATATTTTTAATTTTTCACTCACAATTTGAATTTCGGTGTAGTTATTACTCTGGTTGATTGTTGAAATTACAATTTTGGCACAAACGTTGGCATTTTACGAGCAATTTGAAAAAGATTACAGCAACTTCAACCTCTTCCTTCACCTTGGTATTTGTTAGGCGCACCGTTGGCACAACGTGCGCCTATTGAAATCGCCCTGATACTCAATAGAGTATACTACGCCCCCTTGTGATCAAATGGCGAAATGAGCTTTTTTGATGTCGTGAAATTTAGGTTGTGTCCTGTGTTTTTTTTATGCTAATTTCATTTGAAAAGTTAATGTTCTCCCAGCCACGACTGAATTCTGAGTTGGTTGGGAGTAATTTCAAGTTCATTGATTGACGTTTTTTTAAAGTTATTCTATGTCAAAAATTTCCAACCTCACTTTTTGATTATTTCAAATTTTCCCGGTATATATTCTAGGTGATCAAGAGAACCAATCATTTGCCGTTCTGAATGTTTGTTTTTTTGCATGTAAATGCAATTATTATAATTAATTATAGCGGGTGGTCAAACGCAAAACGGAAAGCCCCTACAGCAAGAACTCTGAACATTCCTTATCTCAATACTCAGAATTCTCATTTAATTACCAAAAATTACTGCGCATCGAAGAGGATCTCTTATTATTCAGCCCTGATGTCGTTGTTTCCATAGTGGTCCCTGCCCTAACCTCCTCCATATTTCCTATCAAATTTCAGCTATTTGTTTACGCTCAACGTAATAAAATTACTCTGCTTGCGTTTATAGTAGCTATGACTCGTGAATTGGTAAGAGTTCAAAGGTTCAACAATGGGACCTCTGAATAGTGTGATGTGCTGACTTGCTTTATATTTCCATCATGTTGTTATTGTATGTGAAATTTCTTAGTCCTATTCAGAACGAAACAAGGAAATGCTTCTTATTTCTCTACTTCTACATTTATGGTTTTGAAGGTCCTAAAGGAAGTCAGCCCTCTTTCAATTTTAAAGAAATGTGCTTTGCGGTCAAATTTTCTGACATTTTATTTAGTCTGGCAACTCCCGTCAAATGACTTAGCGCTTCAAGGCATCATTTATTCAATGCAGTTATTTCGCTCTTTCTCTATTTACAAGTAAATTTCTAGTATTCCAGGAACTTCCTGATTTCTTATGCTACCTTATGCTACATCTGTTGTACTACCTATGTTGATTCAAGCTATCACTCTCCTTATATGTCTCAAAGTATCTTGAGACACTCAAACTGGTTCCTTAATCATATAGTTTGGTAGTCCGCTAACCTTTGACAGTCACCTATTTTGTCGGAGATCATCATCAGTCATGCCTAAAAGTTTAGCGCTTAGACTTTTGTACAAAATTGGGATTGCGCCTCACAATTTGGTGACAGTTAAGTTAGCGTCATATGATGAAATATGAATCAGCGCTCCATTTCTTTCTGAAATTTGTGTTACCGAGTCAATTTCTTCTGAAAATTATGTCAGCGTACGTGCTTTTTTTTACTGAAACTTGAGTGAGCGCACAGTTTTGAGCAAAAACATTTTCAAACGCTATAAGAAAAAAAGAAAACAATACGGCATTGGAGAAAATGGGGAAATTGAGTTAGTGCTTATACTTTTGCTGAAAATTAAAGTCGTGCACCACAATTTGGTTAAAATTAAGTTATGGCGCTTTTTTTTTGCTGCAAAATGACTCAACGTGCCATGTGTTTCTGAAAATTGTGTGATCTCATCAAATTCTTCTAAAAATTATGTCAGCGCATCGGTTTTTACTGATACTGAGGTGAGAGCGCTAATTTGAGCCAAAAATATTTTTAACGCTAATAATCAGAATTAGAGACTGATTAGGTGTGTTGAGGTTGGATTAGTCATGCCTAAAAGTCTACATCCGACGGAGATGGTGTGATTGTATTTTTACTTTCTCACTCAAATGAAATTAGCAAAATTGAGAAAGTATTGTATTGCGTTGGCGCAGAGATTTTCAAGGTATTTTGTTGCGATAGTTGGCCTCTCAGGACAAAGTCAATCATGATTTAGTCAAAGTAATTGCCTCTTATCATGTCTAATACCATCCATAAGAACATCCTTCCATCATATTTTCTATTTCTTAACCCTTTCTGACTTAGAGAGATTTATGGAAAAAAAATCTGTGGCGTCTGTCCGTCAGTCCGGCTGTTCGTCACTCCGTACCTAGGCATAAGTTTTGAACCATTGATCCTTATGCATCCAGATTTTGCACAGTTGTTGCTTTTTAGATTCCCCAGAGGTACTTTTTTGTTTTTTTGAAATTTTGATTTTTAGGGTAGTTATGGGGAAAAAATTATTTTCATTAAAATCAATGGTAAAATGGATAAAAATGAATAAAAATGGAATAATTCAAGTTTGGCTCAATCAATTTTGATGAAAGTTAGCAAAAAAATATCTATTTTCAGCCTACTATAGAATGAACCACTTATAGTTCCTTTATTCATTCCTTCAGGCTGTTTAAAAAATCAAAATAAGCGCGCTCGAGCCGAAAAATAGAATTATCGTGAGAAATCAATCTTAAAACTTGGAGTCAATCAATAATGGCTCCATTAATTTTGATAAAACTTTGTACACACAATCTACTATCAATAAACTTAAATATTTTCCCCTCTGTGTCACCAAAAACAACCGATAAAACCATTTCTAGAGGTAATAAAGGTGCGATTGAGCAAAAAATTTGGGAATATGAGCAAATAAAAATATAATCCTATTATTTGGGATAGTTCAGGTTTGGTTCAATCAATTTTGATGAAAATTAGCGAAAAAAATCTACATTCAGCCTACTATAAAATAAACGACTTATAGTTACAATATTCAACCCTCAAAACCGTTTAAAAAATCAAAATATGTGCGCTCGATCCAAAAAATGGAATTATCGTGAGAAATTAAGTAATCTTAAAACTTGGAGTCAATCAATAATGGCTGGATGAATTTTCATGAAACTTTTTACACACAATCTACTATCAAAGTACTAACATATTATCCTCTCTTGATCACCATACACACCCGATTAGACCTTTTCAAGAGGTAATATAGGTGCGATTGAGAAAAAAATATGGGTATATAAGCAAATAAAAACATAATCTTATTATTTCGGATAATTCAGGTTTGGTCCAATGGATTTTGACAAAATCTGGCAAATAAAATCTACAATTGGTTTACAAAAGAAATTAGCCCTTACAGTTACAATATACAACCCTTAAGAGAGTTTAAAAAATCAAAATAGGGTGTTTGACCAAAAAAAAAAAAAAAGAATGAAAGTGAAGAATTAATTTTAAACTTGGAGTCAATCATTAATGGGATTGATTTTGACAAAAATTTTCACAAACATAATGTGTTAAAAAAATACACTAAACACTGCACTGTGTGCACTAAAACATTTTTCTGGTACAGTCCTCATAAAAACCTTACGACCGTTTCGAGGGGCAATATAGGTACGATCGAGCAAAAATCTTTTGAAACTAATTGTAAGCAAATATTAAGACAAACATAATATTTGCAATAAGTAATTCAAGTATGACTCAATTAAGTTCGATGAAAATTGCATCAAAACGTTTGCAACCAGCCTAGGCAGAAATTTCTTTTCAATGTATTACTACAATATTCAACTTTTAAGTCTAAAGCTGTTTAAAAGCAATATAGGTTTCATTACACCAAAAAATAGAATATTCAAGGAAAATTAATTTTATAAAGAAAAGTCAATCAAAAATGGCTGAATGAATTTTGTTGAAATTTTGTTTGCACAATCTACGACTTAAGTACATCTTTGGAGGGGGGTTAATCTATTAAACAAAAAAATTATTTCGAATATCCACAGTTTGAAAGAAGAAACCAAACATAGTACTCAATGGAGGAAATGCAAGAATCAGTACATTTCGACCTCCTATAAAAACTAAGGGAAAAAGAAACTCCCAAAAATAGAACAAAGAGCAAATATAATGAATGCAGCTCAAAGAATAAAAACTTATTGGAATCTTGAATTACCTACTCTAAACCCTGTTATAAGCAACATCAGATTAAGGCTCTCAATTAGCCTTCAAATAACAAAATAGGCAACTATTCCTACAGCTTCTCTACAAAATTGCAAACTCTTCGGATTGAAGGCAGAAATATTATGTCCGGAGGTGAAAATATTTGAAATTTGAGGGGGGTTTGGGGATCTCCCCCAGAATTCTAAAGGGGGGTCTGGAGGTATCCCCCAGCATTTTAAAGGGGGGTTTGGGGTGGGGGTCTCTCCTAGTATTCTAAAGGGGGTCTGGGGGTCTCCCCCAGAATTCTTTAGGGGGTTAGGGGGTCTCCTCCAGAATTCTTTAGTGGTGGGGGGGTCTGGGGGTCTCCCTCAGATAAAAGTGATGTGAGAAAGTGTTAGTAGGGTATTCCCTACAGTTTATTTTTTATCATTTCGAGATTTGATTAACGTATTTCGGCCATTGTGCGCGGATCAAATGCTTTGTCACCAGTCATGGGACGTCATGGGGACATTTAGGAGAGATGTCTTTTGACTCACTGTAACTTCTTCATCTTTTCTTACGTTTTGCCATGGCGTCCTTTGTTTTACTTGGCATCACACTTCACGTTCAAATTTTTTACCGGGCAACCAAAGAACGGTGCCAGCTAATGGAATATGGCAACATTGTTTTTCTCTACTCTAACACATCATGAAAAATAATCGATTCTTGGTGGTCCGATTTCTTCTTACTACCGATCACTTTTTCATGTCCCTATTTTGCGGGACATACTATATCGTTAACTACCTTTTTACTAAAGGGGGTTCAAAATTGTTTTATGAGTATTTGATTGTTTATTACGTGCGTTTAGTGATGTGCAGTGGGAAATTCGAAGGATTTGTGCTATGATTGTCCGTAGTGGTCCCACCGCCCCCCCCCACACGACGCACACAGGTTCAGACCCGAACTTTTGCTAGATATGGTGGAACATCTGAGGGGTTGGTTTAAGATTGTCCGTAGTGGTCCTAACCTCCCCCCCCCCCAATCGCCACACACCGGTTCGGACCCAAACTTTCGCCGGACAATTTTTTTTGAGATGATTTTTTGAGAATCTAAGGGATTGTTCTAAGATTGTCCGAAGTGGTTCTACCCCCCCCCCCCCCCCACTCGCCGCGCACAGGTTCGGACCTTAACTTTTGCTGAACAATTTTTTTGAGATGTTGGAAAATTCGAAGGGTTTGAGATTGTCCGTAGTGGTCCCCCCCCCCCCCACTCGCCGCTTACAGGTTCGAACTTGGACTTTTGCTGTACAATTTTTTTGAGATGGTGGAAAATTCGGAGGGATTGTTCTAAGATTGTCCGTAGTGGTTCTACACCCCCCCCCTCCCCACTCGCCGCACACAGGTTCGGACCCAAACTTTTGCTGGACAATTTTTTTGAGTTGTTAGAAAATTCGAAGGGATTGTCCGTAATGGTTCTCCCCCCTCCTCCACTCGCCGCACACAGGTTCGGACCCTAACTTTTGCTGGACAATTTTTTTTAGATGTTGGAAAATTCGAAGGGATTGTTCTAAGATTGTCTGTAGGGGTTCTACACCCCCCCCCCCCCCACTCGCCGCACACAGGTTCGGACCCTCACTTTTGCTGGACAATTTTTTCTGGGGTGGTGGAATATTCGAAGGGTTTGTCCCATATAAGATCGTATGTAGTGGTCCTAACCCCTACCCACTCGCCGCATCCAGGTTCGGACCCGGGTTTTTGCTGGACACATTATTTTTGAGATGGTGGAAATGGAATTTGACTCATGAGGACCAAATTTGCTCAAGGTGCGCCTTCTCTGACACTGTAGTGTCAGAACTATCTGCTTGTTTTTGTTTGAGTTTAGCTCATCAATTTCGAATGTTGACACTTTTCAAACACGTATTTCTATGAGTTTATAAGTATACTCACTTGCCAACAAAACCGTTCTCTATAACTAGAGGTGAATAAAACGGCTGAATTTTGATTTTATACCTTCTTCTAAATCTTTCTTTAGATTCCTCAAACCCTTGTTGTATTTTGGGCAGTTACGGTTCGAGTAAACTATTGGGACTATATCTGTTGCCATGTTGACCCATGTAAAAACCAATTCGAGGCGAAACAGATGCTGGCAGACCATGAATCGATTATTTTACTCATAAAAGTAAATGTAAGAAATGAGTTGTTGCCACATCTCACTAATCGTCACTTATTTTTGTAAAGGTTTTTTCGAGTATGGAGCTGTTTATAGTGTTTAAGTAAAGACGATAAATATATGTGTGATAGCTGTGGTGGCTCAGGAATCTATCTATCTCGCTGTTTGCCATTTGAACCTATGCAAAAATTGAACGTGGACGAAACAGCTATTGCCTAATTGATAATCGATTATTTTACATAGATTTAAATGAAGAAATTTCGTGCTGCCGCATTGCACTAGCCATGCGCACTCTATATATACTGAATATGATCCTCTCTCTCGTTGTTATAGTTTCCAGAAAAAGTAATTAAAACTCGAACACCTGGACTAATCAAAGGAATAAGTTAACTTTGATCTTTTATGTATTCAGCAATGAAGCAGTACAGTGTACTGAGAAAGAGACTACTGTCGTGGAAAACTTTGCAAGGGGAATGCCGATGTTGTTTCGAGTATGAGGATTTTTTTTTTTTTCTCCAAAACTCAATCCTTAGGTTGATCCTATACAAAATTTACATTCCTCTTCCAAGCCGTTTTAAAAGAAACCGGCAGAGGAAGAGGACCCATTACACGAGCAGCGATGTAAATTTAATTTCAATTTTCCATTCTTATTTATTCATTTACTCCTCGTATATTAAACACGTATAGGAACTTTTTTTGTGTCTCCGCGCAGGTACGACCGACGTCGCAAATGGAGAATCCCTAACCGGTACTCTAAAGACAAAAATGTACTTATTCTCAAGCACCATCTTCAGAGGAAGATAACAAAAAGAAAAAGAAAAGAAAAAAAAGGTATGGGGGAAGAAACTCGAAGTTCCGTCAGATGAGAAATCATTTTTCACTCCTCTGGATGCATCAACATGAAATTTACATTAATTTTAGCGGCCCCGGTCTCGGTGCTGCTACACATTTATGTCGGAGAAACAAAGATAGCTAGCTCCCCGCCAGAGTTTTTCAAGCTCGATATAACGGCTGGCCCGCACTGAGTATCATACGACTTCGCTTAAAGTCAGCCGATATTTGCATGTGCTCTGCCTGCTTTTCTTTTCTTTTTTTTTCTCTGTTCACGTCCTCCCACTTTGCTTTTAAGGCTCCTTATGATCGCTTGAAATCGTTGGGGGAAGAAACTTCAGTTACATGTTTCCTAATTTTTTATTTAGAAAGGGACCGAGCGCAGCGTGCGCCTCATCAAAGTGAACCTTCCTCTTTTGTCCGTCTCCGCACACAAAATATAAAGAAAAATGTAGCGCCCCTAACAGCACAACATTGTTTTAAGAAAGGTTCGCTTAACTTTTTTTTTTTTTTTTTTTTTTTTTTATAAACATCCAAGATAGTATAAAAATACACGATTTGAGAAAAATAAAAAAATAAAAAGTGGACAGATAGCCACCTTCAACGCAGCATCCATAAACAACTTGAAATGAATTTTTAAAGAACAACAAAAAATCGTTTTCAGCAAAGTTAATGAATTTCCCTTTGGACAAATTGTATTTTAATTTCACACGACATAATTATATGCCACAAATTAAATAGATATATATTGATGTTATTTTCAATACGAAGAAAAATGTTTCACTAAAAATGGCTATGATTCTAAATGTTCCCGAAAAAAAAAAAGAAAAAAAAAATGGGAGTTTTCAGGAGAGTTCTGTTATTCAATTCTGGCATTTCCCGACCGATTATTTTGATTAGCAATGCCGGATTATAGAGGTAAAACATGCCAGAATTCTCCTACACAAATGCCGGGTTTTCTTTTCGGGATCTTTTTATTTGAATTCTGGCAATTTTTATTGGTTTATTTTTCTCTGCGAGTACACTTCGATTCGAAACTCTCTGCTCGTTTGTTTAAAAAAAAAAAAAAAAAAAAAAAAAAAAAAAAACAAAAAACAAACAAACAAACTTGGCCGGCAATTACCTAACCAGTCTGGTAGAACTTCAAACTACACTATCGCAAGGTAGATGGAAGAACAGGTATGGTCAATGGGCGGAGCCAGCCAGATTGAGCTGCCGCGCGGCAGGCGGCAGGTGAAGGAAACTCCACCATCAGTCCTGCCGTACGAGCAATCTCGACCAAGTCTCCTATGATTTTCGGAGGTCAGTTTGAACTAAACGCTGTGAAGAACGCTATTGGTTAGGTGACGCTCAGGCGAAGAACGCCATTGGTGAGGAGACGCTTACGACACGAGTGGTGGGTACTCACACCATCACATCGATTCTCACTGTCAGGCTACTCGCACACTCTCATCAGGCTCCGCCCATTGACCATACCTGTTCCTCCATATACCTTGACACTATCGGATTAATCGAGTAGATTACGTAAGGTAACGTTTTGTATATGGTCTCGTAAGAAGCAACTTTGGAGAGGGGGGGGGGGAGAGAGAGAAAAAAAGCATCGGAATGACTTGTAATCCAAAAAAAGTGGGACAAAGTACGAGGAACAAGGGACATGGGTCACTGGTCACTGGTCAGGTCAAGGGAAGCTATGAAGTTGCAGGACTGGAGTGATGGGAGGGTGGATTCTCGAGTTTATTGAAATGAATGAAATTCCGGAGACAGGCGACGGCGGAGGAAAACTATAGGGAACATGAGACTCGATGCAATGCAAGATGATAACGAGAGAGGTTAGGGAGGAATTCATCGTGTCGGTCGTGTAAAATCGTGACGGGTCGAGGAAGCGTGAGAAATATGAGGAAGGAGAGGAAGAAGACCTGAGAGGTGGAGGGGGTGGAAGGCCACGACAGAATCGGTTGCATTCCGCGTCTTTTGGTATCGTATTGTTCGACATTCGAATATAAAGTCAGTAACAACCCCCCTTCCGCCCCCCCCCAAGAACCCAATCCCACCATTCACACCCTTGATGCTTTTCTTAACCAACACTCCTCCCGCCTTTTCAAGGATGAGAGTAAACATTAACGATGCCAGCTCCGATGTGGCGATTGCGAACCATACAGGGTGTTGATTAAAATATGTACCATCTCGAATTTCTCGCGAACGGCTTCGAATTTCATAAAACGCCGAAACACGTCTAAAATATTTTCGAGGGGGACATCTTTTTTGGGGGTCGCCGATTTTGTGGGCCCCCCTGGGGGGCCCCCAGGGGGGGCCCCACGACCCTAAATCCCATACTTCAGATGGGGACCCCCAATTTTTATTTAATATTTGGAAAGGAAATAAAATTCTAAGACTTTTGGTGCAAACCGGAAGTCGATATCGTTTTTTGTTTTCGATATATCGAAGGTCAAAGTTCGATATGGACCCATCTTCAAAAATCCGTAACTCCCCTTTGAATGGTCCAAATTGAAAAAACTTTGGGTCTAAATTGCTCTACTGAGCAAGGTCTTTTCAAATAAAACCACGCATTTTCCAAAAAAATTATTTTAAGGGGGGTTTTGGGCCCCTAAATTTTTTTGAAAATTTGAAAATTTGAAGAGGCTGTAAAAAAGAAAGGACTTCAATTTTCAAAAAACGCTGAAACACGGGTCCCATTATTTCAAAGGATATCCCTTTTCTTGGGGTCGGCGATTTTCAGACCCTACAGGGGGGCGGGGGTGGGGGTCACATTCCTCAAAATTTGAAAATTTTAAATGATAACGACCCAGAACCCTGCTTTGTGATATATCGTGAAAAAGATCGTTACAAGCCGAACATTTTGGTGCAAACCGCGGTTCGATATCTTTTTTCGTTCTCGATTAATCGAAGGTCAAAGTTTCATATCGAGCAAATGTATGATATGAACGATATGAAACTTTGACCTTCGATTAATCGAGAACGAAAAAAGATATCGAACCGCGGTTTGCACCAAAATGTTCGGCTTGTAACGATCTTTTTCACGATATATCACAAAGCAGGGTTCTGGGTCGTTATCATTTAAAATTTTCAAATTTTGAGGAATGTGACCCCCACCCCCGCCCCCCTGTAGGGTCTGAAAATCGCCGACCCCAAGAAAAGGGATATCCTTTGAAATAATGGGACCCGTGTTTCAGCGTTTTTTGAAAATTGAAGTCCTTTCTTTTTTACAGCCTCTTCAAATTTTCAAATTTTCAAAAAAATTTAGGGGCCCAAAACCCCCCTTAAAATAATTTTTTTGGAAAATGCGTGGTTTTATTTGAAAAGACCTTGCTCAGTAGAGCAATTTAGACCCAAAGTTTTTTCAATTTGGACCATTCAAAGGGGAGTTACGGATTTTTGAAGATGGGTCCATATCGAACTTTGACCTTCGATATATCGAAAACAAAAAACGATATCGACTTCCGGTTTGCACCAAAAGTCTTAGAATTTTATTTCCTTTCCAAATATTAAATAAAAATTGGGGGTCCCCATCTGAAGTATGGGATTTAGGGTCGTGGGGCCCCCCCCTGGGGGCCCCCCAGGGGGGCCCACAAAATCGGCGACCCCCAAAAAAGATGTCCCCCTCGAAAATATTTTAGACGTGTTTCGGCGTTTTATGAAATTCGAAGCCGTTCGCGAGAAATTCGAGATGGTACATATTTTAATCAACACCCTGTATATTGCATTGTATCGATATCGGATTCAGTCGATGATCGGTATATGTATAAGTTACGGGCAAAACTCGACGGCTGAGCGAAACACGATCTGCGGGCCGATCAATTACTTCATCGTTAAACCGATCATTAAAACTGTCTACGAGTGATGCTATTGGTCGAAAATTGTAAAACTTGGCTGTTGCTACGGTAACCATCGTTATAGTGTCCGTTTTTTAAATGTTACTCATGAAATAGCCTTTATAAAACGAGACTCTTAACGATGGTTACCATAGCAACAGCCAGTTTTACAATTTTCGACCAATAGCATCACTCGTAGATAGTTTTAACGATCGGTTTAACGCGAAAGTAAATGATCGGTCCGCAGGTCTAGGATAACGCGATGTGCCCGATGTTTTTGGGCAAATAGGATTCCCAATTACCCAACGTATACAGTGGGCAAATCGGAAATTCACAACAGTGCGCTGTGCTGCTTATAGACATCGCTCATAAGTACCTAGCGCGAGGTACGATCATCGGTCTCAAATCATCTTATTTTATCAAAAAAATCAATATGATTTGTATTCTTATTAAAGGGTATTAGAATTATTTTTTGTAAACGTACCTTTTCCCATTTCTTATAAGCGGATGATACTGCAGCAGAACTAACTATCTTCTTAACCCTTTAAGGACCAAGCCCGAGTTAACTCGTTTTTCTCTTCTAGTCTATTTCATATTGGAAAGTCCTCATTCTATGTAGATAACGCGATTATCGATGAAAACACTTACAAGATAAGGTTCCGTCGAGCGCCTTCAATTATTTGTATAGACAATTCCAGCTCCTTTAAGTACGAACAGTTAACTATCTTCCCTGTGCATATAAACGGAAGAGTCGTGTTCTTTTGAACTAAACCCGGGCCTTAAAAGGGTTAAAATGTTCGCATCAATTACACCCTTTCTGTGCAAAATAGTATCCTTGTACAAAAACTGGGCTTATCGCGATTTTCAGCATTATGTAGCATTTAGAATCTTAATTTTGTGTCTCACACTCTCACGTGGTTTGCTGTAAGAAATTGAATCCAACTTTTCAAATGCTATAATCATGCCACTACATTGCCGTTTTCCGTTGATTTTATTCCCTATAAAACTAATTTTAGAGGAAAGGGCACACCTAATTGTCCCTTTTACACGAGCTTTTTGACTGGAACAGCTTCCAACACTGAGCAAATAACTAGACAAAGCAGAATGACTCGAACTTCACCACCGCCTGTTTTTCAAAACCATTCTCAAATCATCCTTAAATCGTCTCGTCAATAGTCAAAAATGGACTGCGTGCGAAGATATGCACTTCAGCGTGGTCTCGACCTGAGCACCCCTGTTGTATTCTTAGCGAGCTCCTTTTGAGAATCCCTTGCCCATAATTTTTCCCCGTGAGCATCGCGCTATAACCCGTTCTGATGGAAAAGAAGAAGAAAAATTGAGCGGTTTTTTTTTTTTTTTTTTTTTTTTTTTTTTTTTTTTTTTTGCCTCCACAAGAGTCTGTTGTTCAATATCTTTTTATATCTCCGCCATTCTTCTTCGTTTTCTACCCTTCCCCCTTTTCTCCTTCTGCTCCTTCTGCTCCTCCTCCTCCCCTTCCTCCTCCTTCTTCTTCTTCTTTGCTCTCTGACTGCGCCTTCTTGTCTTTTACTCGAGAAGCTTGTCACTTATTATTATTGAACCTTCACTGAAATAGAGTTGGTGGTGGTAGGTAAAGCCACCGAGTGGAGGTAAGACCAAACACAGTGATCTATGACAAGAGAACAGGCAGCAAGTTCTCCGGAGCGAAGAAAGTCATAGTAGCCGCCAGACCAAACTTCAGCGAAGATAAAAGCCTTCATGCTCACCAATTTTTGCATACTTTCAGCACATTTTCAGGAAAGGTAAAGAATTGATCGAATTTTCCTTTTTCCCGGAGCGGTGCGGCGTCAATACTCTAACAGCACAGACAAATCTAACTACGAGGGTGGATTTTAAAGTAAGTTTACCTATTTTTTTTCTCAAAAACTATCAATGCTAGAAAAAAACAAACCCAGCGTTGAAACGTACGTACTTTCAGCTTTCTAACGAGCTTTAGTTTTTTTAAATTTGACCAACGCGTTGCGGAGATATCGTGGATTTTCCCCACCCGCCTCTCCTTCAAACGTGCCCACCTTTTCACGCGCTATAGAAAACTGCGAGTTTCGGCAGGCGATGCGCTTATCTCCGAATCAGACATCTCAATAACACCTGAATGCATGTTTTTATTACTAAATAGACTACTCTTCTACTGATAAAATGATCCAATTTGTATCGCTCTTCAAAATTTCGGTCAGTAATGAAAGTGCAATCATCATGAATTGAAACTGGATTAACAGCTTGCGTCAAAACCTGGTTGAGGAGTATGGGGAAAGAATTTTACGACGGCTATATACAGAAATTTTTGCACCGATATAAAAAATTCAAGAATCTAGCGGGTGACTTTGTCGAAAAATGAGGTGAGATGCCTCACAACAATGTTATAACTTGTTTCAATAAAATAATAGCTCTATTTTACTTTTTCAAAGTCTTAGACTCATGTTTTCTGTGAGGCTAAAAAGATGGGCACGTTTGAAGGAGAGGCGAGTGTGGAAAATCCACGATATCTCCGCAACGCGTAATCCAAATTTGAAAAACTGTAGCTCGTTAAAAAGCTGAAAGTACGGACGTTTCAATTCTGGGTTTGTTTTTTTTCTAACATTAATAGTTTCCGAGAAAAAAAATAGGTAAACTTACTTTAAAATCCACCCTCGTATAAGTATCACAAAATGGAACTTCTCCAGAAACGGCTCTTGAAATCTGGCAACCGTGCTCTTTATCCATTTAATTTTACTCACAAAGATAGACTAATCGATTTTTGTTTTACGTAAGTTTAAATTGAGAGAATCCATTGTTGCCACGCTGACTATTTGCGCAAATGAATTGAGCTGCCTTAGACAAACGTGCCGTTCTTTTAATACAGGGAAGAAATGGATTGTACGTCAGTACGTGTGTAACGGTAAATCTGGTATATGATCAAGTAAACCTATGTTCGAAACAACAAAGTGTCAGAGCAATTTGCAAGCAATGTCCGTTCGTCGAGTCACGAGCCAGCCCTTCAAACTTCAATGATCACTGACAAGTAAATGTAGCGTTGTAAATTGCGTTGTAAATTGCCTTGTAAAGCAATTCAGGTAAAGTGTATACGGATTGAGATCAACCGCAGTTTCGTGTGATTTGACTCTAGGGCTTTAGAGGACAGCATTCGTTCATTGCGGTCTAGGTTTCAATTTCGCGCTCTGCACCACACGTAACAGTTTTCTCTGAGCACATATTTGGCAGTTTAGGTTAAAACATTATTTGATTTCTTCGTGGCTCTGATGAGATATCCGGAAATGTTTTGGCCTGATCGAGTTGAGAGTAGATTTCTTTTCTGGGTCTAGAAAAATCACGAAGCACGATTAGTCAACGGAAGTGTTTCATGTGATACTTTATGGTACTGAAACTCAGTAATTTGCTCAAGGAAGAACAGGCTTCACAGATATCCAAATATGTAATAATTAAATAATGAATAAAGACAAGATTATTATTCTCTTTAAATAGAACAACATAAAAGCAAGACATTTAAACCTGGGTTGATCTGGAAACTATGCTTAACGATTCTGCGGTTGTGCAATGGGACTGTTGCATATTTTTGCTACAGAATTTTAGAAGGTAGATTCTGATGTTAAATCGCGTAAAAATGACATTAAAAGCATCAAAAAGTCTCAAAAATACACTCATAGACCCATAAAATGCGTATAAAAGAAAGCGTAAGATGGCGGTCGACTGGGCGATGAATCAGCCCTGCATGTGCCTGCACCACGAGCAACAAAAGATGGCCGACGACGCGACGTCAATTTATGTCGTTGGTTAGAATGTAAACAAACGTCTCACTTCCTCAAAGTACCTACATTTTGTGTCATTCTGTGCTTTTTTTTTGTCAAAAAACTTTACTTTCTTTGTATTGTTTCTGATTATTATATCACATTTCGTGTCGATTTGCCCGAATTCTGAAGGAAACTTCGGAAAAGCACCTACTTTGCCGAATGCCTTCATCGGCCATCTTCGCTGCTCGTGGCTCATGCATGCACGGCTGATTCGCCAATTCCAACCGCCAGGCTTTCCTTAAATGAGTTTATGAGTAAATTTTGAAACTCTCTGATGCTTTCAATGTGATTTTTAATCGATTATACACTACAGAATCGACCATACATATCGCCGCAGGTAAAGTTTGCAACAGACCCATTCAATGAATCGTTTTCATATAAAGAACGCACATTTGTCCAGGTAAGTACTTGACAGTGTACCCCTTGGTCAATATTGGTTAACCTTGATTTAAGGATATTTATAGTATACAGTAGTTTTTAGTAGGGTCATACAGTATACGATGTGTTGGTTTTTTTTTTTTTTTTTTTTTTTTTTTACCGCAATGATTGCATGAATAGCAGATTGCTTCAGATTCACATTGATTATTAATTACAAAATGTCTCTAGATTACTTGATGATGCTCGTTTATGCTGCCACCGACTTAAAAAAAGAAGATAAAAAAATGAGCGCTCCCAGAGGCCGTGCTAAATAGCGACCTTTAATGAGTCTGTTGCAAACTTTTGCTACAACGATTAAGAGTGTTTAATCTAATGTAAAATCGCCTGAAAAGTCCATTGGTGGCACCAGAAAGTCATAAAATGCAATAATAAACTCACAAGAGGCGTTTAATGAAATCCAAGATGGCGGAGAAATATCGAGCAATTTGTATGCATGCACCACGAACATCCAAGGATGGCCAACTGAGACAACTTCACTGGAGGTACCTAGAGGTTATGTGTTTGTTTACGTTGTGATTGGTTGTGATGATCGATATTGTGAGGTTGGCTATCCTTGGATGCTCGTAGTGCATGCATACAAATTGCTCGATATTTCTCCGCCATCTTGGATTTCATTAATAGCCTCTTGTGAGTTTATTATTGCATTTTATGACTTTCTGATGCCAGCAATGGACTTTTCAGGCGATTTTACAATAGATTTGTCTCTCTTAATCGTTGTAGCAAAAGTTTGCAACAGACCCATTGGCACCATGTTTCCAGTGAACCACAGACCACACTAATTCAACTCATTTTTGTAAACTCTCAAATTAAACCTTCATTCGCTGCCAGGTCATTCCTCCTGTTTAGACTCTTTACAAATACATGAATATAACTTCAAATATTCATTAATGTCACGGTCCGTTACTGTAGAACTTGCTAATCGAAACGCTTTTGACCGTTATGCATTCATTTTGATTTGTAGCTTTATACGTTTTTATGATTCGATTTCTACGACATTTCTCGGCTTCAGCGGAAAGTTCTGTTACCTTAGAATTACCCTTTTAAATGACTTATAGAAAGACTCAAACCAGTAAGCTGTACTCCAATCGGTTGAATCGCCGATGAGTTGAGAAATATTTGAGATGAAAATATCATTAAATGCATGCAAAACGGCAGCAATGTTTCTATTTTCCGCAGAATGGGGGGGGGGGGGTGTTAGAGGTAGATCAAGACAGTTTTCCTTCCCTCTCTACGCCCGTTTGAACGAATGCGTTTGAATATGATAAAATGAGGGGAGCGGGGGGGGGGGGGGGTCAAGTGGCTTTCGTCATTACATCCGCAATTTTTTATGACTTATCCTTTCGAACGGGTGGAAGGAGAAGATGACAAATTCTTGGATCCACCTCTGAGAGGAGGAGGTGGCGACATTACTCGCCGTTGGCTCACAAAATATGACTCTGTAGTATTTTTTTTTTTCTTCAAAATATCAGGAGACTCGTTTCTCAGATCAGGGAGTGGTGCACTGGGTGAGGGAAAAAGATTGCAAGGAACGAGTACATAACTTGCCGAGGCCAATCAACTCGCTTTTTTGAATCGGATAGAAAAAAGGTGTCGAGCGAAGAGAAAATAGGAAAAAGTTATTTTCTGTAGGAGTCCGACGGTATTTTTCTCTTTCCTCTTATTCTTTTTTCTCGGCGAGCTATCCAATTCATCAGAGGATGAATGGAGCTGCTCAAAGGCGGGACAATGCAACTCAGTTCCTGACAATTGGATGAGAAAAAAGCTCGGAAAACTAGAGCTTTCGATCATCAAGAGAAAAAAGTTATGGATGATTCGACATTTGAATGCCTCATTTGAGTATGCCATACTTATTTTTATGTTAAGTCACTTCATCTATGTATGGCATACTGGCGCAGGCAATAAGACCCCATCTAATTTGCCTGTCTCTCTATAGAAGTACACAAAGTAAAGCCTCAAATTTCACTTGACAGGAAACCTCCCTTGGTACCTGCATGTGCATAGGTTCGTCTCTATGCCTTAAACTTTAAAATCAGCTAGTCAGTGAATCTGTACTCATTGTAATTTTTGCTGGATTTTACTCATTAAAATTAACTCCTCACTTATATAACAAAAAGTTAGCAAAAGCCTCATCATTGTGACAATTTCATACCCGTCCCTTCACGGAAAAACATTTCCTGTTGCCGTAACACAAGACGTCTTTTTAATGCTTACCTATAACCAGAAATTCCGGTAGCTGTTACTGAAAATCTGATTTTGCAGTCACCGGAAGTCCAGTTATGTCAACCGGCCTTCCGGTTACAGTTACTGGAATTTCTGATTAGGTGTGTACTCAGTGGCGGATCCAGAAAATTTTTCTTGGGGGGGGCACGCCTGTGAAGTTTTAAAATTTGAAGCGTTGGTGGAAGCAATTTCGGGCTAATTTCTATAGAAAAAAGGCAAAATTTAGGGCTTCTGGGGGGGGGGGGCACGTGCCCCCGTGCCCCCCCCCGTGGATCCACCACAGTGTGTACTAAACAGATGCTTCGTTATGGCAGCAGGACATTTTTCTATGTGAATTTGTATGACGGATTGTTCTACAGCAATTTTCTGACCTTGGGCAAAAATTCGTAACGATAATTCGCATTTGTGGCAACGGTGCTACTTGAGCGGGCTCGGTCGGCACGGCCAGCGCGCGGCGTGGCGTTTACTGGCGAGACGTGCGAGCGCGAGCAGTTCCAGATCTGGATCCAGAATCCATTCCGCTGGCGCGTTTTACCGTTTTACCATTTCACAAGAATGAAAATAGACGCGGCGTTAATTAAGAGATATTACCGCATGGTTCTCACCGTTTCCATTCCGCGACCCAACCGACCCAGTCTCTGACTTTGCCGCGCGCCGAGAGCCGAGCCCCTCTCCTCTCGCTCTTCTGAATACATGCTCGCAAATCGCCAGGGAGATTCGACTCGACTCGAATTGCGAGTTTAGACGCCTAGTGTTGCCAATCCTCCAATGGGTCTTTTGCAAAAAATTTTTACCGACCAAGAAAAAAACAAAAACACGAGAATAATGTTCAAAAATCTGTTGCTCTCTCACTGTGCATGGAAAAAAAAATGTTCCATTAAAAATGGTCAGAATTCTGGTAAAATGTTCCCGAAAAGAAATGCTGATAGTTTTTAGGAGAATTCTGGTTTCCTCTCACAACAAGTAGGATTTTTAACTCCGGCCATTTTAATATTCTCGATTAAAAATGAAAGAATTTCTGCCCGAGATGATCAGAATTTTTTTTGAAAAAACCAGAATTTATAAAAACTTACAGAACAATTTTTCGAGAACTGTTTACTATAGAATATGGGCCGTTTTTAGTGGAAAGAAAATTTCTTTGTTTACATCTTGGAAATATTAAATTCAGCAGTTAACTGAGGGGTGAGCACGGAGGATCGGATCGGTTTGGTATCGTTATCGTTATCGTTTGCATTGAATCAAATGGGCTTGCTTCTGCGCAACTCGATCGCGCAGGTGATCCCCTCCTCACATCTTCCTACTTCAAACGATTGAGATTACGACAACTCCCAACTCATCGCATCCTTTCGTCCATTTCAATCGTTACGAGAGGCTCAAAACGATTCGATCAGTTGAGCCACCCATAAGGTTACATGTAAACGATAACGATACCAAAACGATCCGATACTCAGTGATCACCCTCCTGGACTCTTTAAACGAAGGTACACGACTCCCAGACTTCGTTTGGATTGCAGACCTAATTTTAAGATACATTAAATCATTATTTTATTTCTACGTAAATTATAGCCCAAATTTCTTTTTATGTAATTTGTGGTCTTGCTCCCTCTAATATTCGATTTTTGGCCTTTAATTTTTTCTTGTTCTAAAAAAGCACCTCAAATTTGCCTCCCCGTGAATTCCTTTTGAAAATCAGTCAGTTGAAACGGATTGCTCACAAATCTCTTCGCTATTACACAAGCAACTGCGAGTCACCCAGTTCATCACCGAACGCGAAATTGCACGGAACGCAATTCTCGAGTCGAGAATGAACATAGACAGTAATTATTTGTAGTATTTTCAATACAATTATATTGGATAAATTAGTTTAAATGAGAGAAAATCCATGATATCAATGGTCCGCTATCCACCACGGGTTGGCGTCAACAAAGAAATATACTTCTTATAAAACTATATTGGGGCTTAGAAATCAAATGGAGCTGCAGTAAACTTTCGCTATAGGCTTATTAATTGTCCATTGTGGACTATAACCCTGTAAAAATGACGATAAGCGCACTAAAAAATCATGAAATCGACTCTCAAACTCATAAGATACTTTCAAACACGAGACTGTAATGGCGGTGACTACCGCCTAAATCTTATGGCAATATGCTTCTTCTTCTTCATGTATGGTGTCGCGAGAACACCTCGTGAAGTCGTGACTATGAAATAATTGAGTTAGGAAAACCCAATGTAGAATGCTGTGATCACCGTCATTACGGTCTCGAGTTTGATAGCATTTTATGAGTTTGGGAATGGATTCCGTGATTTTTTAGTGAGCTCATAGTCATTTTTACAGGGTTTTACCCCATAATTTACAATTAATAAGTCTGTAGCAAAAGTTTGCAGCAGCTTAGAAACATAGAAATTGATCCAACTGAAAGATGCGTGTCTCAATCCGAAACAGTGCCTTCAATTTTGTGTGTATGCAATTCGACATCCTAGATGCAAGAATAGTTATCTTATAAACGCCGTGTGAATAACCTCAGGAAGTATTAGGTAAACGCAAAAGTATAATACATAGTTTTAAAGTCATCTGGCTCGATAGGCGACATTATTTCGAAGATTGAATTCGAGAGTGAGGGGTGTGAACTGGGGGCGGGTATCCATGGTCGCACACCTAATATTTCCGGTTTTGTTGCGTTGCTTATAGTGATAGTTGTAATCACTGTGAGAATCATAAACGTTTAATCATTAGAAGATCGTGAACTGCACTTTATCATAATATTTTCTACGGAAACCCAAATTCATTCTCTTATATAGACAGAGGGATGCACTTCAAGATTTTCATTGGCAAACTTGGGGGACTTTACATGCCCTTTTAAAATATTCAACAGACATCAGCTTTTTGAACAATTAAATCGCCATGAAGATTTGTGATTCTCTATAGGTAATCTCTGGTATAAATTGGTGCCAAACAAACTGACGCTATCTTGGTAGTATAATAAAGTTGCGCACTATTTCCAATTTTGTGAATTATGTAAAGGTGTATTTGGTTCAAAATCTTGCTAATGGTACTATGGTGGTCAACCCTTCCAGACGCTCATTTTGGAATTTGAGTTTTTTGAGATTTTATCAAACCGTTTAAAAAGAGGACACTTTGCGAAGAACTTTGATGGGCCATTCATTTTTTTGCAAAATGTCCATTTAGATTTCATGGTATCCCTTAATAAATTAAGTGGTACAACATGAGTACCACATCCCTTGAAAGCGTTAAAAAGTGTTTAATCAATCTTTGATTCTACAGCAGGTAATTATGATTTAGGAGGTTTTTTTTAATAGTTTGTCATCAGCTGAACACCATAGAATTAGGAATGTTTGCACCACACTCAATGGCACGGTAAAGGGAGCCTTCTCTATCTTCATGATATATAATGCCTTTGTGTTTACGTACGTATGCATAATGGAGCCTCCAAATAATCAAAACTTTGCATGGATTAAAACAGAATCAAGGCGACAATTGACTGTTAGCCGAGCCTCTATTGCAATTTATATCCATTGATTGATTTTTTCAATTATATTTTCATATGTTTTCATTGGATCATTTTCTTCAACAGCTTTTCTCAGTTCCCATTATTTTGTTTTTGTTATATGCTACATTCATTTCCAATTCAGGATTTTTAATTTCCGGTTTGAGGTTTCTGTTTCTCTTCTCCTTTTTGATACATTCATGAAGAAGGTAAAACCTTCGCACCAGCGTGCATAGAATCACAGATAGTAGTTTTGAAGTGGTAAAACACCGCACCGTTAAATTAAAAAACAAAAAAACAAAGCTCGCGTGAATTTTTTTTACATAATGTGAAAAACATAAATAAACGCTGGAAAGGGATGTAGGAAAATTCTTGTCCGTTGCGACGCTTTATTAAAGGAGGCATTAAAAAACGAAAAAAGCATAAATTTGTCAACCTTGTCACCGTTTTAGTCCCAAGCAATACGGGCTCACCCCTCGTCCCACCCTCCACGCTGCTGATGATATTTAGAGGATGTTTAAATTAATACGCAGTCCGCATGCTCTCTTATGCTCTGCTTAGTTTGGTATAACCCCCCTCCCCCTTCCCCCACTCAAAAGTCTGCTCAGACTCTACGGTGGGACCTGCACTTATACTGACTTATTCAAACTCACAGACGTGAATTAACACTTGTCAGACCTGAGCGTTTTTACAACCTCACCGTCGCTCCCACCCCGCGCACTCGCCATTCATCTCGAGGGAAATGTTTTCATAACCTCAAATTAAAATCCTGCACATTCTCTCTCCATCCCAATTCCAAGCTAATTTAAACTCGGTGAATTCAAGAAGGGGGCTAAACATGTTTCAAAGAGGTTTTTTTATACGGGTTCCAAACTGGCATTCACACATGGCAAATCGGAATCTCGCCCCCCCCCCCCTCGCCACCACCGTAAAAATTGATTAACCAAACATCTTTATGAACAACCAAGATGTTTGAAGTATGTTTCTCGCAACAAAAACAGAAACAAAAAGCAAACGTTTAGTATAGGCGAGTATTTTCATGCATGAGTGTAATATTTTGGCTAATAAGTGGTACCGTCGATGAATTAAAAAATTGTCATGTATATTACAAAGTGACAGCTCTGACTTCTAATCAAACCTTTTTTAAAAAAAAAAATTCAAAAGACATTAATTCAAATCATAGAATCTTGGAAATATTACAATTCGTCAAGTTCTGCTCAATAAACACGAGACGTCAAACACTTGATCGAACCTGGTTTTGATACCATCGGAATATAAAAACAAACAAATGTGCGAATACACTCACGTAAGTTAAAGACACGACAAGGAAAAAAGAAATCTTTGAAGAGCGTCTCGGAAATTCATTTTAAAAATGTATATACATTTCTACGCTCCATCCTGCATCCTCAGTAGCTCATCCGTTACAAACATTCTGTCGGAGTACTCCTAAATTAATCCCCCCCCCCCCCTTGATCCTCAAATTGAAAAACATATTTTACATCGAGCAAAGAACTCAATTTTTTTCATGTCAAATGTATACGACAACATCCATCTGCTTGATTTCCATTTTATTTCAGATGCTCAGAAATTATGATCACGTTCTAACGAGTCTAATAGATGTTATAGTATAGCTAGGCGAAGCGCACGAAACAATATATTAGGCGAGTTCTTTCCAAGGAAAGCAATGAGAATATGTTAGTTAATAGTACGTGGGGGCCCAATATGGTTTACGGAGCTTCTTACCAGCTATCGCCTTACTTGTCATGAGTTTTCTTCCCCCTAAAATCCCAAAGGGAATAGAGATCTTGCTAATATTACAAAACAACTTGGAAAGGGAAGCATTTTATTTGGAACAAAACTACCGTTGAAACTTTTCAAATCAATATTAAAGAGTTCTTCTGGTTAAAATAAAACCACCATGGATGCTCTCTTTTTTTACGGACTTTCAATTTGGGACGTGCTTTCCTTGCAAGCCTCAAAGAAGTCGTAAATTTTTCAAAGTTTTCCCAACCCGTCTCTTAAAATAAAATACCTCTACTCGGGTGGAAAAGTGTGCCGGTACAACTGTAAATGTCAGCCAGGTATTAATGCAAGCTCAAACGCTCACGTTCCGTAAAAAAAAGAGAAGAGAAAAATAACAACAATAACAAGAAACACGAAAAAACAAAATATTGCTTGCTCTAGTTTTAGGTTACCCATTTCATTTGTATTGATTCCGTTATTTTTCTATGTTCAAAGAATACTTTTACGATATTGAGTTGGGAGGAACTCTCATTCCACCTCAAGAGATTTTGGTATCTGCTTCTGCAACACATTTGAGAGTTTGAAGTTTTCGCCCTTTTCTGCAAAAGCATTTAAGTAGCGTGACGTCTCAAAACGAGTGCGCGGTGTACTGTGTAGTGGGTTGCTCGACTCATCAATTCGTTCCGTAGAAGCGTACAAGTTGGCAATGTGGCATTTTGTTCATTTAAATCTATGAGAAAGGACAAATTTGAGGGTGTTCACCATCACCTAATAGTTCGATATTTTTCATGCGGTTAAATGGACAGACTGCATCTTTGGCAGATATCACTCTTCGATGTTCAGATTGTGACCCAAAAAAGTTCTTAGAGGTGGTCTTTTGCAGGGTAAGTGCGCAAAAGGTGGCTAACTAGATTTTCGTGTGCTATACAGACAGTTTGTTACGTGCAACTGTCATTTCTCAAGGGAGCTAACAAATATTAATTGCCCGTCTAGAAACTAGTTTGCCTGCGTGTCAAATATTGGTACAGTGGTGAAATTCAACCTCAGGACAGTAACGTCAACTGCCTGCTTACACGGAAAAAAACTACGGTGAAAATAACCATACGGATACTTGGTTTTGGCACCTGCTAGATGTTATGGTAATGTTAACCAGAAGTATACTATGTTTTGACTAGGTACTAGGTGATGTTACCTGATTGCATGTCGAATTTACTCAAAGTATCGGTAAATGTACCATACTTCTGGTCAAGTTTACCATAACATCTAGCAAGTGCCAAAATCAGGTATCCGTACGGTTATTTTCACTGATCTTTTTTTCCGTGTACTGGTTTTTTAGGCGTGCGACGTAGTCGCCTATTTTTTCTGTATGTGCTGGACGAGATTGAGCACTGGGGTTCGCATCTCATACTTTCTTTTAATATCCAACTTGGTTAGAGAGTGTTGTCCTAAGTGCCCTCTTGCTCTTCAAAAATTTTCCTTTGAGCTAAAATAATGTTCAGGTATGTCTAGAAACTATCTTAGGGTGGGTGCCCACCAATGGCGGCTCGTGAAATGCGATAAATCGATTCCTACTCCATTTAAAACCTAACCCTGGTTGGCTGTGATTCTATTAATTTTTCTTTTGCAATGTTATAATATTACGGAAAGACCGAGGGCGACGGTTCGCCAAGCCGGTGGCAAATATTCTTCTCTTACTTACATAATTAGAGTGTTGTTGTTGGTGGCTCTTACGATCTTGCTGGCTGTTGGCTCCTGTAATTTGATTTACCGAGTCTCCAAAGGTTCTCTTTCTCAGAATTTGAGTCGCATTATACCTTTAACAGTGCTCATCTTTATTATCTGAAGAGGGGGAGAGAAAGAAGCAGAGAGAGAGAGAGAGAGAGAGAGAGAGAGAGAGAGAGAGAGAGAGAGAGAGAGAGAGAGAGAGAGAGAGAGAGAGAGAGAGGTGGGGGAGGGAGAGAGAGGGGGGGAGGGAGCGAGAGGGGAGGGGAGGGAGGGAGAGGGGAAGGGAGAGGGAGAGAGAGAGAAGGAGAGAGAGAGAGAGAGAGAGAGAGAGAGAGAAAGAGAGAGAGAAAGAAGACAACTTTTTGATTATCTGGGTTAGAAATGGCTATGCAGCTTTGGAGGGGAGGTAGTGGCGGAAGGGTGATAGAGAGGGATGGGGGAGAAGAATTCATGAGAAAAAGCCGGGGGGTACGTTGACGTTGCAGAGACTGCTGCTCCTGATCACTTTTGTTTGCGACAAAATATCGGATAGAAGAGTAATGGAAAATCAACACGAGTTAAGCAACTAACTGGCGGTAAGACGCAACCCGCGCTACGCTCGGGGACATTTCCTCTGACAACTGAGCGGCTTTACTCTGCTGTGTATAGTAATACTCGGCTAAGACAAAGTTAAAACTCGGCTCAGGTTTTCAAGTCAGATCAAAGTTATCTACCCATTCCGTTTACGTTTACGTAGAGCCATAATCGCCGAGAGGGCTAACTTCTCCTACCAACTCACTTCTATCCCCCCCCCCCATCCTCCCACTCCTCACCCTTCTCTAGCCGTCTTTATATTCTTTCACTTCGCTGCGAGCTTTTTTTCTTGCTTTTGAAATCAACCTCATTTTTCATGAAACCAATATTTCGTAAACCTCCGTCTTCGCTTTTTAATGATTTGATTTCCGCCTTGACGTATTTCATTACCACGACTGTAACATCGTTGCAGTTGTTTTGGAATGTTCATTTGATTATTCACTTATTTACTTGCATGTATATGCATTTACCAGCGGAAATATAAAAATGCGCTATATGCAAGGATTCAAACCCGAAGTTTGACTAATAAAACCTTTATACGTTCAGCTTGCCACTCCGGATTCTCTTGGATTACTTTCTAGAATTTTATTTTAACGAGTGAATATAGAGCGAATCTTCTTCCCCTGTGAATGTGATCACTAGATCAGTTTGGAAAAACTGTGATATCTCTACTGAAATTTGAAAGTTGTGTAAATCGGACGACGAACATTGGAACGAAAATATAGCTTTAATCGGAGATGAAAACTTGTTGTTTCTTCGCTGAAGAAGCATTTTTGTGTTGGCATTTTTTTACAGACACCATGTCATTTGACTCATTTTAGGCTCTCTAATGAATTATTTTACACATTTTTAAGTTAACTTGCTATTTATATTCTTCATAATTTTTGACTTTTATTCGTAGCATTATATGTTCGAGAAAATACACGTTTTGATCACTGTGCGACGGCGACGGTTGGTTTTATTCAACGAGCTATATATTTGTCTAGAGTGGCGGTTTAATAGGTGACCTGTGTAGTGTGTAACCACCATGGGGGATTTTTAGGTTAGGTTTAAGCGAATAATTTGTCCATTTGTGTCCGTGTATTTTTATGCGGCGCGACCGCACAATGGACCGGAACATGCTTTGATCCATTGTGAGTCACTTTGCACCAAAATACATGGAAAGAAATAGGCAAATTACTCGTTAAACCTAACCTAAAAATCCTCCATAGTGGTTACGGAGGTTACCCATTAAACCGCCACTCTAGATAAATGTATAGCTCGTTGGTTTTATGACCCCTTGATTTTGGAGCTTTCACCACACATTGTATACATGGCGCCGGCTATTAACTTATTTATAAGCATTATACATGGGGCTTTTAAAATGCCTCGGTGGTTTTCAATCGTCGAATTTTGCCTAGGCATGTTAAAAGCGCTTAAGTATGTTAATAGCCTGCGAAATATAGAGGGGCAGAAATGGAAACTGGCAAAAAATAAAGGCATTTAAAGTGTTTTCTCCTCGCTTGCAGTAATACCTCATTTAATTCTGCTATCATTTCTGACCAGAAAATCATATATAAATGTGTCTTTACTGACCGATTCCAAAAAATTGCAAAAGTGCCCTGAACGTTACGTAACACACGTGCCATTCTGATTCTAAGAAAATTTAACCTAGTTCCTTTTCCTTCAGTTGGCAATTATATTCGAAAAATAAGTACGGTTCTAACATAACTTTCTCTTTTCAAGGAGTTCTTCCTTTAATTAGTCCCTTGAAAATCTGTCTGATATTTTCAATTCACAAATAGGAAAAGACCTCACCAAAGCACCCGCTCGCAGATTTTGCAAACGACCTGTCATATGGCCATCATATTTCTAAGAAAAGAGAGGGTCATCAGTTACCGTTTTTTTTTTATTTTATTCACTTTCTTTTTCACATCGAAAACTGATAGGTCAGTCAATGATTTCTTTTTTCAGGAGCGAACAATTGGATACCGAGATCGAACAAAAAAATACGACAAAAAAAGTCATAGGTAAGCAGAATATATCCATGGATAGAAAAAAATTATCTTCAATGCGGAACATAAATTTGGAGCAGAATAACTATGGAAAAATTCTCTTAGAACTGATACTTTCGATCGTAGAAGTAGGTATATGATATATTCTTTTTGATTTGTCGATTTTCGAAAAGTGACTCTAATAAAACAATTTGTTCGTTTTATTAATATTCAAAATATTCTGATTCATGTTAACAGATTTCTATTGCCGAGAGTCACTTAATCTTAGGATTTTCGGCAATAGTCAAGCTCTTTCCCAACTTTAGCGTGAAGAAATAGAGGAAGTTTCAGAGGTGTAGGCGCACCTAGGCCGATAATCTTTGGAACTTTTCAAAAATATTCTCTTATTACACTATAAGAATGAATGAAAATGAATCGAGCGTAGGCTGCGTAGGCTTTTTTAGGCGCTTTAAGATTGAAGGGTTGAAGTCATAGGCGAATTTTGTTTTGATTTGAAGGATACAAATTCAAAATTTGCAAAAAGTTATCAGTGAGCTCTGCCTACACTTCTGAAACGATCTTCACGATGTGGATCTGTTTGCAATAATTTCTGTAGAATCTACAATCATTCCTATGAGGTAGCCTCATGAGAGGCCTACTCAACAATTATCGCTTGTAATTAATCTCAACCGTGATTAGGCAGTTGTATAGCTCGCGAAAGATACCGGCGCCGCTCATCGCTAGCGTGCAGCTCACCAAAGCCACTATAAACTGTTCACAGTAACCACTCGCCGGGCCTCAGTCGAAGTTGGAAACTGATATTACCTTTGCTGAGCACGAGAGCCTCGCGTTACAGGCAGCGGCGGTCCTTTAATGGCCCGAATAGAGCAGTTTAACAAGACTCGTAAAGCCGGGAACGCAAATTAATCTCATAAGCGATGCGCAGGTTGCATAACTGGAGTAAAATTACGGCGATTTTACATTAAACGGCAACATTGTTAAGGCGCGGTGACACACTTTTCGAGTAACGGAGGACCATTCCTCGCATAGAAAACCTGAACTCGGTAGGAAACAAACGAGAGAGCACTTAGACAGAAAGTGGGGATTGGTTTCATAGGAGAGAAGGAAGGATGACGGAGGGTGGTGAAACGGCGATTTTAAGAGGGATCGGTTTTTTCCTCCCGTTGCTGATGAGTCTACGCTAGCATATCGTATAGTAATTAGGGTAGCTGACATGACACTCGGTATGGAGAAATCTGGTGTCACCCTTAAATATGTAAAAGGGTGAGAGGGTGACCTTTCTGCTCCCCTCCCCCCTTTCAAAAAAAAAAAAATACCGGTTTCAACCTTACTTGAAAATGATGATCTTAGGCCCCGGATGGTGAATTTTGGTTCAAAGGTTGGACGATTTCCTTTTTTACAATTTTATTTGCATCATACCCTTTCATTTGGTCATTTTCAACTCAATTACATTCTTTTTCAATCAATTTCAGCCCGCGTCAAGTCATATGAATAACAAAATTAATAAAGAAGCATGAAAACACACAAAATCACACCCCTACATTATATTATATTGAACTAACTTGAAATTTACGTTAAAGAAGGGTTAATCAATTATATCGGATTTTACCCCACAAGTCTGAAAAAATGGAGGCAGCTTTAACTGACATCCCAGAATTTTGGTAACATCACGGTGAAAAAATTCTGGCCAAAATGGCGATTCGAATGGCTAAATAGTCCCAAAAAAGAAGTTATTATACACCTGACCAAAAATTCTTGCGCCAAAGGCAAGCAGTTCAAAAGTTCAGACATTTTAATTAAAATCATCAGAATTTATTTTTAAAATGACCAGAAAGTTCTGGTCAAATCATCTTACATACCAATTCCAATTCCTTAAAGTACTGTTGACTTCAAAAATAAATTCCGGTGAATTTAGTTAGAGTTTCTGGCCTTGTGAATTGCTTGTTTTTGCCGCCATAATTTCTGGTCAGAGGATAATAATTCCTTTTTGGGGACTACTTTATCATTCGGATTGCTGTTATGCCCAGAAAATTTCTCTCAGTGCGTTGCCCCGGTTAACACATCGTTGCAGAGCTGCCGTTTTGCGTATATAATTAATCGCATTTTTTCCATTCACCGATGATTCCGCCGGTTGAAAAAAGATTACAGAGTTCAGTTTAGTGTATGAATGAAATGCACGAAAATGCTCAAATCTGTAATCTTTTCTCAACCAGTGGAGCCGTCGATGACTTTAAAAAACGTGCGGATATTTTAATTAATTATAACGGAGTTTCCACCGAGATTACAGATCAGAGTATTTTCGAGCATATTTCAGTCATACTTTGAACTGAACTGTGTAATCTTTTCTCGACCGATGATATCATCGGTGAATTGAAAAATGCGATTAATTATACGCAAAACAATAGCTCTGCATCGTTGTGCTTCTATGGTTATTTTTTTTTTTTTTTTTTTTTTTTTTTCTCAGTGGCGCGGAAGTAACCGAGACGCAAAAGAAAACAAAACATGGTTAAAATGTGTGATTTCTTCCCTCCAAAAACTGGCAACCCTGACCTCGGGTCCTTGAAACCGTAACGGGGGAAAATCAGCGTGGAAGTTACCAAAAGGCAGCTGTTTCAGATTGTGTTTCGCGGGGGAAAAACCGAGTGGACGTAAGTGGTCTACGGCCAAGCAGTATGGAGACGGACGGTGGAGAAAAGGGGATGTGAGAATGTTTATGGGGAATGTGGAATTACAAGGGCGGTTATTTCTTATGTAACCGCGGCTAAATTCATTAACGAGTGAGAGAGAAAGAGAGAGAGAGCGAGATTTTCAAACGATTTTCCCCATCCCTTTACTTCTCTGACACCCAATCCCTCCAGTCTCACCGACCCGGCCGGCCATCTCCAAGACCCACGACTATTTTAGGAAAACTCGCTAAAAAACAATCAATCACCTATACAGACGAACAGACGTAAGAGTGTAACCATGCAATGCAATCTCTCGGTCTCGATGGCTATAGATAGTGTTGCGTTGCTCCTTTCTCAGGCATCATTAAATAATACTCATGAGTGAGTGATACTGGTCCATAAAAGTTGATTAAATAGATATCGGTTGTCGGCTCTTCGTAGAAATGCAAAGATATCAAGGTCCGAGTTATTTGGTTTAAGGATTCGCATTCTCATTGACAGAAAAAGCTATTCCAAACTATCAACTTTTCACCTAGTGCCTTCAATTAGCGAGTAGCAACATAGGCAAAATGAACACTACGGAGAACAATATATTTAAGTACCCACTAGATTTCAGCGAATTTTATAGCTTTGATTTTTTCTGGTAACCTTAAACTGGCTGTAAAAGAGTTGAAAATAGTACAAATTAGAAAAAAAAATAGCCATAACTAATTGAAAAAGGAAGCTTGAATATTAACATTTTTTCATGAATGAAGATTTTTTCCCCCACTCGTTCATTGAAAGTTTCGAAAAAACAACTATAGTCTTGTTCAAAACCGAAATTGAGTTTTATCTCTTTGAATGACTATTTGATCTACGACGATAATTGTTACCACCCCACAACTTCTCGAAACATTGTAATTTGTTTTTAATTTTGTTTTAGATTGTATTTTAGTTATCAATTCTTTTAAATTTTGCCTCGCTTTCTATTAAATTAGAAACTAACATTTTTAAGGCATTATAGGTGACTGAAACGACGAAACATACCTGAAACCAGGACAAGAACTATCCAATGAATTATCTTCATATTGCCATGGTTGATAGATTGTGACCTCTTGGGAGCATCGTCACGAGGTCACCTTAACCCATCGTAGTAATAAATAATCTGTAAAAAGATAAACAGAAACTGTTTAGTTTCATATATCCTTGATATATTTTATCAAAGACCGAACAAAAAAAAAAAATACAAAAAAATTTGATAAAAAAAATACAGTTGTCTTAACTGCCGCACATTGACGTATACGCAGTGAGGGGGTGAACGTTGAGACCCATTCGTTTGATCAAAAAAGGAGGGAAAGGAGGGGTTGGAAAGAGGGTAAGAAAGAACGAAAGAAACAAGAAAAGAGTGGGTCACTGGAGGATAAGTATTCCAAGTTCGACCCCCATCCCCTGGTTCACGAGGGCTAGATCTGCCAATGAATGAAGGAAACAATTTACGCGTCGAAGCATTAAAATGAGCGAAATTCGAAGAATGCCCGATGATTATACTATTGAAAGGGGCATTATGGAAAGACGGAACTAATTGTGAAAACATCCGTCCAATTAACAAATTACTTTTGCGCATCACACGAGGCGCACTTCCTGATACAAAATTGGGTTGAATTGAATACGAAGGAAATGAGAAGCAAACATTAGAATGCCTAGCGGTAGCCTTTAAACCTGGCAATGATCGATAAACTGACGAATAAAATAAAAGACTGCAATCAAGTTGAATAAAAAAATAAGTAAATTGATGAATAAAAATAAAGACATAAATTAAAAGCGCAGCCGTTTAGCAAATTAAAAATCTACAAGCCGTTGAAACAATGTAAGGTGTCGCTCAGTGGTATAATTTCTATGGTTCAAGAAAATGGATCATTGCACTTATCTATAAACCAATTAGAATTCAACCTTTTGTTTACAATTCAAGTATGTATCATATTGAAAAAAATAAAAATCTATTTAGTTAAAAAATATTTTTATAGATTATAGAGAACTCTGTGATAAAAAGCTGCTAAGTAACTCTACAATTGTCAAACGAGAAGGTGCACCGAGCACCCTGTACTGAAACAGTTAAAGATTATGGAGAAATAAAATATCATTTTTATAAACAACCGCCAAGGCTAATTTTTTTCGGGAACGTTATGGAACACGCACATCTGTTTATTGATGTGGTTCAACAGAGTGCTCCATCGAAACCGGACGGAACTATAGTCAACCACTCTAAACAGTCGGTCGGTCGGTCGGTCGGTCCTAACATGCAATGGCAGCTTTTTTAAACCACGATGATTGTGAGTAACTACGGTAACCCATTTCATCATGTTCCATCATTTTTCACGAATGAAATAAATAGCCTTAACTTTTGATTTGTACCTACCTATTTGTTTTTGAGCCCTTGTGTTCAAAACATCGGTTTTAGTCATTTCCAATTTAGTTACGTGTTTAGATACAAATATTGATTTGCTACCCTAGTTCCGTAACGTTGATTACATTTCCCTTGCTTATTATTTCTGCGTCAACACTGACGCATGGTAGTGATCATAGTTTTGACTTTTAGCAACAAAAAAGAAGTAAAACAAAAAAACTCTTCGTCGTCTGCGTTAATTTGAAGCAAAATAAGTTATGTCATTCTATTGCCTTAGAGAAAGTCATGATTTTGTTCCGAAACGTTACTTACGATTAGAGCACTTTCTAGATTTCAAACTTTCAAAATTGACTTCTTATGTTTGCCAAAAAATTAGATAACCAATATATGAAGGATGATAAGTATGTACGTATATCCGTTTAATTGATTCGTAGTACACGGTTTGTTTATATATAGCTCCAGCTCCAAAGACATGAAATAATCTAAAATATAAATAGTAAACATAATATAATAATAATTCTTATTTTATTCAACTGTGCGGCAACGGAGCGTCAAATGCATGATTCAGTAGAGTATTGTTTGTTTTCGCAAAGCTTTCGTCTCAACTTGCAATCTCGTGCTGAAAAAGCAGAAATTGAATAACGGCAATTTCAAGAGGCTAATATTTTAATCCGCCCGCGAAAGTCTGTCGACGATCATAACTTTTTATTTATCCGAATAAAACCGCAAAAAGTAGCAGATCAAAACTTTTGGTGTCCAGTGATACCGATCTACCTTCAGTGGGGGTTCATTTTGCTTTCAGAGAGAGTTAATCCTGCATATGTACCTTTGTTCTACTGATGAAATGATGTCACCGAGGATGAACTTTCATGGAAACATATGGCGGCATGTGTTGACACGGGAGTTTTTTTTTCGGGAGAGAGAGGGAGACCGGAGGACTTGCTGGGATTTCAAACGGAACATAGTTTGATTACATTGTTAAAGTAAAAACAAAAAACAATCGATTGAATAAGTAAGCTTTTCGATGACCGAAGACAAACAAAGTAACAAATTATTTCAGAGATGCTCAAACCTCATGCGGTACTCATCAGCTGGGCGATTCTTCGGTACATCAAATATAAATATTATCAAATCTGTTTTGTTGAGGTCAAAAATCCCTTAAAAATCAGATTATAAATAAAAGGCCACCCGAGAAGAACGCGTTTGCTCAAATAAGTTTTTTATCCCAAAAACATGCACTAAAGATTCTTTGAACATGCTCAAAAAGTTCTCAGAATATTTCTCAAGTCCTTCCTATGTTTGCACACAGTTAAAAAGTGGCCCGTATTTTTGCCACCTTCTTCCACGCAATGGTTAATTTTCTGCTAACTGAGTGGGCTGTGTTGGCAACTCGAGCTTCTCGAGCTATTTCGCGGAATGGTCACTTTTTTGCGTACTCCGCAGAATTAGTCATTCCGAGAACCAAACGTATTATTAGCTGGCGCATATTATGAGTATCGGGTATCGGGTCCTGTCAAAGTGGCAATGCGATATTAAAAACGGACCAGAACAAAACTCATCCATGGATCCATGAATGATTGGTTATCAAAGAATTTTACTCGTTGCTAAAACTAACCGCACACCGACGAGTTTTGAAGCAATGTGAGAACCCGATACTCAAAATGCATCTGGTCTACTTATTATCATTTATACTTTACTGAGAAAGAATTAATACTCTGACTTTTGGAGTGAGTTCCCTGCGAGCTATTAAGATAATCCATTATACATTTTTATCGGCAAGCTACCGAATGAAAATGATTATATTGCCTGAACCGTTGAAAACTATAAAAAACACTTACTTTTTTCAAAGGTTCTATAGTCGTCTCCAATAATTTTTATGAGCTTCTCCAGGACGGAATCGAATTTCGTAATGTCGAGAAAATAGATTAAAAAAGTCGTCATCGTTATTCAGCCGGAACGCTCGGTTGTGATCCATTGGGTTTGAACAGATTTTATGGGACTTTTTTCTTTTTTTTATATTTGATCTTGAAAAGGGGCATTTAAAAGTGTGCAACAGCATGGTGGGTAAAGATCTATATTCGGCGAGTAAATAAAAGGGAAAATATCCATGTGCCGTGACCGAAACGTCAACCGGGTCCCGTAGGACAAGGTCTCAAAAATATGTAGTTATATTTTCCTTGAATCTGTATTTCCTTACGGTTATCTGTAGCTGTATACGACTGAAGTTAATCTGTCGTTTGTATGTATTTGACTCCCTGAAAAATCTCGATTGTTTACGAATTATTCTGCAGTCTGACAGACTAAAATTCATCACTAATATTCGGATAATGATCAATAGAAATTGAGACGTTCATTATTATAAAATGGTTCTGCTGGAAATTTTCACAGTATGAAATGATAGTGATTACTTTGGAAAAAATACTAAAAGGAAGTATCATAGTTCCAAAATTTACCCTTTAACTTATTGAGAGGTGCATTTTTACTTTCTCACTACTAGCAAAGTTGAAAATAGAGAAAGTATTGCAATGGTGCAGCGATTTTCAAGGTATTTTGTTTCGATACTTGGCCCACTACGACTGAGTAAATCATGTTAATTACAAATAATTGGATCCCATCATTCCTAATACTTACCTAAATAATTTTCATCCATGAATTTTCAATTTTACTTCACCATATGTGGCTTGGATGTGTAAATGCACAAACTTTCTATGGCGTCTGTATGTCTGTCTGTCTGTAGCCATTAAACGTGAAACCCAGCATAACTTTTGAACTATTGATCCATACGCATCAAAATTTTGCAGAGATGTTGCTTTTGACATTCCTCAGAGGGACTCTGTTGGTTTTTTTTTTAAATTTTAATTTTTAGGTTAGTTATGGATGAAAAATGGTTTCCTTTATATTAAATGGGAACCTGGGTCAAAAGAGAAAAATTTAAATATTTCAAAAATGGATCTTTGAATTTGGATAAAAATATAAATAGGGGAAAATAGGGGGGTCTGTGGGGTCTCCTTCAGAATATCAAGGGGGGTCTAGAGGTCTCCCCCACAATATTATATGGGGGTCTGGGGGTCCCCCAGATTAAACTTGAACTTGATGTGAGAAAGTGTTCGTACAGGGTATTCCCTACAGTTTATTTTGTTGTGTAACGGTGAAGAATACTTGAAAACAGTTTTTGAAAAGTATCCATTCGTCAAGCTGAAAACGTAAGGTTGATCCACATTCTCTAAATACGGTTGACTTTGAAAAGTTTTTACAAGTGCAAAAGTGGCTTACAAGACAATACACTTTAATGACGTAATCCGATCTGATCTCTTACTGTCTAGTCTTTGTTCTCACCATGGAGAATGTGACAGAATCAACAGCACCACCATAATTGTAACCCTTTGTTAAGCTGCCATTTCGATATATTTTTAGGAATCCGCTTTTTCCCCAGGCTTTCGTTGACTTGACGAATAAATTCAAGATTTCAAGAGCTTTTTAGATGCTTCAACCAATTTTTAGAATATCTTTCAGAAGGCTGCATAACCTTTCTGTAAATGTTTACCGATAGCATTGCCGTGTTTGGAAGTGTTGCAGCAGGAGTTTTAAAGTGTTATATCTAATTAGAATTCCGACTAATTAATGTTTTGACTAATTTTGAGTTTAGTTTAAAAGCATATTTTTAAATTAAAGTCGTATAAGCTTGTTTGAATTTGAAGGTGGTTTAAAAAGAACAAAAACAATTAGCTGTGATAATGATTTGTAATGCAGACTATCCTGATAATGATGGTGGTTTTTTAGACAAAAACTGTCCTGGCAATTTAGATTATTATATAAAGGGTAGTAGTCCTGAAAACACTTCAGAAAACCTTTTTATACGGAAATTATACTTTGTGAAAAATGAGTGGAAATCGTTATCGGTTTGAAAAGTCTGCGGAAAAGTATTGCACCGATTACTATATAAGAACGGTTTTTGCGTGTAGAGCCCATGGGCGGATACAGGAAATTGTCTTTCTCTCTCTCCTCCCATTTGAAAACGTGCGTTAGAAAAGGACAGCAGAGGGGGCCATCACGTGACTTTGGCCCCCTCTTCTCTCCTTTTTTAACGCACGTTTTTAAATGGGAGGAGAGAGAGAGACAATCCCCTGTATCCGCCCGCATGGTAGAGCCGGCAACACTACCGGGCTGAGCCGAGTCAAGTCGGGCCGGGCCGTGTCTTGTGTCGGGCAATTCCCTGAGAAAATAAAGAACTTAATGGTTACTTAGCTCGCGTCTCGGGTCTTGGGTCTCGGGTATCGGGAGAGTCTCGTGCTCACCCAGCTCAGAATTTTCTCACAAAAAAAAGGGTTTTAACTGAGATCTGAGCCGGCATTTGAGCGGCAGCCACGTGACGTGGAGCTTTGATTGAAACGTTTTCAGAATCGAGCTTAGGCTATAGGAGCTGCGACCGACTGGCTGAGCTGAGGCTGAGCAGGCTGAAGAAGCGAACTTAATTCAATTTAATTTCCTCGCTATATCAATCACTTTCTCGCCCCCTTGACTCTTGACTTGCTTTCGCATCTTTCCATTTCTATCCTATAGTTAGAGTACGCTTCGCTTATCATTTGATTCTGTTTTTATTGCCACCAATTTTGAATTCGGAACAGATGACATCAAAAGGGTTGTATCTGCTTCGCGAAGAGGCACCAAGTAATCTCTCGCGGTCTAGATCAAAATACTTCTGGTTTGTTGTGGTTTTGTTTTTTCATTGATGCACCAATCATAGTAATGTTTAAGCTCTCCACCCACCCGTAATTTCATTTGCTGCCTGTCAGCTTTTGACCAATCCTTCGGCAAGGTCCATAAACACCTGGTCAATATTTACACTCTATTCTACTTACGATAGTATAAAAGAGCTTCAATCGCGTCCAACTTGATTTACACATGGTTCCTGGTTAAGACAAAAAAACTACAGCTCTATCGGACTGCTCTGGTGAAAACGGCCCTATATGTTTGTGGCTGTTTTTGAAACGCTGAGTTAATTGAAAAAAATAAAAAACAAACATTATAAGCATGCTAAAAAAAACTAAAATCGTCATAGTATTAAAGCTGGAAGAAAAAGAATCGTCAACACATAATCAAGTGAACCGAGCCTCCTCCAGTGCAAGATGCTTGCTGGAAGGCTTTCGAAGGGTTGCTGAAACGGCTAGTTAGTAAATGGGAAAAAAACTAACCTGACGTCACATCTCAATTGATTATTTCGAAGTCTAAAATGTGATCCTACAGCAAACATGAACAACAGATCGGCTCATAAAGCGTTTGAAGTTGAAAAATAATAGTCCGTACATTTTGTAAAAAGGGGAAAAAACCTCAAATAGGTAACGCTTAATCTGAAATGTGATTATCGGTTTCGATAGATATGCAAAGAGAAAAAAATTCTCGTTGGAATCACGGAATTATCATGTAAATTATGGACTGCCAAGACACTTCTTTTAATAAGCTTTCAGAATTCTTATTGACTGAACTATTACATCAAGTAAACGTCCCATTTGAATCAATGATAATTCTGGTAATTTTAAATAGACAAATTTCTTATTGATATCCAATAATTTATAGTTCCGTAATTTCAAAGATAATTTTTTTCTCCGTGCAAAGGCTGCCGAATGTTCGTCCAGTAAAACATAGGCTTTGAATGGGTTATGAGAGACTTCATTCTTAAGTATGCAAAAAAAAAAAAAACAAAAAAACAAAACAAAACAAATAAATAAAAACAAACAAAAAAAAAAACAAAAAAAAAACAACGAATACTCGGTTTTTGAAGAATTTGCCGATTCTTTGGAATTTTTCTAGTTTACACTTTTTCTTTTGGGATGATAGAGAGAGTCCTCCTTAATCTATCACATTTGTAATTCTTCTGCTCTCCATGAACTCATCGTTGTATTACAGAGATCCTTTATGATTCCAATAGAAAAGCGTTTGCATTTTACCTTGAATTCTTTCAATTGAGGCATTTTTCGGTAAATGGGCGTATGGCGATTTACGCCCTTTTTTTGGAGAACTCGTTTTTGATATCCTGACGATGTGACCTATCCTGACGATGTGACCTAACAGGTGATATAAAGTTATTCATATGTTGAACGGAAAATAACCACGAATCAATCGTTCGAATGGACCCACCTCGGCTGAATTCAGAAACTTATGGGCTACAGTGCCTCTTACGAGCGGTACTCGCAGCGGCTCGCGCTTGCGATATCTGTACTCACATCGCATATGTATCTGATATTGATAAGAGCTCAGTGGATAGGATATGTCAGTGTGTGTTGATATGTCAGTGTGTGTTGATATGTCAGTGTGTGGGTTTTTTGCGTTTTTGGCTCCGTCTCCGATGACAACAATAAAATCCTCCTTTTTGGCCAAAAATGAGCCCAAAAGAGCCTTAATACCATCCCTCCTTCTTACAATTTCCTTTTCTTCAAGTTTGTGACCCAAATCCAACCCAAACAATACTTGTCGGATAGGCTGGGAGAGAAAAAAAACGTTTTTCGGTAAAAGGGCGTATAACGCTTCAACTTTGAACTTTCACTGCTCAACTAATTTTCACTCTAAAAACTTGAAATTAAGTAGAGTTCTTCTTGAATGTTTGTTATACAAGTCAGTCTTTCAAATTTTGAAAAATCTGCAGTAGTCTCTAAGTTATAACGTTTTAAACTTTCAAACGCGTTTTTCTCGAAAGTCGTTTTTTCGCCATACGCCCATTTACCGAAAAATGCCTCAATTAGTTTACTCACCCGACTTGTTTACATCAACAATGATTTTCTTAACATATCTAGCTCTCTAAAACGCATCTCATTTCAATGTTTAAGTCATCGGTTGACATCAACTATGGAATGAACACATTGTGCAACATCGCAAGTACATTTTTTTGCTTCTTTCGCGAATATTAATCAAGTGGATTATAGAGGATTATACCCAAGACGCGTTTGTAATTGTTTATACTATACATCTTTGAGAAATATTCAAAGCTCTAAGTTCACGTTTCGCGTAAAATGTATGAGATCAACCCGCACAAGAGAGTACTTACACAAGTCATTTATCTTTATGATGGACGATGGTTGGGAAATAATATGAAGAGGCATGAAATTGGCAACAGGGTGAGATGGAAAAGAGAGCGAAAAAAAGATAAATTGACCATTAATAAACGACTCGCCGTGAAACTCTCGAATCTGGAGAAGAAGTGAGACTTGCCACTACCGATCACCGCACAAGAGAGCAATTTGAACACTACTAGTGACCCAAATGAAGCTCTAGCTTGCAAGGTTTTGCTGCAGGCAAATGTACTAACAATTCTGACGTAAATTGCTACGAATTTAATGATATGACCATTTAAAAAGCACAGAGGAACACCGAAAGTCACTCCTCGTTGAGCAAATTCAGCCTAAAGTTCAGATGAACTCCCGTACTGCGTACGTTTTACACCCCAAACGACGAAAGACCGGTAAATTGGGTTAAGTGCCGTCTAGAGTCCCTGCATGTCATGTAGGAGAGCCAAGACAAGAGGATAAAGAGTAGCACACCTCTGAGGCTCTACGGGGGACGTCGGGCGCCTTTAAATGCGGTTTTGCACATTTGTTTACATCGTTTGCTTACAAACGAAGGGGTCCATCAGTATTTTACACGTAAAAAAGTTAATTGTTGATGAATTTGTTAATTTGAATCATGATGCACCTCAAGAATGTCTATAATTCCCAAAAGAATTTTCAAAACCGTAAATAGTTGTAGATCAACAAAAGCAGAGGAAGATTATACCGTTAGAAACTCGACGGCTTTGCAACCTTTGCATTGGACCAAAACACATAACAATGGGCCTTCAGAAGGTAAACGAGTTGAGCAAAAACGCATCCAATGGCAGCGCCCATTGTTTCACTTGTCTCAACTCTCTGCATACAGGGACTCTAGTGCCGTCACACTCGTGTATTACGCAACGTGGGCGTAAGTTGTGGGACTTTTCTGTTGATATCACCTTAGTTCTCATGATAAAACCGTCATAAACCAGCCTTCAAAGTTCAAAACTATTTGAAAACCAAATGAGACAATCTTAATGCTCCAAATATGTCAGTTATGTTGTTTCGTTTGGGGTGCGAAATGTACGTAGTGCATAAATATTACACGGGTGGGTGGTCTATCTGAATTTTGAACTTCGTTTTCTTTGGAAGGAGTGAGATTTGGACTTTTTCATTGGTCTCTACGTAATTTTCGAAGCGTTTCACATCAGAACAAATAGTTCATTTGCCTACACAGCAAATCCTTGCAGGAATCCCATTAAACTGAGCCCGATCTCTGTGGCAAATAGATTCGGTGCAAAATAAGCTTTCCAAAGATTAGAAAATAACCAGTAAATCTTCGAATATTGCTTCCTTGTGGTCTAAGGGTATTGATGAAAAAACTAAATATCTAAATATCATACATTTCGAGTGCGAAGAGTGATCTGAGAAACCTATCTTAAAAAAGGATCAAATTGGTTTTGAAGATGGTAATCTTTTGACAAGATTTAATAGAATTTAAGACGTTCATAACCGTGAAAAATACGGCAGATTCGGCGTAAAACACGATAAAGTTATCGCTAAACATTAAAGCTATCATGAGCAGTTTTGAGCGATTACCTACTTAAACGTAACTTGAACGTGTTTACGACGTATTTAACAGCGAATAACGTAAACAATTTGTTGTTATACTCGATCTAAAAACTGTCGCATCAATACGACACTTTTACCTTCTTTTTTCAAATGACATACTCATTTTTCTTTGTAAATTTCTACTGTCGTTCCTTAACGAGTATCAATTCAGCCCTTTGCGAGAGGCATCGAGTTTCGAAAAAATGTTTCACACTTAACTGAGCTTAAACAGAGAAATACACCTGAAAGATTCTGACTGCAACTAAAGATCTCGCGCTTCAAAAAACAATACTTTAATTCTCTGACCATTATAGTAATGAAAGGGTGAAAGAAAAAGGCCCAGCAAGAGAATGTCATGCTTTTTTGTCATATTTTTCATCTAAAACGAACCCCGATGTGCGGAATAATGCTGATCAAGATTTACACAAGATACACAACAGCATAGTGCAACTTGAATCTGCAAACGCCGAAGACTACGATGTCATGTCAGTGCCAAGATAATTATTCGCACATAATTGTTTTGAATTTGCGTCTCAATATTTTTAAAGGCGCTCTCAATTATGCAGCATTTTGTTACACTTTCGATGCAAAGCCCCGTGGCCTTGCCTGTGTGCGCTATCCAAGAGAAATGGCATGATGTTTTAAGGTTGACGCTTGAATTCACTTACTTTTTTTCTTGAACATGCGTTTGATGCGTTGATTGACGGCTTTGTTCTGCTCAAATATGTGTCTTAATGTGTCAAATATGTGCACAAAAAATGAAGAATTTGGTTAAAATTGTTGTTTATTTTTTAATTTTTTAAATTTTTTGTTGTTGCTGGCATCGTTTATTACTTCATGGCATCACATCACATTTCTGTTCGTAATCCACAGCTTCGGAGAAAATTTCAGAAGGTGAGGTCCGACGCAGCTCCGTTTTCGACCGATGTGAGTCTCCACGGACACTCCCCTAGCAAAATTTATGATCTCCCAGTCGGAGAAAGGGGATACCTAGTGAGCATCGTAAGAGGGGAGAAGGAGCTTGCATGGAGACTGCATGCGCAGTTTTTCCGTAATTGGCTGAATGTATGAAAGACAAAAAAAGATAAGGGGAGAAAAGCAATTACTTGGTTAGTCCTCCTGAACCTTTTGGCTATGGGTCCTCTTTGGTCCGCGAACTTTCATTGTGACTTGCTGTATCAGGCTTTTAGTTTGAAGTGATCTCCGGATGAAGGACTCATGAGATATCATATAGGTGTGCTCTTTATCAGAATAAAGTATCTAGGCTAAATTAAGATTTCCGCAAAAGAGCACACCTCACACCTTATGTCTTATGGATTCCCCGGAGGTCGTCTTAATTTCACATCAAAGAAAGAGTAATCAATAAACGATGGCAAACGTTTCATATCATGTAGTGTCTTTGCCCCAAGAAAGTTAATAGTTGGGTTGCCCCAAGAAAAATTAAGGGAAGTTCAAAACCCTAAAAATGCTTCATTCAATCCCGATCTATCAATTGAAGTTAATCTTATGCCAAAAAGTCTTATGAAATATTGGATGTGTTGTTCATCAGAAATATGAGCATCGTCAGAGCATAATAATTTCCAAGTAATAGCACAACTGATGTTTATCAAGTCACCAATTGAAAATATTTCTGCAAAAACAGCTCATATATAATATTAGGTGCACGCTCTTCTCATCAGAAATCAACATAAACTGAGGAGATTTCTAATTGAGGATCCATTTCGCAATGCATTGAAAGTCCTTTTTGTAAAACTGGTTCTTTGTATAAAATAGGTATAATTTATTAGCAGGTACACCTTGTTTTAAGAAGTGCGGGAGAACTCCAACCGATAATCCTTGGAATTTTTCCAACGTTTTTCCTCAAATCGAATGAATGAAAATGAATTAAAGCTTATTTAAATTTTCATTAAAGAACGCTTTATTATATCCAAGAGCTGAAAGTCTTGAATGCGTTTTGTTTTGATGGAAACGAATAAAAATCCAAACTTCGACAAGGATTGTCAGCGTCTGTTAATACTTCTGAAATTTCTTTAACCTTTTCATGCAAGCATTTTTGGACTTCAGTTTTGTTGAGATTTTTTTAGACCGTTCAAAAGCTAGGACCATTTTGTAAGAACTTTAATGAGTCACACACTTGTTTTTCAAATTTCCGTTTAAATTCCATTGAGTCCCATGCAACATAAAATGGTAGACACATGTACCACTTTCCGTGGGAAGTGTGTATGAACATTCTTTGGACAATTTTAAGGTGATTCCAGGCGAAACTTTTCCAGATTTCAATCCGATGGATAGCGCCACTAGTCACTATTTGGAAAATTCATGTTTTTGGCGTTTTAAACTGAAACCATAGATAAAACGCAAAATCCTACATCGTCAGCATCAGCAAATGTTTTTCACGGATTTTTTGAGCCCAAAATGAGCAAAATTGGTTCAAAATTAATGCCGTAAATTATGAAATTCGTTTCGCCATACGCTTAGTGAGTGAGAGTGAGCGCGAGTGATGATACGACTATCTGCCTCACTTGCACTCATTGCGGCTTACGGGAAGTTTCGTATTTCATAATTTCCGGCTTTATTTTTGAGTGTTTCAGCCTGAAACTTTCAGGGTATCTTCCTGAAGTGTGCTCGCAGGTGCTGACGTTCCTAAAATGTGTGTTTTCTGCGTGAATTCGTAAAAAACTGTTAACTTTTTGAGCAGCGCGACGCGACGTGGTGTCCACAGTTGGAACTACTCGACCCTGGAATCATCTTAACGCACAAAAGTGTGCGGTAAGTATTGAGTATCGTCCTATAATTCTCGTTATTTAACCCACTTTGCGTTGTTAGTGCGGCGTTGATGCGGAAGGAGGCTCCGTTATAGCCTAGCCGATTATCCTCCACTCTCTTCGTCTCCCATATCTCTTTCTTCTCCTCTTCTCTCTCTCTCTCTCTCTCTCTCTCTCTCTCTCTCTCTCTCTCTCTCTCTCTCTCTCTCTCTCTCTCTCTCTCTCTCTCTCTCTCTATCTATCTCCTTTTCTCTCATCACCCGCTCACTTACTTTCTTCTCTTGATTTTCCATGAGCTATTGACTCTGAGCGACTCGCGCGAGCCAGATCAGAAGGGGTGAAGGAATTGATAAGGAGGGAGGAGTTGTGAGAGGATTGAAGAGTGGCTTATAGTATCGAAGAAGGTGGAACGCGTCGCCGTCGTCTATAGCCCGCATCTATGGCATCCAGTACCCAGGAGGCTGGATAAAAATATTCAATCGAGATGCGTGCGCCCTGGGCGTCAATTGAAAAGGATTGAAAGGTAAAAGCTCGGACTTCTACGTTGTGTATAGGCTTAACGTCTAGGATGAAATTGCAATATATCATCGGACTCCATTCTTTGGCAAAGCAATCAATAGACGGCGATTTTAAGGCCTCATCCAAGAAAGAACTCCCTGTCCAATGTTCCTCGGGCTCAAACATGAAAATAAAAAACTCCATGCATGGTCTATTTTTACTAGCACGTGTTGTAAAAAAGAACTTTGTGAACACTATCATTATTTACACTGTTTCTGCGATGTATTCCGGGGTCTTAGTTCGAATACTGGATCCCAACGCGGGTGCGAAGTCTACTGCAAGAACAGCCTAAAGAACGTTTTGGCGTTTAAGGGACTCTTAATTATAACACGGTACACTGCAGGTAAGTGAAGAACGCTCAGTTTGAAATGGTGTTGCTATATTAACTTTTGCTACAGCGTTATGAAGTGTTCATTCCTGTATAAAATTGCATGGAAATCACATTGAAAGCATAAGCAAACTCACTAAATGCGTTTAACAAAATTCAAAGCTAGCCGATCGATTGAGCCTGGCAAAAATATTGTAGGGGTCCCATTTCCATTTCAGCCTTCTCTATAATTATTTTTTCAACATAGAAAGTTGCGATTAGATGGAACTCCTTCATAGGGATTCATTCATTCGACCGCAATCTTTGAATTTTTATAATCGGATTAATTGATTTTGTGAGTGGATTTTGAGATTTTTTGAGGCTTTCAATGTGATTTTCACCTGATTTCACAGGTATCGACACTTGATAATGCTGGAGCAAACGTTTGCAACAGACTCATTCTTAACCCTTTTATTACTAGATTACTTTGAAAGATCATTGCTCGCTCGCTGAAATTAAGAGTGTAGTTAAATATTATTCCTCAGCTGTTCTAGTTTTGCATATTCTTTGGATTGATTGTGCACTAAGAAACATTATTAGAAAAACACCAATTATCTCTAGTTACTTTAACAGGCAACAATTAATTAAAACTGTGTCGCGCGATTGGACTTGGTGACCAGAACAAATTAGCTCGGGCGTGGTAATTAAAGGGTTTATAATATAGACATGAAAAGCATGCATTTAGAAGAAAATTCGATTTAGTATTAGTTTCTTTTCATCTACACATGCTTTTGAAATCTATCTCTTTTAATTTGTAAGATTTATGACATGACTTTGTAAAACTGAACTTAATGACTTTTGAGGCCATTTGTTTTAAATTTTTTTCGCGTACTACTTATGCGGTACTTGATTAGATGCTTGTTGACTTTTCTTGTTGTTTTACGCCGTTGAGAAATATTTCTCATAGCTCTCAGCTGAAGGCTTCTCCGTTTCCGCAATTTTTTTTTTTTTAAATTGCGAGTCCTCGTTTCAATTCCTTTTCCCATCTAACCCTCCCCCGTCCTTTAGTCAACTTCCTTAATAACGCATTCAAGAGGGACGAGGGCCATTATTCTTATTTCTCGGTCGCCCGCTCCCGCGCTCTCGGGCATCATATTTTCATGGCTTAGGAAACAAAGTCAACCATTTTGCAGAAAATAAGTATGAGTACCTAAGACTACTCATTGTCAGGACTCTCAATCCCGTGAGCGGAAGGTACGGTGGAGAAATAAAAAAGGTGAGGGGGGTAAAGGAGGTGTGGGAGGAGAAGAGACGTGGAGGGGGGGAGGGGGGGACCGAAGCAAAAAAGAAAACGAAACAAAAGAACGCGAACGTACGGAAGAGAGGAGTCACGTAGCTAGCAACTCGTGAAAAACGGCGATTTAAGAGCGGACTAGTTCTAAGGTTGGGCGTCCTCCCCTCCCCTCTCCTTCTATTCCCCACCCCTCTCCTTCCGCCGTTTTCGCTGCACTCCTTGTGTACTTCGCGGGGCAAAATCATGGGTGGGACGCGGGGATCATCGACCGCTATCGTTGCTAATTAGTGTTCTCATCAAAGAAAGTAAAGAGCTCGCCAAGCTCTGTTCTGGTTTCCTCTGTCTCGCCTCCTTCTTTTCAGATACGGGTCTCTTTCCAGCGTCCCGATTTTATGGCAATAAGGTGGGGGGGGAGGAGGGCAAGGTAGCGAGCTTTACCTATCAGCGTTTCATACCAAAACGATCCTCCGGCCACAGTGTACACGTACCGTGTCGATTAATGACATATTCCTGATAAACGTGGGCTTGTACATTAATTTTTAAAAATCACAGCCACAACTCCCTAGAGCTGCAATCCGAAAGGGCAATTTCGGTCTTTCGTTGAATAAAAAAGAAAAAAATTGCACAATCAGTGATGAAAGAACTCATGAGATGCTTGAAAATGACTTTTTTTTTTTTTTTTTTTTTTTAAGATGTCTGTCTTATTCATCATATGCAGTAGTTCGTTCCAAATTAGTTGGTGTCACACAATTTTCAGTTTGTAAGCGTGTTAGCCACAATATCGTCTCTGTGCGTCAAACTCAACGCACACATATTCGATTGCGTCATCAACTGCGTATAAAAAGTCGAGAACTGTCCAGTATCCGATGCCGAATAATGGAGCTGTTGCAAACTTTTGCTACAGTCTTATTAATAGTTGATAATGGGGTAATACCCTGTATAAATAACGATTAGCGCATAAACTCACAAAATGCTTTTAAACGGGAGACCGTAATGGCGGCTGGGGCCGCGGTTTTCATTGGGGTTCCCTACCTTCAGTCAGCGCCATCTACACGAGGTGTTCTCGCAACACCACACAAGAAGAAGAAGAAGCATACAATTGCCATAAGAAAACCGCGGCCTCGGCCGCCATTACGGTCTCGCATTTAAAAGCATTTTGTGAGTTTAGGAGTGGATTTCGTGATTATTTCGTGGGCTAATCGTTATTTTTACAGGGTATTACCCCATCATCAACTATTAATAAGTCTGTAGCAAAAGTTTGCAACAGCTCCATTTGAAACTATACCTAATACCATTCTCTTGAGGATTTCATTGATCCGCTATAACTAACATACGAAAAACATGTTATATTTATAACAATAGATTCGCGTAGTTGGTTTTCCGAGTTAAAAACTATCTATGATTCCGGATTCACGGCTCAACTTACAAAACACTAACCACCACCACCACCCCCCCCCTCCCCCACCACCACAAAATAAAGAAAAAAATTATCGCTCGAAACGAGATTCCAAATCGACACTCCGGACCGCTGAATCGTAAAGACATGCTTTCCATTTTGCATCGATAAAATAATCAATGCAAGCGATCGATAAAGTGAAGTCGATGCTGGAGATAACCAAACAACTACGCCCGTAAATTTTTATCGTGAATAGCGAGGTTTCATATCGGTCGCACCACCTGCGATAAATGGACTAGGATTTATTTTTTTCGGTGTACATTCTCTTGGCCGGAAACTGGATTCTGCAGAGCAACTGACCCTGTTTCATCCGCTCTAAAATCGCCATAACCGCGAATGTTTTCACGGAATCATAACATTTGAGGTCGCGGAACCTCTTCACGGTTCAAATCGCCGGTTGTTTTCTGCTGAGCGAAAGTGATGCAACTTGGCCGCAGGATGTAGGCCACCGGTAAAGCAGCGCGTATACCATGCTATGTGCGGGTTGCGAATGGTGCCTTCATTCTAGACAAATGCAACGGAGCATACAAGTCAGTAGGTCGGGCGGTCCCGTCTCGAGCCCTGTTCAGAGCGAACTCTCCGCGTAATGAGTGAGGCTCATGAGCAGAGTCGGTGGGAATGTATCTAACTCGACCCACTCCCCTTTGCAGAAATACACCCCCTCCCCTTCGCAACCCCTCAGACAGTTAGACGAAGGTTGAATCTCGGGACAGTTTTGCTCAGCTGCCCGCATCTTTCGTTCACGTCGCGTTCGTCTTCAGCGCACATCGGTCATTTATCCGCGAACCTGTATCCAGCCGCGTAACGGAAAGCTGCGATCAGTGTTGCCAATTCGCCATGTTTAAGGTTAAAAATCGAGATTTTACATTAATTTTTGTGAGAAGTAAAGCAACGCTAAGCCAAGCATCTAGCAACACTGACTAATTCTGATCGCGGCATAACGGATATAAAATAACAGATTTGGTAGCTAAAAATCAGCTTTATTAAACTGTAATTACGTACTATTATTAAAAAACATCGAGAAGTAATTCTGACACTAATAAGCACATGCTGGCTCAAATTTATTATTATTTAGTTAAAAAGTATAAAATCTCGTGGGGGGGGCATTTAATTTTTGGGACAGCTCAAATCGGGTGAGCTGATTGACAAAGGCACTTGTTCAATTTGAAAGTTTAAGTGTCTAAAAGCTCCTTTGCTGTATTGGGTACAACGAAAAAAAAAAAAAATAACGAACCTCACTTACAAATATTTTATCAATAAAATGAATGTGATGTTGGTGTTTGATGATTTTGTGTGTCTCGACAATAGTTTAGGGACAGTCGGGGCGTTTTGAATTTACCAGTCTTAAGAATGATTCAGTTATTGTGACAATTTTTCCTAATATTTTTGTTGTAAAATTAAAACTGCGCAAAACAGTCTTAAAAAGTTCTCTTGCGTTTGATGAAAATAATATAAAATAAAAAGACAGATAAATAAACAAATAAAATGGATGAAATAAAACATGAAAAACGACCATTTTGTTCGAGTCATAAAAATCACGAGAGAGCCATTAATACCGGTGCGGAATGAACGATTATCTACTTTTTTGAATCATAACTCACCGTTCTCTGAATGAGTGCATGTGAGAGAAAAATGGTCGCTATTTTGCAATAAACTGCTCCCTGGTGACGATGCAAAAACCTCCTGCTCAGAAATGCTGAGTTAGCGTTTTAGCAATATTCAACGTTTGTCATTCAGGTTTCTCCTTTTGACCAGTTCCAGTTTTCTAGTTGGTTTATCCAATTTCTATCAAGACACGTGTATCATACGCGTATGTACGAGAAGCTTCCGTGACAGATTTTCGCTTTCGCATTATTTTGAAAATTCAACGTTCGTGACAGCATATATCGACTGTTTCTAAGCTGTAGACTATTTATGTTTTTTAGCAAGTGAGAATCTTGAGGTTTGAGAAGAATGGTATAAGGTTGCACGCTGGTTCTGTTAGTGCTGCATCGCTCAATGTACTCCTTTTCTTTTAGCCAGCATTAATACATTGCGAGCCCGGGGGGGAGGGGGGGGAGGTTCTGAAACGACCAAGAACCGTGTTATCCCCACAACACCCTTGTCTTTTATGACATTTAATAGGATACTGATCCGATGAAGCAGACATTGACATTCATACAAATTTTCACGTTTTTTGGACTAAGTATGTAGAGCGTTAGACGTTAATAGGCCTCTAGTGCTTTTATTCTGATTTCTAGGCTCGGCGAACTTTAAGGTAATGGACAGAAACTCGATCCATAAATAGTTTTAAGGAAATTTTATCTCTTATTTTGGGTGAGAATGGTTCAATTTTTCATAAATTTACTGACAAATGACAGACAAAAACAGAATACTAAAAAATCGTGTTCCAATTTATTTATTTTTTTTACAATCGTCTTTTTTTCGATGAATCACCATAAATATCCAAAAATTATTGAAATATAATAAAACATGTTTTTAAAACATTCAGTGAGATGTATACTCAATTTCCTAAAATACGTAAAGTTTTTTTTTTTTTTTAAACAAAAAAAAACTTAAATAAGCATCAACGGTGAACGCGTATGGGGGCTGTTCACGCCAAAGTTGCCATGGTCTCAATGAAGACTTAGGTTAGTTCATCTGATATTGGTTCTGATATTGGTTTTCTGATATTTCTCAAAAATACGTTTCGTAAGGTTTACGAAGAAGGAATAATGACCAAAACGGAATCGTATTAAAGCAACTCACGGCAACTGAATTCTATGTATTTGTGAACAATGGAAAGCTTAATTACCACAATATAACTTCGTAAATCCATAACATTAATGCAACTTAGCACTGTAATTATAATAAAACAACTAAATAATTGATGAGACTTCTTCACTGGATCGACTCTTGGAGGCTTCCAACTCGCGAGTCTTACTCTAGATGAACTAACTTAAGTCTTCATTGAGACCATGGCAACTTTGGCGTGAACATACCGGCCACCTTGAAATCTCTGGAGATTTCAAAACAGAACTTTTTGGTTAAAATTGGCGGAACTTAGGAGAACCTTCGGAAGTGTAGCGGTCGCAGCCATTTTTCAACAATCCTGAATGATGAATTGATGAAGGGTCTGAAGGGGGTTATGGGACATGTTTCCGTCTTGCTTTCGGTAAAGTTGGACATTCACTTGAGAATCTCGATAAGTCGACAAGTACACAATTATACTGTCCCCAGTGGAGCTTTACTGAGTCCATACTTTTTTCTCACATAGGCACATATAACAAAAGAAAACAATACGGGTGAGAAAAATATAGTTTCTAAGCTGAAACTATTTTATATGTGAGGATAACGTCTGTAACTGATTATTTTTTATCAAAGTGTCATACTTCAGTCATTTACTTTCGATCGCTGGTTAACAAGTTGATCGAATAAAGTGGTGAATTTTCTAACTCTATGAGCAAAACAACTGGAGCAACAAGTATTTTTTCAAAATCGGTTTAAGTCAGGTAAAATTTGATAGTTATATTAAAAATCAAAATAATGAATCAGTAAAGCAAACTTGGCCACCGATTGGACTCCATCTGTTCTTGAACTTTTTAGATGTTTTTCCAAATTACTGCGTATTATCATCTCCTTTGCGGTGATATGGTGCCAAATATTGGTCTCAAATTCACCGTTCTCGAATAAAGATAAGTTCTGTCATAAATATAGGAAGCCAAATAATAATAGTCGAACTGTTAAGACACTGAGCTCGCTATTGAATCACAACGATTTTTAAACATTGAACTTGGCAGGTACTATGTACGTTCATCAAAGATTGCTGATTGAAACCTTCAGGACACAATTTGATTAGCACATAAGCACATGAAGCGTCTCAACTTCTACCGACACTTAGCATCTTTAAAATTTTTGTTAATCAATTTTGACACATCTAATTTAAAATTGTGGAAACGAAGTTTCATCTAGGTATCTCTAAACGTTTCAAAAATAACTAGCGTTATGTCTGCGTCACAAATCTGCAGAACAACATTTACGTAATAAAACGACTAGAAATCCAGTGAAATATTCAGCTCAAATGAAAAAATCTGATATTTATCAGTGTATGGCAGAAGATGCCGACATTAAAAGCTAAGACTTCTTAATAATAAAAAATCACTGCTACTTCATAAATTATTTCAATTTTATAAAACTTTTGCACCAGTATACAGCACTAAATTTTTTCGATTGACGATTCGGCCATAAATAGTGTGGTTGGAAGTTAACAAAGTATGATCTTTAAATTCTTTAGTAAATAATGATTGAAATATGGTTGAAACACAGAACTAGAGCACTGCTCTACAATCTCTGATCCTCGCTTCCAGCATGAATCTTGTACGAACTGCACACCTTCCCTTTGATTATCATTCATCAGTTGCTCTTATTTTTATGCAGTGATCAATCAGTCAAACAAATCTGCAATGTTGATTGTACATTGCAATTGCTGCTAAAAAATCAATTAATGGAAATCGGAAATCGTGGCGATAGAATCCGGGAATTAATTAGCACTTGGTCGATCACGCAATTGTCGACCACTGTGATCTCTCTTGATTTAACAATCAAATTGACAACACACGTACACGGGTATAAGAGGATCATTTACAAGGATCATCACTTAACCGCCTTATCTAGCGATTTTTGAACTGTGAGCGAACTTAAGCTTCCAATGAATGAGCCTTTTCCTCGAAAACAGGAGAACAATCCATCTGTGAAAACATCGTATACTCAATTCTCATGCATGTTGCTACAAAATTTACAACACTAGTCATAGGGTCTTTTTCTAATCAATTGCCACGAATATCTGAGCTTTTTCTACTTTATCAAAATGAACCATAAAATATTACCATATTTTGATACCACATTGATTTTTACTTTTTATTTTATTTTATATAAATTCGAAAATTCACTTAAAGCCAGAACACGGTACAACTAATTTAATGCATCTACCCGAAAAGTGAATCGTTGCAGTTGGAAGAATTGTCGGTTAAACCGTCTGAATTTTTCTCCTCATTCTCTTCAAAGGCTGACATTTTGGAGGCTTACGGCAATATCACCGAATTATACGTTCTGAGAGGGCATCCGTTAAATGAAGTCATGATACAATCTTATTTCTGCAGCAGATTCGTCACAGGGTGGATCAAAAATTATTAAAATAATCTTATACCTGAATTTAAGTCATCGAGGGTGAGTTTGGGATCATTGGCGAAGGGACAAAATTCGGGGTATCAAAGGCAAACACTCGAGGTTGAAGAATCCTTGGCGAAAGAATGTGTCTGAAGAGTCAAAGACGAGAGAATCGTCCGAGTCATGGTACTAGAAGTTCAAATAGAAATTAGGCTGGAAAACTACAATTTCAGAGGCTCATGTCTTCTTGCCCGATTTGCCCGTAAATGCTCGGAAACAACAACAGAAATAATAAATAATTATTTAAACGAGTGTCACTTTAATTAGAGGCATATTCATTGGAGCATTAAGGTGCCAAAGTATTGAACTAATCGATGCAAACATCGTAGACTCAGGCGAGTCAGTGTCACAGCCGTGACGACACGATAAGCGTCAAAACAATCCATGCTATCATCGAAGTCACAAGCAAGTCTGTATAACGGGCGACACGGGCGCAACGGCATGATACCGATGTATTGGAACAACTAAAGAATACCGGATAATACCCAGCAGTAGTTGAGAACATCTTCAAAAACGTGTCAAGCCAAAGATCACAGTATAAAATATTGTCGAATACTGAGAAAAGATAATGAAATTAATTAATCAATGCATATAATATAAATAAAAAGTAATCCATACAGCAGATATCGAAAAGTATCGATATGGATATAGATCTTCTTAAACGTCGCACCTGTAACAAAAAAGTCAAACATATCGAGAGAACATCGATAAGAATGTCGCGTACAAATTCAACAAGTGCACTTAGACACTGTGTAAAATATCGAAAGAATCGATACAAATGTAAAGAGAACGTTGCGTATTAATGCAGCTATATGTATAATAAACATATATAAATATAACATTTAAACATGTAAACATATATAACTTGTAAATAAACATATCGAAAAAGTCGATAGAAAAAAGGAACGATGCCTTACTAAATAACGAACAAAGCGTTACAAAATATCGAAAAAATCGATACAAAAAAGGAACGATGCCTTTCTAAATAACGAACAATGCGTTACAAAATATCGAAATAATCGATACAAAAAAGGAACGATGCCTTTCTAAATAACGAACAAAGCGTTACAAAATATCGAACGAGTCGATACGACGGATAAGGAACGATGCCTTACTAAATAACGAACAATGCGTTACAAAATATCGAAATAATCGATACAAAAAAGGAACGATGCCTTTCTAAATAACGAACAAAGCGTTACAAAATATCGAAAAAATCGATACAAAAAAGGAACGATGCCTTTCTAAATAACGAACAAAGCGTTACAAAATATCGAAAAAATCGATACAAAAAAGGAACGATGCCTTTCTAAATAACGAACAAAGCGTTACAAAATATCGAACGAGTCGATACGACGGATAAGGAACGATGCCTTACTAAATAACGAACAATGCGTTACAAAATATCGAAATAATCGATACAAAAAAGGAACGATGCCTTTCTAAATAACGAACAAAGCGTTACAAAATATCGAACGAGTCGATATGACGGATAAGGAACGATGCCTTACTAAATAACGAACAATGCGTTACAAAATATCGAAATAATCGATACAAAAAAGGAACGATGCCTTTCTAAATAACGAACAAAGCGTTACTAAATATCGAACGAGTCGATACGACGGATAAGGAACGATGCCTTACTAAATAACGAACAATGCGTTACAAAATATCGAAATAATCGATACAAAAAAGGAACGATGCCTTTCTAAATAACGAACAAAGCGTTACAAAATATCGAAATAATCGATACAAAAAAGGAACGATGCCTTTCTAAATAACGAACAAAGCGTTACAAAATATCGAAAAAATCGATACAAAAAAGGAACGATGCCTTTCTAAATAACGAACAAAGCGTTACAAAATATCGAACGAGTCGATACGACGGATAAGGAACGATGCCTTACTAAATAACGAACAATGCGTTACAAAATATCGAAATAATCGATACAAAAAAGGAACGATGCCTTTCTAAATAACGAACAAAGCGTTACAAAATATCGAACGAGTCGATACGACGGATAAGGAACGATGCCTTACTAAATAACGAACAATGCGTTACAAAATATCGAAATAATCGATACAAAAAAGGAACGATGCCTTTCTAAATAACGAACAAAGCGTTACAAAATATCGAAATAATCGATACAAAAAAGGAACGATGCCTTTCTAAATAACGAACAAAGCGTTACAAAATATCGAAATAATCGATACAAAAAAGGAACGATGCCTTTCTAAATAACGAACAAAGCGTTACAAAATATCGAACGAGTCGATACGACGGATAAGGAACGATGCCTTACTAAATAACGAACAATGCGTTACAAAATATCGAAATAATCGATACAAAAAAGGAACGATGCCTTTCTAAATAACGAACAAAGCGTTACTAAATATCGAACGAGTCGATACGACGGATAAGGAACGATGCCTTACTAAATAACGAACAATGCGTTACAAAATATCGAAATAATCGATACAAAAAAGGAACGATGCCTTTCTAAATAACGAACAAAGCGTTACAAAATATCGAAATAATCGATACAAAAAAGGAACGATGCCTTTCTAAATAACGAACAAAGCGTTACTAAATATCGAACGAGTCGTTACGACGGATAAGGAACGATGCCTTACTAAATAACGAACAATGCGTTACAAAATATCGAACGAGTCGATACGACGGATAAGGAACGATGCCTTACTAAATAACGAACAATGCGTTACAAAATATCGAAATAATCGATACAAAAAAGGAACGATGCCTTTCTAAATAACGAACAAAGCTTAACTAAATATCGAACGAGTCGATACGACTATAGTGCAGTTGCGGATACGGAAGAATAACACTGGTAATCAGCGGACATCTGACAACACTGGTACATTGCAGTCATGGATAGTGATGAATAACACTGGTAATCTGCGGACATCTGACAACACTGTTAAAAAGCACTGAACATTTTTGACGACGCGAAGGTGTCAAAAAGCGTCCATCAGCTGATGAGCGGTACGAAGCTGATTCGCACGCTTGCGCTCGCTAGCCGCGCCGCATTCAGATCTTCCTGCCAACAGCTGATACGTCCGGCTTTCTTTTATCCGTATTTTGTCTGCTTTCTTCACAAATACTGAAAATATCACTGTCGGCCATTATTCCACATTATAAAATCTTGAAATACTGTTATTTACATGAATATACGTAGTAATACCAATTCAATTCATTCATGTAATAATATAACAATGATGAGACTACCTGCGTTGTGTAAATCCTGGTCACGGCACCATGTTTTTTCTGATATTTCTCAAAAATACGTTTCGTAAGGTTTACGAAGAAGGAATAATGACCAAAACGGAATCGTATTAAAGCAACTCACGGCAACTGAATTCTATGTATTTGTGAACAATGGAAAGCTTAATTACCACAATATAACTTCGTAAATCCATAACATTAATGCAACTTAGCACTGTAATTATAATAAAACAACTAAATAATTGATGAGACTTCTTCACTGGATCGACTCTTGGAGGCTTCCAACTCGCGAGTCTTACTCTAGATGAACTAACCTAAGTCTTCATTGAGACCATGGCAACTTTGGCGTGAACAGGGGCTTTTCAGCCTCTCTATTATACGGTGCCATACATTGATCAAATAGCTTGGACTCTCAAGGGTTTATACGGTAGCTTAGCACGTTTCACGTTTCACATTTCATTTTCTTCCAATTTAACCCATGAATAATATCGATCTACTCGATGTGTTCCGTCCAATAGTGAACAGCTTCAAATTTTACTTCTTGAATGAGTTTACATGAACTGAATTAACGTTGCCGGATTTCTCTGTATGCTGTTGTCGTATGGAATCGAAGTTATAAATCACAATTTGACGAGACTCAAAAGCACTCTACTTGTTTATCATGCCATATTTAGACGCACGGATCGACATTGTTTTCACTCACTTTCATTCTCATTTTGAGTTAGTGCGATCATATTTTTTTGCCTTGTCAGCTCATATTATTATTTCATTTTGTAATGATTGATATATTGCGTTGGTATGTGTTTTCAAAAAGGAGAAGAGGCCAGAGGCTGAACGTTTTGAGCATTTTGCACCTGCAGGTTTTCCCAAAAGACAAGTATATAAGCCTCAACAAACTTGATATCAACGACGCTGCAGTGCAGTGTTGTCAGAATGGGCGGTTTTTTCCCTCTAGTCTGCAAAGATGGGCAGAGTAGTATTTGCCGGAGTTTTAAGTTCCAGAAATTTTAGTTCTTACAGAGTACATATAACCATAAGATATTTTTTTGTCCATTTTCCTGATGATGGAAAGTAATCTTACCCAGAGAGGTTTAATGTCAAAACGAAAACAATAGTTTCTGCAGATTATATAAAGATATGAAAGTATTTAACCTACAAGCTGAGTTCACTTTTCTATGATTTTGAAATTTAACTTAAGGTTTTTAAAACTCATTTACGAACTCGTGTTGTACAGAACAAAAATGTCACAGTTTCATTTCATGTATCATTGTTTCTGGTTTTATCTAGCCATTGTTGGCTATAAATATTTTCAATCTCCCAATTAAAAATAAATAAAAATGTGATAAGAAATTTGAAAGCTCCGATGTTTTCAGTCTTGGGGCCGTCCAAAATTCATTTTGGCCAAACATACTACAGTCCTGGAGCCCTCCGTATTTTTTATGCCCTAACGTGGCGGTCCTAGAGCTGTCCAAATTTGCGTATTTCTTACTCAATATTCCTGGAGCCGTCTGTATTCGACTTGGTCCAACGTGAAAGTGTTGGGACCATCCATGCTCGGTTTCGCACAATACAACAGTCCTAGGTACGTTTGTATTTGAGCTCGCACCCAAACACGGCTAGGGCTGTCCATCAGCTAGCCTCCAGTGTATCACTTTCAGTATTTATCGACGGAACTCAATCGATGTGGCGGCTCAGTATAGGTACACGCTGAATCCAGCATCAGACTCGAAATTTGACCCAGACGCGGACGTGGCCTGAGGATTGCCTTATAGATTGTCGTCTCTCAAGGTCAGCTCATGGGCGTAGCCAGCAATTTGGCAACTGTGGATTCTATCCATTTGAATGTAGGTATGAGAAACAATCGATTCTTAAGGGGGCCAATGGCCATGACCCAATTTCTAATCGACTGTTTCTCATACATTCAAATGGGAAGAATCTACAGTTGCCTAATTGCTGGCTCTTCCCATGGGTCAGCTTCAATCTACGGTGGATCCCATGAGTGTGTCTTTTGGTGGACACTTTGGAGCAAAGTGTACATATTAATGGACCTTACTTGTTTTATCAAGCAACTTATGATATTTGATTAATCGATTATTCAATGTATTAATATTATTTTCACTCATACTAATACATTGTATTATTAATTATAAATTATATTATTTTATTATTAATAATGAAGGTGGAAGTTTCTCCATCCTCCCCCCCCCCCCCCACACGTTCAATCGCTTAAATTCGGTCTTTGACAATTGGGGATTGTGCCACCCTTGATTGCCCTGGTTTGGGGGAGGAAACTGATTTATGGATTATCGTTGGAACATCTCTATAGTTAGCTATCAGATAGTTGAATTAGACTTGGAATTCAGACAATATTGTATTATGCAGCAAATTATTGTAATAATGCTCTAAATGGACAGTAAATCAAATTAATTTGTCAACTGGAAGGCGCAATGCCATATACCTGCCTAACACATTTATCTGATGAGCTCTTTGATACTTACTCTTGAAAGAACATGAAATGTATGGCCTTTAAGTTAATAAGGGTTAGGCTGGCATGAATCGATCACGCAAAAATTTTCGGAGCTTTTATGCAGTATATTAAAACAAAATGAGACACGAATCCGCTTTATTTTAACAACGAAAATAAGAATAAAGAACTTTTTTTGTTATTGTTTATTGATATTTTAAGAATATTACCATTTACAGCAAGTCTGTTATGAACAAAGCCGCAATCAAGCAACTCTGCAACACTGTGAAGCGGAGGAGGAAAATGGTGTTCCTTCAAAGATGTCAAGCTTTGATAAATCGAGATTAATAATTGGAAGCATCCAGCCAGCATGCTTCCCCCCTGTACTAGAACTTTGAGTGTTTATAGGCTTCTTTTGTAAACTTCACAGGAGTGATAGACACGTATAAAACATTTGTTCATTATATTGACTCTCGGGAAATAAAAAGAGAAGTACGATTATTTTTTCTTTATCCGTTAAACATCGTCAGACTTTATCGGTCCGAGGTTGCTCTGTTCGATTATTAGATTTGTAGAACTGACGCGACGCTACGTTCCGGACAATGTGTCGGGCTCTTTGAAAGTCACCTTCCACTCGTTGTTTTTGATCCCAAAAAGAATTGTCAACGCGGACATCGACATATTACAGCTTAGTGTTTCGCTAAATTGCTTTGTTTCTAACAGTACGCATAGCTGGTCACATGAATTTTTTTTTTTTCAATAATTTTAGCCATTTATTATTTGAATTTTACAAGATAAGAATAAACCGATGAGTGTTATTAATAATGCAGATGAAGATTTATAGATTTACAACCAATTATATATTAAGTCAGATGGAAAGCTGAGAGCCTATTCGGCGAAATCAAAGGTTCGTTTTCACAGACGGTCTCAGCTTCACTCACAACCGCCCACTCAAAACAGCCAGTTTAGTTTCAATAATCGTAACTTTCAGACGCGGTTTCAAGTCCCAAAGCTTATTGAGAACCACCACTTGAGATCCTCTCCTCACTCCGCCACCACCAGGCCATAACTCCTGTTCAGCTCCTTCACGTGATTTTGAAAACCGATCCCCACACTCGGACTTGGCCCTAAATTTAATGTGCAAGTGTGAGGGATAGTGTGTATAGGGTTTGTCGAAAATAACGAAAACCCCATCGTATTTCCTTGGAAGCGATTCAGAAGTTTTAATAAAAATTCTCCTTGAGTTGGCCTTGACTTGAGAATTATTGATATTTTTCCGCACTCAGCCCTTTCAGCTCTCGCGCGAGACTTTTTCTTTTTAATTTTTTAATTTTTTTAAATTTTTTTTCATTTAATTATTTATATTTATTCTTTTTTTCGCGCTGATTTTTCTCGAATATATCCGACATTAGAGTGGAATTGAGCATTATTTGGTAGAATACATTTAATATTATTGGACAAGAAAATGTTAAACTAATAAGTATTGCAGAAAAACCTTGTCTATAATCCGCATAAATCAAATACCTAGCTTTACTGCATTTTGAAGGCACGTTTTACTTTACAGAGATGACAATCTACTGTGAAAAATTGCCCCCGAACTGTGAAGTTTGATGAGGTGGATGATCAACGACATCTATTTAATGTTTATACACAGTTTAAATGGTGGAACTTTCCCGGGGAGTGGGGGGGGGAAGGGCGCCATTCAATATCAAATGAGAATGAGAGAAATGAGAGAGAGAGACTCGATGATGAGTTGTGATCTTGAGACATGGGTTGGTACGAATGACTTAGGTTTCTTCGACATCCGATAGAAGCAGCACCGCCGACAGCCTAGTGACATAGGTTGGCACGAATGACTTACGTTGTTGCTCCTGTGATGGATTCCCGTTCAAAGGAATTCAAGTTCTACGCTCAATATTTCAATGAAATAAACAGTTATACCTAAACTCTTACAATTTTCAAAAAGTAGACGCTACGACCTCGAGGATCTTAGCAATAACCTAACGACTAATGAAACACGTTTTAAGAAAACACGTGTTCAATTTTCAAACCTGTTTCGCCAATGGCCAAAAAAAAAAAAAAAAAAAGAACCACTCCGATTTCGATTAAATTTAATATACTCGTTCTCTCCACAAACCTAAGTGACCAACGAATCAAGACCAACTCAAAAAGGGATCCTTTTAGCTTATTTTTTCTAGGATGGCACATCAGGTAAATGAATTATTTAGAGGAGCCCTAATGATTTAAGAAATTTCATTGTCGAGAGCACACCCGGCGAAAGAGTTTGACTGGCGTAGCCTGCAATTTTACAGCGCTGCATTTTGTAGATTCAATGTCATTAAATAAATCAAGCTATTGGGTTTTTGGTGAGCACAATCGTATTCAACTTTTACATTGATTTGAATTGACGAAACGCAAAGTTGCCAAATTGCACCCTTCGTGACCATGTTTTCAAATGTACTTTCCATTTGCTTCTTTAAAACTCTTCCTACTCCTCTTCAAACTCTTCCTACTGCCGTGAAGCAAGAACAATGAAACAAATACTTGTGATGCTAGTATTTTAAAAAATAGCAAAATTGTCTAATGAATAGATGGATAGAAAAATAAATAAATAAATAAATAAAAAATTATGTATTTTGTTACTTTTGGCGCTCCCTGTATGTGAGTGTACGTACACCCAGACCCACGTCTTTTATAGGCCCCAGGTGTGCTGTTATCTGTCCCTTCTCCGAAGCCCGAAGTTATGACTGCCTTTCCAGAATGCTCAAAAGCGTATTATAGTGACAGGTTCTATTAAGCTCCGCCTGGCCGCCTCCATTCGTAGTCAGATTATTGTATTTTTTATTTGCATAAACTTGTCCCTTTTGTGTTTGTATCTACCGATGAATATATAATCCAATATCATCATGATTCTTCAAGACTTTGGCAGCCATTTAACCCTTTAAATACCACACCCGAGTCATCCGTTTTCAAAACTCGATGTCTCACTGACTGTAAAAGATGCTACGAATGGTTAGCATTCGCAAACTAATGTCTCACCGAGTGCCTTCATTTACTGGTATAGGCAAAATGAACACAGCAGAGTACGAATAGTTAACTACACAGTAAATATAGCGCGTTACAATTTTTTATGCGTTTCTTATCCCGTTTACTCCGATTTTTCGAGGAATTTCTTAGATTGGGGACGATTTGAATCATTCTGACCATCGGCCCGTGGAGGCGTTTCAGTATGGAGCTGTTGCAAACTTTTGCTACAGGCTTATTAATAGTTGATCATGGGGTAAAACCTTGTAAAAATAAACGAATAGCGCACTAAAAAATCACGAAATCCACTCCTAAACTCACAAGATGCTTTTAAACGCAAGACCGGAATGGCGGCTGAGGCCACTTAAATCTAATGGCAATTGTATGATTCTTCTTCTTCTTGTGTGGAGTTGCGAGAACACCTAGTGTAGATGGCGCTGATTGAAGATAGGGAATTCAATGCAAACCGCGGCCCCGGCCGCCATTACAGTCTCGCGTTTAAAAGCACTTTGTGAGTTTGGGAGTGAATTTCGTGATTTTTTAGTGCGTTAATCGTTATTTTTACAGGGTTTTACCCCCATTATCAACTATTATTAAGCCTGTAGCAAAAGTTTGCAACAGCTCCATTTCTGACTGAACGATTTTTCTTGAAAGAGGTTAGGCAATTTGCCGCATTTAAACACTACAGACAGTGGCGTTTGCAGGGTTTTTATTGATTGAGAGCGTTTGACTGAAAACTATTCCCTTTTTCCTCTCCACCCCTTGAACCAGTTGATCGAAGGGGGGGGGTGTTAGCGTTTCCAGCCAGGAAAGTTTATGGATTAAAAATTTGCGTCTCAGTAATTTTTTTTTCTGTGCAGACAAAGAGAAAAAGTGTATGAGACCGGGTTATGGCCAGCGTTGTCGGTTTGGATGCACTGGAGTATCCAAATGTCCACCAACCGGTGGGCAGAAAGGTTAAGATTACAATCAAGCAGTTGCTGGACTACATCACATGTACATAATTTGATCCGTCATCTTATCGTCTGTCATGGTAGATCCTCGTTGAATCTGGCCACTCTACAGTAAATCCGCACAAAACGGCAACCATGAAAAGCAAATATCATTGCAATTCAATTTGATCGTAATTCGGAGTCAAGCGTGAACACCTTGTAAAGAAAAAAAAAGTGACAAGAAACAAAGAAACAAAAATGTACCAAAACAAAAGAAACCAAAGTAGGGCGGACGAAGTGCGAGAGGTATAAAAAAAAGCGAATAAAGAGTCACGCGGGATAGAAAGTAATGAGGAAAACAAGAAAGAAAAGTTGGGGATTGGGGGGGCTGAAGAGGTTTCGCGCGTTTCACTTTGCTTTTTTTATGACACCGCTGCGTCGTCGTGTTGCATTCGTGAGCAAGGTGTTTTGCATATCTGTCGCCTGATTAAGGAAAAACACAATTGGATTTTATGTATTATATACGTATGTATGTATTTATTTTCATTTATTTTTTCCGGTGAAAAAGGAACAATGTGGAAAAGAGAAAGAGGCGACTTTACCGTTTATCAGTGCGCGTTTCTTTGAGGCGCTTAATCCGAGACGCTTGTTGAGTCTGATTAAAAAAAAAAAAAAAAGCGGGGGAAATGACCCACTTGAAAATAACAGCTGATTAACCCGGGCGGGACGTGCTCGCAGAAAAAGAACATGGGGTGGGGGGAAAACGCCCCTCTGATGAAGGAAACGAGTGGAAAAGAGGAATCGCTCAGTTTGGGATTACCTGGCATTGGCTGTTTTCCAAGCCAAGTTTGTACGGCAAAAGCACTGGGATCCAAGTGAATCTGATGCAAACTTTAAAATTGTCGAGGGTCATTTTTTTTCTTCTTCCTTTTTTTTTTTTAATTTTTCCAGCAGGAATAGTTGTCCCGGTCTCAGAGTTCAACTGAAAGTTGTAAACATCACTCTGTTTAGATTTATAGTTGCATCCTGTTTTTGCCATCAGACAGTGTGCAGCATGAACAGTTTTCAACCAACGGGCTGAATGGTATCGTCGGATCGCTATGCAACTACACAATGAAAAGCGCCAGTAAATAATTAATGCGTTTAGAAAAAATGATGGGGGGGGGGAACAACAACAACAAATTAGTTAAGATGATGACTTCACAGAGCACTATGGTCTGAGATCACCAAAACGTGGCCATAAATCAGCTAACGAGCCAAATGGCTTGAAACTTGGTTTCCCCATGTTTTTAAGTACGCTGAACTCGAATCCGAGGGAATTTTTCAAAAATTTTGAAATCCAAGATGGCGGCCGCTCAATATTTTCTAATCTTTTGAGATTAAAACTCAGCCTAACATCCGGTTTTAATGAAATTTGTTTTATCGGTGTTTTTAAGAGTGCTAAACTTGAATCTGATAGTGTTATTCAAAAGAATTCAAATCCAAGATGGCGCCCGCTTAGTTTTTGCTATTTTTAGTCGGTAACAAAAGTGTCTTACAGCCTACAGTCCGATTTACCTGGAACTCAGAGCCCCGATGTTTTAAGTACCTAAAACTCGAATTTGATGGATTTTTTTTATAATTTTGTGATTCAAAATGGCGCCCATCTATTTTTTTTTTTTTTTTTTAATTGATTACTTATTTAAATATCCTTTACAAGCCACCTTTAAATCCTGACTTTTACAAGACTGGTTGATCGTGATAAGATAGATTTTGAACAGACCGAGAGACCGGGTCCCCCCTCAGTCCATCCCCTTCCGTCTAACTCCTCTCCCCCTACCACACTCGAAATTTCATCCCACTTGCTAAATTTGACTGAAAAATATTCACAATAAACACAGATGGAATTGAAATGCCAAGATTTTTCAGCGGAATCTGCAACCTTGCAAGATAAACAGTTTTGAAGAAGGGGTAAAGTAAAAGTAAACAAAACTGTATTTTACAGCTTTTAATCACTGGAAAAATCATTTGCAATCATTTCAAAGTCCTGCACGTGTCTTCGGTATTTAAAAGTCTAGTTATAGGTATGAGGTAAATGAGGTTATTTTAAGTACATATACGAGGATAGAGGGTGATGAAACTTGTCTTGGTGATTCCGTTCCAGCTAAAGTATTGCTAAAAGAACGAAATTTCATCACTGAAAACTATGTTAGCGAGAATGTAGCTGAACCAAGATTCGAGGCATGTTTACTTATCTTCAAATTGAAGATGTTTAATACGTAATGTCAGATGTTTGCAGCTATCAATGAAGCTAACTAGTCATTCTAGAGCCTTCAAAGGCCATAGAATGCCGGCTCGTACATAATTTCCTTAATTTCAGAGTCGAATTTCCGGCTTTTAGCCACTTTTTGGCAATCTCAGACCAAAATAATACTCCTATGAAACTGATAATGTCTTTAAAGAAACTAATAAAACTTCAAAAAAGGACGAAATAGGACAGTTCTGTTGCAAGTATCTTGTTCAGAAAAACACGAGGAACATTTTTCTGTGACGCTTTTTTTCGGGAAACTTCGGGAAAGTATTTGAAAGTCCATGTTTAAAATTTTTTTGTTCAGATTTTCGTGTACTAAACTGCTATTCTTGTAAGTTCAAAAATGGGGCATAAAGGGTTATATTTTAAATATATGAAGGTAGAAGGCGATTAATTACACCTTAATGATTCTTTTCCATGCCGCAGTTTCGCCAAAAGAACGAAATTACATACTTGGGCACTATTTATACATTAACTCCGTTGAGCCAAGATTTGGAACAAGTTTACTTTTTTCCAATTTGATAAGATTCAACTGGTGATATCAGATACTTTCCGCTATCAGATGAGGCTAGGTCTGGCCATTCTAGACCCTTCAAAAGGTTTAGAATGCCGCTAGATACCTCATTTTCCGCAATTCCAAAGTCGTTTTTTTGATTTTTGGCCACGTTATGGCAATCTCAGACCATTGTGCAGAGGTAGGGAAAAACAACAACAAATTAGTTAAGATGATGACTTCACAGAGGTAGGGAAATTTGTGTCGCGTGATGTTAGTTTTATCCTCGAAATGGCCTAAGCAGCCTTTAAAAAGTAATGATTAAATCCAAGTAATGAAGTGACAAAATTACATGCCAGAAATAACGTTCCTGAAATTGACATATATTGACAATATTATATTGACTCTAATAAAGCCATGTAATTTGCATGGATTACTCGTTAAAATTGCTCATCACTGATGAAGTAATCTTATATTATTTCTCATCTCCATATTACTTTATTCATAGTTATTTAATCAAGACTATTGCTTTAGCTGTAGATTTAAATGTTGTTTAGATCGTTTGAAAGACATCAGACATTTCTGCAAAGACAACTTGAAACATGATCACATGAGAGAAAAAATAAACGTGATAATAAGCCTAAAGTTCTAGTTACCAAGGTAAAACATAGTGGCCACCTCAGCTTCGAAGACCTGGTCAAAGAAAAAAATTATGAAACCCAACGAACCTGAAACAAAAGAAAACAATTTTTTTCTGTTTTAGAAATAATTTGCAAATGGTGATAAGACACCAAGAAACGCTTGAAAAGTAAAGAGTATAAGCTAACTTTTTATAAAATTCAATCGTTTCTTTGATTGATTTCTTATTTGAAAGAAAGCAAACCGAATAGCAGTTTTTGACTCATCAATTTATTTTTTGGTGTAATTACAAAATAAGGATACGTTCAAGACAGGAATGCAATATGAACGAAGATGAGTGCAGATGAACGGAGCCATAGCCAGGAAATCGTATTTCCCTCAGAGTTACAATAAAACTCTCTCTGAACCTGAAACAGCAACAATAGTTGCTTACCTGAGCCACTAAAGGCCAAAATAGTTGCTTGCCGTATTAATGCTACGATTTATTTGTTTGTCGACGACTTATCAGTTTCGGCTTGGTTTTGATTAATAGGCTCTTAGGTTTCGTTTGGGTTCGCTGACCGAAACAACTAATGCAATCTAACCATGACTTGTCTAAATTTGATGTTCAATAGATCTCTAATAGATGTCAAGTATTTTTAATGTATGAATGTAGATTAGAAACACACACTTTTACGTCAGGATATCTAATAGTACACCAATAGAAGGCGGAACCACCGCATTAGTGTAAACATCATCGTAACATCAAATTGTTGGTTATCCCAACGAAGCGCATCAAATACTATAGTTACATTTGAAGCTTGATTTTCTAGTGCACAGAAGTTAGGATAAAATAATGCAAACATAAACAAAACGAGCAACTTTTTGTTTCGGAACTATGTTGATGTTTAGTTTACGTATAATTGCGGTGGCTGCGTCTATGTAGTATTTGGTGGATAAAATATTGTACATTGACTGAAAATGTGCAAATCGTTAAAGAGGTTTCCCGAGTTAACGAGTAGATTTTGAAAGTTTTTAATGAGTACATCGTTATTTTCAAGGAACTTTACTGTAGAATCAATGTGCCATATTGCTGTGGTAAAAGTGAGCAACAGACCCATTCACGAACCACCACTTATTTTTTGTGGCGCGAGTGGTTCATGCAATTTTGCAACAGCATCCCCCCCCCCCCCCCCACCATTAAACGAATGTGAAAAAAATCGATTCTTGAGTAAGCTGGCAGCCTCCCCAAGAATCGATTATTTTACCTAAGTTAAATGGAAAAAGTGCTTGGTTGCCAAATCGCACGAGCCACCACTAACAGTTTCGATCCTATATGCATCGCGAGTCATGGTTGCCATACAGTGCAAACAATTTTCCAACATTCATTGATTAAAATGTAAAATTGGAAGGTACCTCGGAAAAATATTGCAACCATGCACCTCGAATTGTGTTATAGCGTGCGTTTGCAATCCGAGACTAATGCCTCACTCACTCTTCTACCACTTTTATATTCTATATTGAACGCTACACTCTCAAACCGTCTCAACACTCTCGGCGCTCCGATTTTCACCCTGAATCGAATTTTTCTCCCATCCGCGCTGCGGCCGCACCCCCCAAGAGCCCTTTTTTTATTTTTCGCTTCGTCAGCGTTGGCTTTTGCACCCGCACCCACTTGATACTCGCAACTCGACGCTCTGCAGATCAAATCGAGTTTTCATTTTGTTCTCTCCTCATGCGAGGTCGCTCGATCCCGACCACGGAGACCAGACATCAGCGGAAAATAATTGAGAGAGACAAAAACATTTGTTATGCAAGAATCCATCTCAAAATGAAGACGTCCGCAAGTTGTGTCTTTTCGAATTGCATAGGTCCTTATCATACTTTTGCTGCACATGAAGAAAAGTGTTCTATTAAAAATGGTCAGAATTCAAATAAAAAGTTCCCGGAAAGTAATTGTGACGGTAAAAATCCAATATCGCCGAGACGCCAATTCTCAAGAGGGCTGAATCTAAAACCGCCAATTTCTTCGTTGCGCTTATGGATTGATACGCTAAAAAGAGGTGAACGCAATGGAGCTGTTGCAAAATTTTGCTACAGGCTTATTAATAGATGATAATGGGGGTAATACCCAGTAAAAATAACGATTAGCGCACTAAAAAATCATGAAATCCACTCCTAAACTCAAAAAATGCTTTTAAACGCGAGACCGTAATGGCGGCCGGGGCCGCGGTTTTCATTGGGGTTCCCTATCTTTAATCAGCGCCATCTACACGAGGTGTTCTCGCAACACCACACAAGAAGAAGAAGAAGCATACAATTGCCATAAGAAAACCGCGGCCTCGGCCGCCATTACGGTCTCGAATTTAAAAGCATTTTGTGAGTTTAGGAGTGGATTTCGTGATTTTTTAGTGCGCTAATTGTTATTTTTCCAGGGTATTACCCCATAATCAACTATTAATAAGCCTGTAGCGAAAGTTTGCAACAGCTTCATTGGACACATAGCGCTACAACGGTGGTTTGTAGAATGACATTGATCACTCGCAACATGGCAGTGCAGCGCACCGACACACACTGGAGAGAACAATGCTGGGTAAACGTGAAGACTCGAAAAAATGGGAGGTATAAATTAATTGAAAATGTTCGATCGAACGAGAAGCCTATAGATTCAATGACACGAGAGAGTTTGATTGAACTAAAAGCTTTGATTGAACGAGATCTGATGATTCAAAACAAAAACAGATTCAAACACCCGAGTGAAAATGAGTGAGTTCTTGTAGAAAATTGATTCGAATCCGATCAAAATGACAGATTTCCTCTCCACCAGCGAGTATCAGCAGTCACCGGAGCAGAATCAGACGAAATAATTGAAGCGTTCGACCTTTGCCAAACCTACCATCGTTCTATCGGCCATCGTCCATCAGTTACACCGTCACGGGGTCACGCATTGCATTTTTACTCGTCTGAATGATTTTGTGGTTTGTCTATGCTTTGGACCGTGCCCACGTCGAACTGAGCGCTCGCTTGTCGCACAGTGAGCGATTGTGCGTACGTTGAATGATGATAAAACAAAAATAAACTAAATGAAACTTTTTTATTCAAATGGGGGGGGGGAGGGGAAATCGAAGCACAGAGCAGTTGCAAGAGGGTCTGAAATGTTGTGTTTTTTTATATAGAAAATGATAAAATATACGTGATGAGCTGAGAACAGAGGTGCCTCTGGTTTTTTCATAAGTGTCTCAGTTTTGCAGATACACACGTAAAAAGTTGCAAAAAATCGTGACGTCACTACGCAGAGCTCCTATTTAAAATAATGTATGTTGGGCCAAAATCTCATCTTTGGAACTTAATTAAAAACCAAAAGCATCTTTGTCCTCAACTCATCAAGTACTTTCATTTTCTTAATAAAAAACACAACATTTCAGACCCTTGCAACTGCCCTATTATCCAAAAAAATATCAACATCGTTATTGATTTGTCACATTGTCTCAAAGTCATAACTCATACCTTCCTAATCCACATCAACTGCTGAGTTTTGTGGTGCATTAGAGAGCAAAAAATATCTAATATCTCATAAGTTAATGATATATGAGTTTTAAAGGCGGGCACATTACTAAAATCCAGCAATTTAAACTCAATTTCTTGTGATTGCAACGCTATGTGCGTCGTTCATATGCTCTGTGAGCAATTGATTAAGCATTGAAATGAAATCCCCTCACCTCTGACGGTCTGGCCTGACATCTCGCAGTTTATTTTTTTGCGGAACCCCTCATTTCAATCGCAATAAAATGGGATTGAACAAAACGGAGGTTGCATGATGTACCCACCCTCAGTAAACTCATGAAGTATTGTCCTCTATCGCAGTGAGTCCAAGTGGACGAGAGAGCCTTTTTGTAGATCAATTTCAAGCCTATTGAATGGTTGGCCGGACACTCCCTCCCCCCGCATCCTGTCACCCTCCAATGTTTCAACGTTTTTGTAAAATCAAAGGTACAGAGATTTATTATTATTAACATATTTAGCAATGCTTCAAAGCATCTTCAGTCACCAAGGTATATGGAGAACAGGTATGGACAGCACTCGACTCAGGGGGCGTGGCCATACTTCGGAAAAAGCGACTTCGCCGCCATCTTGTCTCCTATTTTCTCTATGTATCTTGCATTGTTGTTTGAGGTTAGGTTTGAAGGGGAAGTTTATCTGAAGCAATTCTTTATTTATTTGAACAATGAAATGTAATTTTTATCTTTACATTTTAATGTTGTGACAATAGAAGGGATTAACATCGTCAATTACGTAGTTCATTTTCCTTTTCACGATGAGAATTCTATATTTGAATCGCGCGGTCAGAAAAATGACGGTAAAGTCGCTTTTTTACAACCAATCAGAGCCAACCTCAAAGTGTTGTCCATACCTGTTATCCATCTACTTTGTTCAGTCATTATCAATGTAGATGAAGAGCAGGTATATGGACAACACACTCGGTTGGACTTCCCCTCCATTGTGATTTTGCAACTTCTTAAGTCGTCGAAAGTTATTGAAGCTTTTAAAGGTAATTTATGATTATGTATAACTTGAATTTAGCAAGTGTGTATGTATATTCATTTCTCAAGCAGGGATCATTTCGAATCGCTGAATCAGCTCTTCGGATTCTAACAAATGTTTCAATTACATGTATGGGCCGGATATATTGCTTCATCTAAAGAATTTCAAAATGAGTTGCATTGCACTAATTTTCCTTGACCATTAGGTCTCAAAATGGTTTTTTACCGTTTTTGGAGAGCTCGATTAACGGCCTGCGATTGGTGCTGTTTAGTTGATGGCTTTGTTTTGGCGCACTCCTCAATGATCTCGACTTTTGAGTCCAACTTTTCGAGCGAAAATTTTGCCATCCAAGAGTTTGAGCTTTGTGCGAACGGTAAGCTAATTGATCCGGGCTTCATTGCCTCCCCAATTTGGCGCAAAGCCCATTTACCCTACTTTTCCTTATTTTCTTTTAAAACCGTATTTAATGACACACTCTGGAGAAGAAAGAACTTGCAGAATAAGTTAATTAGAAAATTCAACTGTACAAGAACAGCACAAAGTGAAGAAAATAAGGAGGAGAGCAAAGCCTGACCGGGAGAGGGGAGAGAGAGAGGGGGAGGAATGTAGAAGGAGATGGAAGGGGGAAAAGAGCAAAATTAGTTTGCGTGGATGGAGAAAACGCCTTGGCTTTTGGCAAATAACTGAAATAAGCCAACAAAGTGAAAAAAATAAAAGAGAGGGCAAAAGTAATTAATGGAATGAAAAGAAAACGGGAGTCGTTGGGTCAATCAGACCTTGGATCCTCCTCTTAGAAACAGTTGTAGCGAGCGTACACCTTGCTCTTCAATTCCGTTTGGAACAGATTAAAGCGCAGTTGAACAAAAATCTTATCTAATTCCGCAATGCAGCTCAATCAGCTGGGAACACGGAGAAAATGAGATCGAAAACTCTCTTGTAGATCGCGTTTTCAGGAAAAAAATAAGTAGTCATTAAGGTAGATGTCCCAATTACCGCCCCCTGTCCCAATTGCCGCCCCCCTTTTCATTTATTCTTTAAAATAAGCCTACTTTGGCAGACAAATTTAAGCGTATATGGGATAAGTGTTTTTCATAGGTTGGCTAAACTGGTGAAAAAAGTTTGAAGTTGATATTTAGCAGCGTTGTGCCCTTAAAAAATCATAGAAGTTGACACAGGACACCTGCCCCCGTATTACCTGTTTTTGCCGATTTCTCTCAGCAGTTACTAATTAAAAATCTGTTCTCTTTACTTTCTGCTTTTTAAATTATTATAATGTCATTATTTCCTGACAATAAACATGATGATTTGAATGAAAAGCCAGCGCAAATATGTATGGCTATAATTAGGGCACCTGATATGACAATAATTGGGACAAAGCCACTTTTGGTGTGGCGGTAATTGGGACATGGGTAATTTTTTCGAGTTTTATTAATAATTTTTTTTCCTGATTGATTACGCCAACTTTATATTTTTTTCATAAAACTAGATAGTATTTGAGAGGCCCTAGTGAAAACCGATCATAGATTTGATAAAAATTAACATTTTTACAGGCATTTTACGGCAATTTTTTCTTAAGGGGGGCGGTAATTGGGACATCTACCTTAATGTTTCATACTATTTATTGTTTCTTCTTTAGAATAATACTCGTAGAAAAAAGTATTAGTTATTTGTTTCTACTAAAAATTCCGCACGGAATACGTATCTCATGCCAATCATCACCGATTTATTGGAGGTTGAAATGATGTGTCAACTCGGCAAAATTACAACGAGAGTCTTCAAAATTGTCGAGGTGACTCTGTAGTAAAAATCAAAACGTCAAGTAATAAAATTGATGGCATTTACAAACAACACGTAGGTTAAATTTCAGTGTTAATTAAAGTTTTAGTGTTATAAGTTTCAGTGTCTGAATCACAAAGCATATTTTCATGTTCCAAGTGGCTTTGTTCCATACTTTCACGCAAGAAGCACCATATCATTAATTTATTGATACATTTTATAACATACTTAAAGCATTATTTGGTGGTACATGCAGCGGGGAAATGATACATTGGAACAAAAGAGACAGAATTAACACTAGAAGCACAACGATATAAGTCTAATTCCTAATCCTAATCCTAATTTCTGTTACCATTACCAGAATTCTAGTATTTGCACCATAGTTCTTGAAAATTGGATGTCGGCAACATGACGAGACTCTGGGTAGAAACACCAGTATATCATGGCAATGATGGGTTTGTGGCAAACTTTTCCTACAGCGTTAATGAGGGTCGATTCCCATGTGAAATCAAGTGAAAATCACATTGAAAGTCTCAAAATCCATTCATGAATTCACAGAGGGCGCTCCCTGAGAAATCTAAGATGGCAGTCAAATCAGCGGGTCGGTTTCAGGACATTTCGTCAACGACTTTTTGTCCGCGTGCATGTTTCGTCCAACTGTTTACGTAACTGCGTTTTTTCGGCAGCAACATGTTGGTCCACTTAGTAAATAATGTCCAAAGTTTATTGATCCAAATAAAAACATCAACTTCATACAGGAAATATTGCCAAAATTGGGAAGCATCATAATTTTGGTATCATTTTTGATAAAACTCACATGATCATTCGTTGGGAGCCAAATGAGCAGCAGCTGCGGGTTTTACAAAAATGGTGACATTTTAAACAAATTTTGGCAACAGAAAATTTGGAAAAAAATAAAGAAAAACATAGAATGACATCAGTAAAGACAAGAATTACTCCACACGAAAATGAAGTTACCATTGCTGCACCTTCATCTACCTTCCATTTTCTTATTTTCAGTGTTTCCATAAATTATTTTCCTTGCACAGTATGATTATTTTTCATACATGTTATAAACTGTTGTCAAAAATTTTAAATGTTCAGTAAAATCAAACATATGGACCAAAATTAAACGCATGGACCTATCTTTTCTTGCCTTCATACATGCGTGGACGTAAAACGCCTAGACGAATTTGTATCCGAACAAAAAGTCGTTGACGAAATGTCCTATAACCAGCGGGTCACATAGTCTCTAATTGCACCTTTCTCTAAAACGAATAACTTTTATCAGTACAAAGGGTTTCAGTTAAAAGGAACACCCCCTCCCCCATAGTAAATCACCCATTTGACCGTCATTTTGGAATTTTCTTTAACGCATGTCATGATTTTGAGAGTAAATTTTGGTACTTTATGATACTCTCAACGTTCATTTTCAAGTGATTTTACACTTTATTTGACCCATTGTCTAGTCTAAAAGTACCTACTAGAAATCCCTCAGTTCATAAATCGCTGTGCTTCCGGTAATACAATTTCGGAATTATTTATTTTTAAAGTAATGGTATACTTACTTAGCAATTTCTTTCTTTCATTTCATCGAATCAACTTTATAATGTATGCGCTTCTTTCTAACATAAGACGAACCCGACACAAAGTGGCAACGCACGGTTTAAAACATTAGCCAAAGTCCGTTTGCATGATCAATCACTCGGTCTTATTGCGATCGATCAATCACGGAGCGGCCAAAACCAAAAACTCACTCCTTTTGTTCCTTCTCCAACTTCTGCCTTCGCTTGACCGAGACCGCGATGAGAGAGAGAGAGAGAGAGAGAGAGAGAGAGAGAGAGAGAGAGAGAGAGAGAGAGAGAGAGAGAGAGAGAGAGAGAGAGAGAGAGAGAGAGAGAGAGAGAGAGAGAGAGAGAGAGAGAGAGAGAGAGAGAGAGAGAGAGAGAGAGAGAGAGAGAGAGAGAGAGAGAGAGAGAGAGAGAGAGAGAGAGAGAGAGAGAGAGAGAAAGCCGAAACCGAAAAAGAACGAAACAAATCAAGGGAGGCTTTTTGCTCCCATGGTCGTGAGGGTTTCCTAGCTGGGTATATCATCGGTCAAAAGCCCAAACGGGTCGAAGTTCGCGACGAATTCCTCCGTGCATGCGACGCCCGTGAACTTCGCCCTTTTTGACGTGAGCCGTGGATAAATTCGGGACCACTACGACCCCTGAGCCACCCAACGCCACTACACGGATGGATGCAAATTGAAGTGATCGCGGGGGGGGGGGGAGGCCCACATAACATCACATGTGCTCTTTGCTGAAATCCTCAATACCAACCGTACGTCTCTTTCTCGGGAAGATCACACGAAATATTCTACTAGACCTCTATATCCATCAGCTTGGTATGGAGTTTATTTTTACGTTATCTAAAGATTCCGGGTCCAGTTACGCGATGTACTTTTAGAAATATATACGAGGAAAGGCTAGGTAGGGCAGTAGGAGCTAAAAAAATAGCGTGTTTATACAAACCTTCTCCCCTATCAAAGAGAGGATCTAGCAACGTTGTCTGATTGTATAAGTGAAAATCAATGATTATTGAGTACACGGAAAAATATGATGATTGATTCAATATAAAGCTCGTTTCAGAGGAGTAGACGAGGCACGTCGATAATCTTTGGCCGATTCTCAATTTTCATTCTTTCAAAGCAAAACGAAAGTTATCCGTGACTTTGACTTTTGGATTTTCAAGCGTTCTCCACTGAAAGGCCATGGCTGAAATTCAGTTTCATTCATTTTTATTATGGAGTATTATGAGAATTAAAAACTCCTTGGAAAAAATACAAAGATTACTATCGGTTACTTGTGAATCGAGCTCCACCATCTGAATGGCTACGCTGACAGCGAACATGGCTCAACAAGATAGTACATTTTGTTAGAGAGTGCGATTGGTTGCAAGGTTTCTAATTCGGATGACCAGAGCTCGGTTAAAATTTATCATTTTTGTAAAACCATGTTCATTTTTAGACAGTCGGATGATAACTTGTTCCTTCCTTTTTTAGCAATGACAGTGCAACATTTCTAGTAACATTAAGAGAGGAGCAGTTCAAACTATCAATATAAAATACGTAATAAATGTTGAGTAAAAACATTACCCAGTTATGAAGAAATATTTTAAAAATATTTTTAAAACATTGACAATATTTTTCAAATATTGTCAATATTTAAAAAAAAAAAAAAAAACATTTTAATAAAAACAATTTCAAAAAATTTGAACAAACACATTTTAAAAATATTTTCAAAAGGCAAAAAGAAACTTTTTTGTGACATTTTAACTAAAACATTTTAATAAAAATATTTTAAAAACATTTTAAAATATTTTCACAACTAATTGGCATGAACGAATCATGTTTTTTAAAAAGTAAATTGTGAACAAAAGGTTACCGAAAGCTTTTCGGCAAGATTTTCAAAATATTTTTAAAATATTTTTTTCATATCTGGGTAGGTACCCTGATGATGAAAATACAGAACAACCTTTCTTGTGTTATCAACATACCTTATTTTTCAAAGCACAACTTTGATACCTAGAGAGTAGATCAGCGTTATTCATCATTATCAGGCAACCCTGTAATTGACCAGCTGAGGACTCCCCCATTTTCTCCTCAAATTTCGTTTCCTCTCTCGCTATTGATAGAGCTAAAATTGTTTGCGTAGGCCAATGGACGCAAAGCGCTTGGAAAAAGGTTTGATTAATAGATAAACCAGTGTTTTTGGACGAGTCAACTTTTTTCGTTTTTTTTTCTTCCATTTTTACTTTTTGGAAAATCAAATTGGAGCAGGATAAAGTAGGGGTCGAGCAGTGTGGGGGAGGGGGCGCTTGGGAGAATGGGGTCATGCAGTTTGCAGAGAGGGCAATTCATTAAATCATAATGCTGTGTCGTCTCTGTCGAAGAGCAGAAAAGGTTAAAAAAAAAAAAAAACGGAGATAGAAGCGGGAGAGATCGAGAGGTGGGGGGGGGGAGGGCGCTGAGGAGAAAAAAGAGTGAGGGAGAAGAGAAGGAGGGGTAAAAGTTAGTCACCGTATTTTTAATGTTGCGAGTAGGTACTTACAGTGAACGTAAACAGCAAATTTCCCAGTCTCGACGCATCAAAACAAATAATATTGAAAAGACAGACAGATCAGTCGACGGTCTCACGGGAGGGGAGAGGAGGGGGAAAACATGACGCGTTGTTTCGTGTCACGGTGAGATAAAAACAGTTTGTTTTCCTCGAGTTGTAGAATATACGATGGAGATTCATGTTTTATCAAAACGGCAAAATTAAAAAAAAAATGAAAAAATAAAAAATAAAAAATAAAATAAAAAAATAAAATATGAGGTATAGAGAGAGATGAGAATACGTATGACTGTATACAGGGAAAATGTGCCTTACTAAAATCAGCGAACCAGTAACCTGCTAAACTCGCTCGGTGTTCAATGGTAACGGACGGTTAAAGACTGGGAACTCCTAGCAAAACAAATTTCAGTCTTTTATCGAACATTCTGATCAACTATATGAGGATTATTACTTTTCGAAAACAGTCGGTCAGCGTTTTTGTTTACTCCGCCATGCGTGTGGTCGGAATATGCGCGGTGGTACACTCAACCCCGTTTCCTGTCGGAACGGACCGACCTGTTTACTTATTGTTAGATCATGAATAGAAGTACGAAGTGTCCATCACGTGACGTTTGCACCAATCTATATCGTTTTCAAATACTCACGTTTAAATGAGAGGAGAGAGGAATACATATATTTCACCAGAAAATCTACGATAATTATATTTTGCACGAGTGTCGGGCGATGAAACTCATTTTAAACTGAAACTATTACACCGATTCAGAGTCTGAATTGATCAAGAAAACCTCTGAACGTCTTCAACAGATGTGCGCACGGAGACTCCTGCGTCCGGCGCTTTCGAAAACTGATAACATCACCACGAGGTCTTTACCTCCAAACTAACTTCGGCAACTCGTTAAACTTCGACACGAACTCCTCGAGTACGTTGGCTCGACACTATTTGCTTGCGGTTAAAAACAAGTTCACAAAGTACATGCTCAGTGCTCACGATGTGACCAACACCGATCGGAAACATTGAAAACATTCGAGAAGATAAGAGACGAAACCTCGGGAATCTTTATAAGCAATTTCGAGATTTGTCTTCATGCTTCTTTTTAAATTCCTCGCACGTTGACACAAGATTAAACTGCGGCACATTAGCATGTATAAGTCATAGACAAATTAATAGCATGTCTTTCATTTTAAGGTCACAAAAAACTAAAAAGTGAGCCTAGGCGGACCTTGGCTTCACTAACTAATCATATCGAGGTTTACTTTAAATCATTTTTAAACTAAGAAACTGCGATAGTACACTGAAAAAAAAAAAAATTATTAAAATAACAAACTTGCGTTTGCTATACTAGCATTATAATTTATTTGCTGAATGTACAGTATCACGTGTTAATTTAACAGTAGTAATTGCTGATTCAGCATTGATGCTTTACTGCATCAACAAACTTGAATGTTGCTATTACAGCAATCTAGCGTATTTGTTAATTTAACAGCAGTATTTGCTGATTCAGCAATAATGCCTTGTTGCTTCACCAAAATGCAATGTTGCCATTTTAACAATTTAGTGTTTTTGTTGATTTAGCATTATTGTTAGGTGAGTTAGCAAAGCAATTGCTCTATCGGCAAAACTCGGTGTTTAAGATAGCTACAGTTAGTCGTCAAACCAACAATTTATTGTTTGGTAAATTAGCTCATATGTTTTGTCAAGATAATAAACATATTTGCAATCCTACCAAATTTAAATGTTGAACTAGCACCAATTTATTTTTAATTTAACAAATTGATCTGTTGAGCTCTATGAAACAAAAACGCTTTAATAATATGACACTGTTCTATTGCGCACCTTTTGCTTTGTTTGTTTTTCTTTTTTAATTTATGAAAAAAAAAACAACCCCCTTCCCCCACAATTTGAAAGTATACAGGGTGTCAGCGGTGAATCCACGGGGGGAGGGGGCACGTAACCCCCCCCCCCCCGCCCAAAGGCCTCAAATTTCACATGTTTTTCACAGAAAATAGCCGGAAAGTGCTTCCTTTGACGCTTCGACGCAAATTTCAAAATTTCACAGGCATGTTCCTCCCCCGAAATTTTTCTGAATTCGCCACTGCAAGGTGTCTCAGACCATCCACATCAGGCATTTTTCTCACCAACGGCATGGTTGAAAATTTTTGTAATAATGACGATGAGTACACTAAAAAATCACGAAATTTACTCTCAGAATCGGACTTAACGGCGGAGAGACGCAGGTATCATGGGAGATTCCTATCTAAATTGAGGCATATCTCTGTGTTTCCGTAGAGTATGTGACTTAATAGACAGGAATCTCCCATGATACCTGCGTTGAATCGCCATTACGATCTTGCCGTCATAGCAGTTATGTGAGTTTATTACTGAATTTTGGACTTCCTTAGTGTGATTTTCGTGATTTCCGTTGGTCTTCACATCAGATTGGACTATTTATTTGCTTACACATAGCGAAAGTTTGCAAGAGCCCTATTGTTCGAATGTTCGTATGGAAAGTTTGGAATAGCGACTCCCTATATGCGCATGTAGAAATTTTGTATTCTTAAGGGGTGGATCCATGAAAATCTCAAAGGGCCCTCTCGGTAATAAGAGTGGGGGTCTGGGGGTTTGAAAATTTAAGCTCTAGGTTTCCCCCATTTTCAAACTAGTTATTAATCATAAAATTACGCCTAAGGTTCATCGCGTGTCGCATTGCAGCTCCAACTTAGAATATTATAATGTTTTTTACTATCAGGTGTTGCAATGGAATAATGGACATTATTGAGACGGTGACTTTTTTTTCTGTTTCAAAATAACAGTAGTAAATTTTTCCTTTCCCCTTTATAGGTTTGCTCATAGCTCCCAATTTTCATTCAAGTTTTGGAATGCCAGCTACTTTTTTTGCATTTTCGTAGAAAATGTCTAGTAAGTGCGGATAAAAATTAAGACCCTCCCCCCCCCAAAAAAAAACAATGTACTATTTTCAATGGTTATGGGCAAAACGCACTCTACAACTTTAAAAATCGCTGGATCATGTGCGATAGTCAAAAAAGTGGCTATATAGGTTGAAAAATAAAATGATTTCGACTCAAGAAACGATTTTGTCTTTGTTTTCTCACGGACTTATCAAACAACCCTCGCAATACGTTTATCATTTTTCACGGCAAACTGCAATGCAATGAATACCAAATGCTCCGATCGTTCGTGAATTCCAGCGGGGTTTTATTCACTGGCGAAACCGTGCTCCCAACGGTGCCAAAATGCCAAAAAAAAAAAATAATTTGGCCCGAAATAAAAGAAAAATTTAACAACGCTTTGCAGCGGCTCTATCAGATTTATCAGCAATGCAAAAACTTGTCGGCTCCAGGTTAAAATCTATCTTGAAGAATGAAGAAATGTAAATCAGTGATAAAATATAAAAAAATAAGTACGTATGCAAAATGGCGAAACATGGTTAATTATATTTGACACATCGTCAACATGTCCAATGTCTAAAATAATTAAAGAAATGAAAACACTAATGATAAAGCTAAGTGCGCCGTGAGATAATCGTGCGCAACGCTAAATCTGAATGAGAGTCTTATCCCAACAATCAAAAAGACCGCGCTAAATGGAAGGCATCAGCCAACCGACTAAGCACCAACTGGTGAGTATGTGGGCTGATCTGCAGATGCACCGTTGAGCACCGTGCTTGTCGCCAGTAATAAGAAGGACCCATTATTATAACGTAAGTGCGTTTGCAAACGCAAGTTTCTTTCGAAGAGTAATTAGGAATTGCAATATAATATTTGACATGTGTGACAACACTCGACACAACTCATAAATAAGAGAGGGCCATTTCCAAGCAACAATAAGTGTATCGATGTGAGAATGTAATTACTATTTGTAATACGAACATCAATTTGTTCATGAAAATAAGAATATTTGATTAAAAGAATTTTTGGTACCAAAATTGGATATTGTAAGTAACAGTTTTGAGAAAAATAACCCAAAAAATTACGACGAGATAATATGAGGCCGAAAATAATCTGGACACAGCCTTCCAGCTCCAATCAGAGACCGTCCTTTGTTTTCGGTCTGCTCGTAAAGAACACTTTTTACTTCCCTGTTAATTACTACACCAACTTTGAACGAAAAATGCCACGTTCAACCTATCTGAAAAATTTGCTCAACTGATTTACAGAACTGTGGCTAGTGAAATTTTGCACAGGTTTCGAGGAAAACGGCCTAGAACCAAAACCACGCCAACTTCCATAAGGCTTTAAAACACAGGTTCGTAAGCCAATCAGAAGCCGTCTTTCATTTAGAATCTCATCAGAGTAGACCACGCTGGCTCACATGCTGCTCATTCAATTTCGATTCTTCTTTACTCTTTGGTCTCATTTTTCGCGAGCCCCGTCAAAATTGCTAAGAATCGGGTGAACCGGTGCACTTGAAGTGAAAAAATGCAGATTTATTCAGGCGCTAGCTGTAAAAAAATGTAGGACATACGCATTTGCATTTGCCGTGGTATTAAAATAATATTACAAGGCAGCCAACAAATAAAATTCGGATATCTCCTATCGTGGAAATTTAACGGAATTTTAGAGCTAAAGCAGCGTAAAAACGCGCTCCGAGAGCACTTACTTAATTTTCACAATTTTTCAGGGAGAATCTCCAAGCCCCCCGTTATCGGAGAGAGGCACGATAGAGGGAAGGTATCCTCTTAGACACCTCATTATTTGTTGTGGTAATTGTAGGGGCCCTCGACTCAAGAGATTCGCGCGCGAGAGCCGACGCGACGGTCTCCAAATTTTCCGAACATCATTGTGGTGAGGCCTAAAGATCAATTTCAGCGTAATTTCGGGGAAATTTTTACTTGTTTTCTACGAAAGGGCTTGTTCAGTAAAACATTTACAACCCAAAGTTATTGAAATTTGAAAATTTGAAGGGTCGAAGGGAATTTTTGAAAATGAATCAATTTTAATTTTTGAATTTTGATCTATCGAATAAGAAAAACGACATTGGATTTGCTCCAACTTTGCTCCATTAAAAATGAGGTATATTACAAGATAGGGGTAGCCGTTTGAAAATTTTGAGTTAAAGGCCATGAACCGAATGAACCCTACTTTGGCCCCTTCCCTGAAAATTTTACCCTCGCCAAACTGTCCACCTAAAGTCCTAAAATCACTTAAAAGTGTTCCAAAACTGACCTAAATAAGGTGGCACCAAAGATTCTTGGCGATATCACCAACTTTAGGTGAGCTATGGCGATCAGTTTTGCCAGGGATTGGATGCGTAAAAAAGCAGCTAGTAGCTAGTATTATGTTGCAATCATCCTCCAAGTTTTGTACTTTTATATGCAACCATTCAAAAGTTAGAAAAAAGGGAGACTGAAACTGTAACACTCAGTTATAGAAAAAAAAAAAAAAAAAAAAAAAAAAAAAAAAAAAAAAACAAGTTGGTACTTGCAACACTGGAACAGTGTTAGCAAAGAGAGCATGAGTGTCGGCCGTAAATCATTGTAAGTGTGGAGTTCCATATTGATTGTACAAAACTGCGACAAAGTCAATCGCAACGCTGCATTTGTGTTTGTATAACAGTGATCGCTGTAAAAATAACTTGATAGGTCAAAGTGGGAATGAAAATTTACTTATAGCGTGTTGAAACAGTTGTTCACGAGGCGAGGTGAATACTGTGGTTTTGAAAACCGATTTCGATAGTGATAGTTCCTTTAAAATCGGATGACGCAATACCAATCCTAGCAAGCCGCAAAGTCTAATTTAGTTATTTGGGACTTTTTTAGATTTCTCTCGCTTGAACCAAAGTCATCACGATGGAAATTCTTCGTCTTTATGGTTTCAGCTCTTTTTGTCTCAGATTAAAAAATGAATGTTAATATTGGTCAAATGTCATCCGACACTCATCAAGGCCCTTAAGGAACGTAATATGAACTTGAAAAAAGCTCATTCGATTTTTAAGGGAGCTTAAACGGTCCATGAGAGACGAAATTCGCGGATACAGAGTATCCACAGCTTATTTCAATGTTCGATCTGACAAGACCGTGCGCCTTTGAAAAATCGATATCTCGATAGTGAATCGATGTATTGCAATTCGGTTTGCACCGGTCGAAAGCGCTTGCTTGTGACTGACAACCTCGAAAATTTCAGATCCATCCGAGTTTATTTAATGACCTTACAGGACCTCTCGCGGCCGCAGTTAGACATTTCTTGTCCGAGTTACGCTGAAACGGGGAGTAGTTCCCCCCCTAAGATGATATTTTTTGGCTCGAAACTGCATTGGGCCCTCTCGGGACATCATTGGGACCCGAAAAAAAGCGGAACCGATATAATATGGCACACGACTGGTTCGTGAGAGACGAAATTCGCCTTTTTCCAGCCTCCAGCGCCCCTCTAAGGTCGATCTGACAAGACCGCGCGCCTTTGAAAAATCGATATCTCGAGAACGAATCGATGGATTGCGCACTGCGGTTTGGATTGGGCGGTAGCTTCAGCTTTTAGATAATTCTTGAAAAAAATTCAGATCCATCCAAGTTTTTAAACGGATCTTATGGGACCTCCCGCGGCCGCAGTTAGACATTGTACGTGAGACTTACGCTGGAGTTGGGGCCACGCCCCCCCCCCCCGATATAGACTTTATCGGTCCGAAATTTGTCAGGGCCCTTAATGAACTTCATGTGAACTCAAAAAACTCACATATGACTTCTCACAGCGCATGCTAGCGCATGAGAGTCGAAATTCGCGGATTTTAGAGAATCTTAGATTTCTGACCCTATACCGCGCCCCTTTGAAAAATCGATATCTCGAGAGTAAATCGATGTATCGCAATCCGGTTTGGACCGATCAAAAGAGTAAGCTTACCGGTACTCGCCGTTAAAATTTTGGATCCATCTGATTTCATTTTGAGACCTTACTTGAGTTACTTGGACCCCAGTTGGAATTATTTTTTCGGAGTTACGCTGGCAAGGGGTCGCTCCCTCTCTTGGAAAACTGTGGAGGGGGCCCTTTGCTGGGGCATACATTCTATTTTTCACTTTTTTTTTTTTTTTTTTTTTTTTTTTTTTTTTTAAATTTTATATTTGTGTCTAATCTAAGTTGGGGGAGGAGGAGGAGAGTACCTGCAAGTCAACCGGCAATTTACTTTTGATAGTGGCTGCGGGTCGAGGGTGCGGATTTCGAACTTTTAACTTGTTGTGGGGTTTACAGGGTGGCCGTGTCTAAACTTATGAGAAAAGAAGGCAACCACAGACCGGAAGAACGTTCAATTTCTGGTTCAGAGACCATGGACAAAGACATGGGCACCCGCAAAACAATTGCCCGGAGGGGCAACTTTTTGAATGTCAATGGAAGGTCTAGGGGACTTCACTTAGAGACGGGCAAGTCTAGAGAACCCCCCCCCCCCCACTTCCGCCCAAAATAGAAAATAAATCAATTATCCTTCCAAATGGTAGAAATTGTAAGTGATTGTAGCATGTAGTTGTATCAAAAGTAATTCTATTTTTGACGTGTTTGATATTATGAATAAAGTGACAGCATCAGATGATAGAAATAGTAAAAAGCTAAGTACAACTATTCCTTCTTTATTTTCATTGTCCTGATGAATTCTAAGAGTTAACCTATTTAAATTAACAAAACCAAAACTCTTGCCTATACATTCTCTAATCATGTAATTATCGACCAGAGGATTCTGAATTTTCAAGGAAGTTCGCAAAATTCTCGTTGCCAACGGTAGTTGCCAATGTAGACTCGTTCATACTAGTAGATTTTAAAACTTCTTTCGGCGAGGGAGATGACGGGTGGGAAGGATGATGTCGTCTGAATCAGGAGGGGGTGGGGTAAAAATCAGGGGGAGGTCTAGATCTGAAGGGAGAGGAATCCTGAAACTGGGGGGCGAGCTGTATAGTGGCAAGGGGTGGTTGGGCACCACTGCTTAGGGGGGGGGCTACTTCCCGCCCTGCCCCCCCTAAATTACGCCCCTAATTAAAATTGTAAAGTAAACTAAGAATAAAGTTTGTTAACTCTTATTCCTTTCGTTATTATTTGATCTTCGAATGTTCCGATTCTTTTTTATTGTAAAGTTTTGATTTTTCTGAATTAGGGGGGGGGGCGCCGCGCCGCCCCTCGGGGAGTGCCCATTGACAGATAAGGGAGAAAGGTAAGTGTGGGAAAGCGCACGGGAATCCGGCGTAGTGTGCCGCAAAAATTACTACCAATGGCGGATCCAGAAAATTCTTTTAGGGGGGGGGGGCTTCACGCCTATGAATTTTCAAATTTGCAGGGAGGAATTTATGGGATTTTTTCTGTTGAAAAAAGGCAAAGGCTACAGTGAGTTGGGGGGGGGGCATGCCTTTCCCGAATCCGCCGCTGATTACCATGTAACACTGGGCCACGATGACCGATGTCGCATAAAACCAGGTAGAAGACCCGTGGCGGGCGTGGCATCCGTGATGGCTGTGAAATTGGGATGAAGTAGATGGACACACATCATTCATGCAATCTGCACAACGCGGCAAGCAACTGTTGTAGGCGTAGGTGCAGTAGTTCGTGAGGAGGGCAAAGGGGACGGGAGGTCGTCGCAAAACCATGGACGAAGATATAACTAAGGACTGCCGACTGTTGTTAGTCCTGTTTTGCTCTCGACCCCAGCGCTCCAAGCAGCGGTCAGCTGAACTACTCTTTCAAGTGAGCGATCCTGGCGATGTGTCCATGCTCACATGCTGTGCTACTGCTAAAACCGTTGTTGGAGTTGGTCTGTTATGGCATGGCTGTCAACTGTTGTCGGCGACCCAAGAGGATCAGATAACTCAGTATCTCAATGGAAGATCGAAAGCAAGGGAAATTCAGAATCAACTTTGGACAAGGTAACAGAAATCATCAGCAAATTAAAAGAGTCGCCTGATCTCTACTAATAAAACAAATGTCTATGTACTCTTTCTTGTTTGATTCCGTTTTGAGGTTAACTGTGATGTATAGTATTTCAGTCCTTGATTAATCATTTTCGACAATTCAGGAATCTTTCAAGAAATACTCCAGACGTTTGCTTTTTAGCGGATTTTGCTTCCTTTTAATTCGCTGATCATTTGTTCCCTTCGTTCAATCGTGATTCAAATTACCTACACGGTATACATTTGCGGGAAGGCATGGGAGAAAAGGAGCCGGAGCGGCCACCGCTGCAGCGGTTCGCTTTTAGTTGACCCTTACTGCTGCTTGGAGCGCTGCGGTCGCGCTCGAAAACCCGCTAACAGGTTTTAACACGGGCGGAGATAGGAAGTCGGCAGTCCTTAGTTATATCTTCGTCCATGGCTCGGAATGGTCTTAAAATTTTCCTTAGGATTTAATCTAGAACGCAACGTTCTTACATTTTCGAAAAGTTAACTCCAGCTCTCGCAATTAACGATTAAAGGCGGAAAAAGCATGGTTTCTGGACCGCGGAACAGTGGCGTTATCTAGCGGATGAGAATCTCACTACAGGTCGCTGAGGATTCACCTTAAAACGCAACGCCGATCGCGTTCCCCAAACGAACTCTTTTAGCGGACCGAAACATCAACAATAACAGGATTGGAAATTTGAAATCATCTAAATGCATTTTAAATCGCAGAATACACGAAACATGGACACAATCCTCTGATATAAAACCCCAATATCTCATACAGAAAATTTCGTAGAAGTCTGATCCAAATTAGTAACGTAATTACATTCCCAAAAATGCTTAACCTCAATCTTGGCCAAAAACTCCCGCCACAAAGAAAAAGCGACAAATTGGGAGGACACCGGATTGGCGGAATCGCATGGGTCAATCGGTCCTCGAGGACCCGTTCTCGATACTGAAACCAAGCGATCCCCCGAGCGGACCCCCGAACCATGCCGTTCCTATAAGAAAAGCATTATTGACCTTGTAGAAACGATTTCAATAGAGCATGACACTCATGCTCTAAAAAAAAAAAATATTATATTTTCGTATTTGGGTTTTTTTAATTTTATAAATCTGATATCAGAATCGGAATTATCGACCGAAAATACAGTTGGGTTCCAATTTTCACGCAAATCGGACAAAAACCAACCGTGTTTTCCAATTGCTCGCCCGCAAACTTATATGTTGGAATTTTGTCCTGCATCCTCAACTGTCGAAATAGTGTAATGGTTAGGGTGTTAGACTAGGAATAGGTAGGTTGTGAGTTCGAATCCCGGTAGTGGCGGCCTTCAAAATTAAAGCGCACCTCAAAACCCCTCGGATAGAAGTTAACCCGTCGCCATTGATAACGGTTTTTTTTTTTTTTTTTTTTTTTTACTTTATCAATACCCTCCCCTCACCCTCACCCGCTCCCACCCCTCCCCTCGCCTGATTTAACAGAAGTGAGTTGCTGATTTAACGGAAGTGAGTTGCTGATTTAACAGCAGTGAATTGCTGATTTAACAGCAGTGAATTGCTGATTTAACAGCAGTGAATTGCTGATTTAACAGTAGTGAGTTGCTGATTTAACAGTAGTGAGTTGCTGATTTAAAAGTAGTGAGTTGCTGATTGAATAGAAATGGGTTGCTGAACCAACACCTTTGGCATGTCAGATTACCAAACTCAATTTGCTGATTCACCAACTTTGCAGTTTGTTATTCCAGCAAACCTTGTATTCATGCGGAATTTTAACAACTCAAAATTGCTGACTCAACAGCTTCACCTGCTAAATTAACAAACATTTTTTTTTCAGTGATAGTAATTTTTATGAATTAATTTTTTTGGGGCTAGTTTTCTCAAAAGAATGTTTCGAAGCGAGAAAATACAGGAATGTTGCCAAATTGCACGCTACGCTACTGGTTGAAACTTTCTGCGTTCAGGACAATATTGTGGCGAATAATCGAATAAGAAGTATAGAATCCGCGAAAATCATAAAATATTTATAAAAGCTTACTATAGCCTTTGTACGCGGACAGGCAACTACATAAACACGATCAAAAACTACATACATCTTGTGCATGAACATGTCAATTCTCATTCATTGCGACCATGAAATGAAGCGAAAGGTTATTTGCTAAGGCATTTTTCGAGTACAACAGCCTCGAAAATTCCTGAGTCTGTAAATTGCCCATATGCAACACGTCTAGTTACGACTGAAGAACTGTGGTATTATATTCTATGATAGTTACTTATTAATTGTTTATGTAGTTATTATTATATTTACTTATAGCCCTGTCCCTACTTTTTCTCAAAAGTTTCCTCAACCTGAAACCAGTCTCTCTACGACTATTTGACATTCAATTTATTCTTGTTTTATGATTAGATGTTAAGAGCAGCTCAATCTTCGGGTCATTATTTCACCACAGCCAACCCTCCCCCCTCCACCCCCCATCCGTCACCACCACCGCACCGCCAAAAGTATAATGAGAAGTTTTGGTATTAATTGCCTCAGACTTTGAGAAGAGCGACAAAATAAGTACATCCATTCCCCTCTCCGGCTACATGTTCCCACCTTGCCTGAATGCCTGTGTATCACCAGCATCATTGCTAGAATTTCACCATAATTAAATTTACATTCAGATATGATATAATGACATACAGGGAATTTTCCTGCAAACTGACAACGCTGCTCATAGCGAAGCCGAAAGCGGGACATACTTCCCAACTTTGCGTGGCTTTAAAACATATTAGATCTCATGTTTGGAGGGTTTCACACAAATTTTTGCGGTCCACCAAGCGGCAAAAGTGGCTTTTAGGGCAAAAATAAGGTTCAAAGCTCTCTCGTCATCCTTCGACCGTAATATGTTTGTGGTTTGAACTTGTTGATCTTCCTTTTATTTCTCTTCGCTTTATTGCACTCTGATGATGTATTTTATTCTAAAAAGACTATTCTTAATTACACAGGATTTCTGTATAAATGCAATGAGCCTGTTGCAATCCTATGATACCCCGGTAAAAATGTTAGCACCATGGCACCATCATGGTGCTGTCACCATGAGCACCATGGATTCAATGGTGCTAGCAACATAGTATCATACTGTACAGTGACTAGATAAACCACAGTGTGGTCATTTTGGTCGTGTTGCTGATTGGCTGGCGTTTACGCACCCAAGCGGCCTCTTCCGCCAATAAGAACGCGTGGAAAATGCCTGATTTTTTTTAAAAAAAATAAGAACGAGCGGATGTATGAGAGGAGAGGAGTTGAGAGAATGTAAACAAACTAGCCACTGACGACGGCTGAGACGAGAGATTTCCCTAATTCAATGATTATGGCAAAATAAAGGCTAACGTTGAAGTTTGAAGCTCAGTTTCATAATTTTGACGCTTTAAGCTTTCGATAGAGACCTTATTTTTTAAATTTCGTTTAGTATTTATATTTTTAACGATTTTTTTGAAATCGGGTGTTCTTACACGCGTTCTTATGGGCGGTGAGGTTGGCTTGGGTGCGGAGCAATTGACCACACAGTGGTTTATCTAGTCACTGTATCATACTGTTCTCAACAGCGCACTCTATAGGTGAGAAAAAAGAAAATGTTTCTCAAGTGTGGCGACAGATACGCAGCTGCTGTTGGAGGGAATGTGTTGTCTGAAGACGACTCTGAGGCACCACTCTGAAGGTTATTCGTTCATATCCGGAGCGACTCACGGTGCCCGATCCGGGACTAAAACCCAGGTTTCTGGCGTGAAAGACAAGTGTTTTACGCTTCGAGCTACCAGAATCAGAGGCGGACTGGTTCCAAAATTCGGACCGGGACACACACTTTGAGCCAGCCTCGATGTGGGAGTTTAAGCCCCTCCCTCACCACTACCCGAGGGATATAAATGATCCTCCCCCCCATAAATACTATGATGAATTTAGTCAAAAGTGCCGTCGTTCTTAACCATATTTCTTCGAAAGAGATCAACTTCATTCGTTGATGCCCTGAACTTTTGCATTTTCTCAGGATTCAGACTGCCTATTTGCCATTGATTATTGATGCGATATCTGTGTATTAATGATTGGTGATTCCTGAGGGTTTTTGTTTTGTTTTGGTCTGATCTCATGATAGTGAGACACAGTTTTCATGTGGCGAGCAGTGCGTGAGTTTACAAGATAAGTAATTGAATTGGATAGCCTCAGCTGCGTGTTGAAAATCAGATACTATTCATCCGCGATTGTACCGTTTTAGACTACCTTAGGAAATGAAGGCGCACTCATAAAAATAGGAAATGGTTTCCGTCAGTCGTAACGCGGCAACTTCCGAAACGGAGTATTAAAATCGGATACCATTTGCTGTGTATTGACAAATGTGTCACTATCGGTGCGCGACTGTACCGGTTTAGCCTACCCTAAAAAATGAAGGCGCACCCATAAAAGAAAGACAAGGGACCAAATAGTGTTACGGCTTGACGGTCCTCCGAAAGACGTTGGATGGTGCGCACGTAAGTATATTTGCGTGTAGTTTATACCCCCCGTAAGTGATCACCGATCATCTGCGTGCGGGACCGTGAGGACGCAACACTATTTGGTCCCAGGTTTCCATCGCGTCGGTCGTTGAAACTGATGCTCATTACCTGTGTGTCGCGGAAGGTAGTTAACTATTCGTACGTAACTGTACCGTTTTAGTATACACACAGAATTGAAGGCGCACGCATAGGAGAAATACACGGTTTTAAGATCAAATTGCGGGGTCTTCCGGGAGGAGTATTCAAATCGGATATCTGGAGCTGTGCGTCAAAATTATTTCGTGATCATCGTATATATGTATTTCCCTCTCTATTTGTTCCCCCTTTCTGATCGGATCATATGACCCACGACCTGGGATTTAGTAAAACTGGTTTGTCCTGTGAGGTCGTTTAACTTTCTCTCTATTTCTCCATTTTTTATAATTAACTGTCTTTCTCATTTCTCCCCTCTCTTTCCTTCCACCCTCTCTTTCCCTGTCATTCCTCTCTTTCCCTGTCATTCCTCTCGCGACCCGGTCGACCAGTGGCGGATCCAGCCCTCGCGAACGGGGGGGGGCGAATTTTGGATTTTTGCCCAAATGACCCCCATTTCTTGTTTTCGCTCTTGCTTTTCCCCTTCCTCCCCCTCTTTTCCCACTTTTTTGGGCCGAACGGGGGGGGGGGCGATCGCCCCCTTCGCCCCCCCCCTGTATTCGCCAATGCGGTCGACTCAAATTGGGTCGCAGCCCACCGGGAAATTTCCCGGTTTCCCGCCACTGATTGTCATTATATCGCTTACATGAAAAAACGGCAGCGCCGGATGATAAATTTGGCATCAATGGACTCATTTAAAAGACCAACAATAGAAACACCCTCTTCCATCCCCCGCTCCCAATCTCAAACCCCGGCCCCCACTCTCTTACACTCCCGCCGCCCTTTGAATTTATCTCTCCAGTCTGTGAGCGCAAAGAGAGTGGAGAGAGTAGGTTATTAACGGATCATCAAGTCTCCTCATCAACCTCAAAGAACTTGATTCCTCCTCCCAAGGGATGATAAGAAAACAGGGTCACCGTCCAGTGTTCAGTGTTCACTGTTCATACAGCTGTGTTGTGAGTTGTGACTCATCACTGTCTTCAGATCTTCACCACCTCGTCATTCTCAGCCTCGCCTTCGCCCCCCCCCTCCCCTCTTTATCATCCATTTTACTTTCACCCACTTGACTCTCGAACTCAGCTACTAAGAGAAGTGCCTCGGATTCGAGCCCCGGTGGGCTTACGAGATCATTCACACGAAGTGTACGTTCATGCGATGCCTTCGGGATCTGGAGGCTGTGACCTTCTAAACTGATACAGATAGGGATTTCCGGTGTTGCCGATCACAGACGATTTTTCTAGAGTCCCTTTACACTCGAGTCCCTGTAAGTACGCATGCAAGTTGTGCTATTTCGGAATCCGTTTCTGATTGGTTAGATTCTTAGATTTAGGCTCACACGGAAGCCCCAAGAGGCAAAGTGCAAATTGCGGATGATTTGTTTTCTTTTCGCGCACTCGCTTTTATCACACATTTACAGTACGGGTGAGTGACCGTGACCGCAGTAATTGTTGCTTTTTTTCTCTGCGTAAATGTGTTATTCTGGAGGACATTATCTCTTTCAATCAGTGGCGTCGCATGCAATTTGGCAACAATGTATTCTATCCATTTAAACTCATGTAAAATATCGAATTCAGGGGGTGCACAGTGCACAAGGAAAATTCGATATTTTTAATGAGTTTGCATGGAGCAGTTGCATTGTTGCCAGATGGAACGCGACGCCACCGCTTTCAATCACGACCATTATTCTCAAGAATCGGAACCTAACCCATGAGAAAAAGCGAAATAACGACAACAGCGCAGATGCAAAAGCTCAAACGCCATTGGAGATTTGCCTCTCAATCGCTTTCCATGAAAAGTTTCTTCTTCTTCATTTTTGAAGAAGAAGAACATGACAAATTGCATCGCCAATATTATATAGGGACTCTGCTATAGACATTGAGAGTTGCTCCATGTCAGCGGTTCCCAATCGGTGGTCCGCGGACCAAGTTTTGGTGGTCCGCGAAAACCTATCCGAATTTTCCCCGTTTTTTTCGCCCGAAAGAGGGCAACGTTGAATTTCTGACTAATATTTTTTTATGTAGCAGGAAAAAGAAAATACTGTTGTTGCTTGGGAAGTAAGTTATCATTTGAACGAGTGATAACCTACATTTTTATTAGTTTATAAAATTCCTCCGTCAAAGTTTCAGTTTTTCGTTTTTTTAAACTAAAAACAGGCGGATGACATTGTTGCCGCTGGAAGAATAACGTCGAGTTGAACTAAAAGGGTGTGACATAAATAATTGTCGTTTTTCGGCTTTTCAATGCATCTCAAGTGCCCACCCACAGGCCACAGCCCAGCGGATGCGGATACAAAAAAACCAACGAGAGTTGCTATGTCGAGAAAGGGATTGATTTTACGCGTCTGAAACTCTGTTCTTGCTTTTGTTATTTTTTCCTTTTATCCTCTCTTTCTCTCTTCGTTGCGTTGCGTCGAATGTAAGATGTAAGTCTCTTATTTGCAGTATGCTGCGGTGATGCTCGTAAAATAAAATTAGAGAGTTAGTGCTCCGAAAAATGAGGTAATTCGCTTGAGTCAACCGTTGCCAATTTTACGCGCGACTCGAATCAATTATTCCGCTTTCGAATAAACCTAAATCACGAAACCGGCGAGACAGTTACAATATAACTATCGGCATCGTATATCGAGTCCAATGACGAAATTCCAATGAGGAAGTAGAGCTTGGGACAGTTTCCTTAGGCTCTCTAACCATGGGAAGATTGGGTCCGAATTTTGGTATTTTCTTCAGTAAGCCAGCAAATGAAAGTATTCGATGAGGTGAAAACAAGGATGCCTTAGTCTAACTATATAGATTCCATGGTTCAAAAGATGCAATTTTGGCCCAAAATACATTGGTCTAAATTGGAATTCTACGTTGTGACTTCAGATCTCTCACGATTTTTTGCAACTATACACAAGTAGGTATCTCAGAAATCCCACTCAGGAAAAACGATAAAGAACCTTTGTTTTCAGCTTATGAAGTATAATAATTTTCTTTACAAAAACTTTAACAATTTTAGACTCTCTTTCAGCAGCCCAATAATTCAGAGGCGGTCAAAGTTAAGCAAATTTCATAACGATCAATCCAATTTCACACAATTTGTTACACAGAGGTTACTAAATTTCCAGAGATTCAAGCATGTATCCGGCGAGCCTTATTTTTTCGATGTGAGAAATATATATATTATTGAAAAATCTAAATAATGGCGTAAAAAACTTGGCTACAGTGCAAACCAAAATTACGACCCGCGACGAAGATGAGAGTATCCAGAGAAGTTTTCGTAAGCTGAATGAAAATGAGAAAAAAGGGGGAAAAAACAGCTACAAAAAAGAGTGGGGGGGGGGAGTGGTAAATGTGTGGGGGTAGCAGGAAGAGAGGACGTTTATGGACCTTAAGACTGAATATGATGGAATGAGATGAAAAGTGAGAGGAAGTGAGAGAATTGCGTTAGAAATCACTTTTAGTGCCCCCATAAAATTCAACGCAACGCTCCCTATAATACTAAGTTTATTATTCATATTCATCGACGCAAAGTGTGTGAGTTTCGATTAACATTTTTTTTTTAAATTTATAAAGTATATTTTACGCTTTGAAATAATATCAACTGTAATGAAAAACAGAAGATTGAAAATAATTCTTAGAACTTGGCTCATGAAGTGAATAAGATTAAAACTGTATGTGTGAGTTTCGCTTAACATTTTTTTTTTTTTTTTTAATTTATAAAGTATATTTTACGCTTTGAAATAATATCAACTTTAATGAAAAACAGAAGATTGAAAATAATTCTTAGAACTTGGCTTATGAAGTGAATAAGATTAAAACTGTATGTATATGGTCCTCATGAGCAAATTTCACATTCCAATGTGAAAACGGCTGACTGAGTCAGTGGCGGATACAGGAAGAGTCCGCCCCTCCCCCAGAAACCTTAAATGTTGCCTTTTTTGCTTCACGGAAAAAAAAAAGTTACGTAGGGCTCCCCTTCACCCAAAAAATTTGGGGTGAAGCTAGGGGCCTTGTACCCTTTTTCACAAGAAATAGGCATGTGATACATAAAAAAAAAGCCCTTGGTCTGCCCTTTCAGAAACTTTTTTTAGAGCATGAGTGTCATGCTCTATTGAAATCGTTTCTACAAGGTCAATAATGCTTTTCTTATAGGAACGGCATGGTTCGGGGGTCCGCTCGGGGGATCGCTTGGTTTCAGTATCGAGAACGGGTCCTCGAGGACCGATTGACCCATGTGATTCCGCCAATCCGGTGTCCTCCCAATTTGTCGCTTTTTCTTTGTGGCGGGAGTTTTTGGCCAAGATTGAGGTTAAGCATTTTTGGGAATGTAATTACGTTACTAATTTGGATCAGACTTCAACGAAATCTTCTGTATGAGATATTGGGGTTTTATATCAGAGGATTGTGTCCATTTTTCGTGTATTCTGCGATTTAAAATGCATTTAGATGATTTCAAATTTCCAATCCTGTTATTGTTGATGTTTCGGTCCGCTAAAAGAGTTCGTTTGGGGAACGCGATCGGCGTTGCGTTTTAAGGTGAATCCTCAGCGACCTGTAGTAAGATTCTCATCCGCTAGATAACGTCACTGTTCCGAGGTCCAAAACCATGTTTTTTCCCGCCTTTAATCGTTAATTGCGAGAGCTAGAGTTAACTTTTCGAAAATGTAAGAACGTTGCGTTCTAGATCAAATCCAAAGGGAAAATTTTTAAGACCATTCCGAGCCATGGACGAAGATATAACTAAGGACTGCCGACTCCTTCTCCGCCCGTTTTAAAAACCTGTTAGGGGGTTTTCGAGCGCGACCGCAGCGCTCCAAGCAGCAAAAAGGGTCAACTAAAAGCGAACCGCTGCAGCGGTGGCCGCCCCGGGCTCCCTTTCCCCATGCCTTCCCGCAAATGTATACCGTGTAGGTAATTTGAATCACGATTGAACGAAGGGAACAAATGATCAGCGAATTAAAAGGAAGCAAAATCCGCTAAAAAACAAACGTCTGGAGTATTTCTTGAAAGATTCCTGAATTGTCGAAAATGATTTTAATCAAGGACTGAAATACTATACATCACAGTTAACCTCAAAACGGAATCAAACAAGAAAAAGTACATAGACATTTGTTTTATTAGTAAGATCAGGCGACTCTTTTTAAATTTTCTGATGATTTCTGTTACCTTGTCCAAAGTTGATTCTGAATTTCCCTTGCTTTCGATCTTCCATTGAGATACTGAGTTATCTGATCCTCTTGGGGCGCCGACAACGTTGACAGCCATGCCATAACAGACCAACTCCAACAACGGTTTTAGCAGTAGCACAGCATGTGAGCATGGACACATCGCCAGGATCGCTCACTTGAAAGAGTAGTTCAGCTGACCGCTGCTTGGAGCGCTGGGGTCGAGAGCAAAACAGGACTAACAACAGTCGGCAGTCCTTAGTTATATCTTCGTCCATGGTTTTGCGACGACCTCCCGTCCCCTTTGCCCTCCCCACGAACTACTGCACCTATGCCTACAACAGTTGCTTGCCGCGTTGTGCAGATTGCATGAATGATGTGTGTCCATCTACTTCATCCCAATTTCACAGCCATCACGGATGCCACGCCCGCCACGGGTCTTCTACCTGGTTTTATGCGACATCGGTCATCGTGGCCCAGTGTTAAATGGTAATCAGCGGCGGATTCGGGAAAGGCACGCCCCCCCCCAACTCACGGTAGCCTTTGCCTTTTTTCAACAGAAAAAATCCCATAAATTCCTCTCTGCAAATTTGAAAATTCATAGGCGTGAAGCCCCCCCCCCCTAAAAGAATTTTCTGGATCCGCCATTGGTAGTAATTTTTGCGGCACACTACGCCGGATTCCCGTGCGCTTTCCCACACTTACCTTTCTCCCTTATCTGTCAATGGGCGCTCCCCGAGGGGCGGCGCGGCGCCCCCCCCCCTAATTCAGAAAAATCAAAACTTTACAATAAAAAAGAATCGGAACATTCGAAGATCAAATAATAACGAAAGGAGTAAGAGTTAACAAACTTTATTCTTAGTTTACTTTACAATTTTAATGGGGGGCGTAATTTAGGGGGGCAGGGCGGGAAGTAGCCCCCCCCCCCCCAAGCAGTGGTGCCCAACCACCCCTTGCCACTATACAGCTCGCCCCCCAGTTTTAGGATTCCTCTCCCCCCCAGATCTAGACCTCCCCCTGATTTTTACCCCACCCCCTCCTGATTCAGACGACATCATCCTTCCCACCCGTCATCTCCCTCGCCGAAAGAAGTTTTAAAATCTACTAGTATGAACGTGTCTACATTGTCAACTACCGTTGGCAACGAGAATTTTGCGAACTTCCTTGAAAATTCAGAATCCTCTGGTCGATAATTACATGATTAGAGAATGTATAGGCAAGAGTTTGGTTTTGTTAATTTAAATAGGTTAACTCTTAGAATTCATCAGGACAATGAAAATAAAGAAGGAATAGTTGTACTTAGCTTTTTACTATTTCTATCATCTGATGCTGTCACTTTATTCATAATATCAAACACTTCAAAAATAGAATTACTTTTGATACAACTACATGCTACAATCACTTACAATTTCTACCATTTGGAAGGATAATTGATTTATTTTCTATTTTAGGCGGAAGTGGGGGGGGGGGTTCTCTAGACTTGCCCGTCTCTAAGTGAAGTCCCCTAGACCTTCCATTGACATTCAAAAAGTTGCCCCTCCGGGCAATTGTTTTGCGGGTGCCCATGTCTTTGTCCATGATCTCTGAACCAGAAATTGAACGTTCTTCCGGTCTGTGGTTGCCTTCTTTTCTCATAAGTTTAGACACGGCCACCCTGTAAACCCCACAACAAGTTAAAAGTCCGCAATCCGCACCCTCGACCCGCAGCCACTATCAAAAGTAAATTGCCGGTTGACTTGCAGGTACTCTCCTCCTCCTCCCCCAACTTAGATTAGACACAAATATAAAATTAAAAAAAAAAAAAAAAAAAAAAAAAAAAAAAAAAAAAAAAGTGAAAAATAGAATGTATGCCCCAGCAAAGGGCCCCCTCCACACTTTTCCAAGAGAGGGAGCGACCCCCTTGCCAGCGTAACTCCGAAAAAATAATTCCAACTGGGGTCCAAGTAACTCAAGTAAGGTCTCAAAATGAAATCAGATGGATCCAAAATTTTAACGGCGAGTACCGGTAAGCTTACTCTTTTGATCGGTCCAAACCGGATTGCGATACATCGATTTACTCTCGAGATATCGATTTTTCAAAGGCGCGCGGTATAGGGTCAGAAATCTAAGATTCTCTAAAATCCGCGAATTTCGACTCTCATGGACCTAGCATGCGCCGTGAGAAGTCATATGTGAGTTTTTTGAGTTCACATGAAGTTCATTAAGGGCCCTGACAAATGTCGGACCGATAAAGTCTATATCGGGGGGGGGGGGGGGCGTGGCCCCAACTCCAGCGTAAGTCTCACGTACAATGTCTCACTGCGGCCGCGGGAGGTCCCATAAGATCCGTTTAAAACTTGGATGGATCTGAATTTTTTTTCAAGAATTATCTAAAAGCTGAAGCTACCGCCCAATCCAAACCGCAGTGCGCAATCCATCGATTCGTTCTCGAGATATCGATTTTTCAAAGGCGCGCGGTCTTGTCAGATCGACCTTAAAGGGGCGCTGGAGGCTGGAAAAAGGCGAATTTCGTCTCTCACGAACCAGTCGTGTGCCGTATTATATCGGTTCCGCTTTTTTTCGGGTCCCAATGATGTCCCGAGAGGGCCCAATGCAGTTTCGAGCCAAAAATATCATCTTAGGGGGGAACTACTCCCCGTTTCAGCGTAACTCTGACAAGAAATGTCTAACTGCGGCCGCGAGAGGTCCTGTAAGGTCATTAAATAAACTCGGATGGATCTGAAATTTTCGAGGTTGTCAGTCACAAGCAAGCGCTTTCGATCGGTGCAAACCGAATTGCAATACATCGATTCACTATCGAGATATCGATTTTTCAAAGGCGCACGGTCTTGTCAGATCGAACATTGAAATAAGCTGTGGATACTCTGTATCCGCGAATTTCGTCTCTCATGGACCGTTTAAGCTCCCTTAAAAATCGAATGAGCTTTTTTCAAGTTCATATTACGTTCCTTAAGGGCCTTGATGAGTGTCGGATGACATTTGATCAATATTAACATTCATTTTTAATCTGAGACAAAAAGAGCTGAAACCATAAAGACGAAGAATTTCCATCGTGATGACTTTGGTTCAAGCGAGGAAAATTCTATAGAAGTCCCAAATAACTAGACTAGACTTTCCGGCTTGCTAGGATTGGTATTAAGAATTTCCTTCCTGATGACTTTGGTTCAGGCGAGAGAAATCTAAAAAAGTCCCAAATAACTAAACTAGACTTTGCGGCTTGCTAGGATTGGTATTGCGTCATCCGATTTTAAAGGAACTATCACTATCGAAATAGATTTTCAAAACCACAGTATTCACCTCGCCTCGTGAACAACTGTTTCAACACGCTATAAGTAAATTTTCATTCCCACTTTGACCTATCAAGTTATTTTTACAGCGATCACTGTTATACAAACACAAATGCAGCGTTGCGATTGAATTTGTCGCAGTTTTTTACTATCAATATGGAACTCCACACTTACAA